>CM042445.1:27746333-28316333 GCA_023631565.1 Gymnocephalus cernua
TCCACCTGCTATACCCGGCCCGGTTGCGCGTGATGTGCGAGGAAGACGTGCTCACCTTTGACTCACCTGATGAAGCTCAGAAGTTTCTCGATCAGAAGTTCGGTAAGGAGTAAGACTATATATGTCGCGGTTTGGTCTGTGCAGCCTAGAGATGGTTAATCACCTCTCCAACCTATTACGTCAGGCACTGGTCTTGGGAATCAAGGTACGAACACCCACTGACGTTATTGCTGGACTAATCGGTATTATGCTGTATACGAGTACATATCTGGAACTCTTCTGCTGTACAGACTGTACTTATGTTGCCTTCCAATACTTATGTCATATATTGTTATGCACACGTTTTCATATATGCTCGGTTGCTCTACAGTTATCGTATTGCTCAATCATCTTATTTTATTTTAACACATAATCACTGGGAGCCTTCCTGTGAAGAAGTGTGAAGAGGAATGTATCGCCAGAAGTTTTGGGAAATAGTGTTCAGCCTGCAGCTTGCCTCGGGGAGAAGGACAAGTATAGGCTTAGTTCTAGTTCTGTTTATGTTCTGTACATGGGATAGGGTTAGGGGAAAGGACACCACCACATTCTTGCAACAAATGTTATTTTTTGTTCACTTAAGAAACGAATACAACTGTGTACTCTATCACGATCATTGCTCTAACTTATCTCTCCATATTATTCCTTCTATTTTCTTTTTTTATAGTTAAACATGATAGATGGTACTGATGCAAAGAGGGCTGCTATACGATTTATTAGCTGGAATGTAAAAGAGCCAGAATATTTAATCACCTAAAATACTTCAAATGTGATGTTGCATTCCTACAGGAAACTCATCTACTGGTTAAAGATCAAGTCAGACTTAAAAAAGGTTGGGTGGGGAATGTATTCCATTCCAATCTCAACTCTAAAACTTGTGGAACAGCCATATTGATGCATAAAAGAATCCAGTTTAGTGTGACCACTGTCACCTCAGACCCACAAGGACGGTTTGTAATGGTTTCTGGGCTTCTCTACCATAAGCCGGTGGTATTGATTTTAAATCTACGCCCCAAATTAGGATGATGATAAATTTATGGGGAAAATAATCTCACTAATTCCAGATTTAAATTCACATCAATTGATATTTGGCGGTGATTTAAACTGTGTAATAAATCCAGTATTAGACCGCTCCAATTATAAATCTACAAACCTGTCTAAAAAGGCCAAGCTATTATCAGCCTTTATAGACCAGATAGGAAGTGTTGACCCCTGGCGTTTTTTATTTCCACAAAGCAAGTCCTTTTCTTTTTTTTCCTCTGTACATCACTCATATAGCAGGATAGATTATTTTTTCATCGACCATACTCTCCTCCCCTTTGTCACAAACACTGAATACTCAACTATAGCTGAATCAGATCACGCCCCTGTAAATTTAGACGTTGCAATTCCTTCTTACAAATTAGAACGCCCTGCTTGGAAATTAGACAGAAATCTTTTGGCTGATGAGACTTTGTGAAATGATATCCCAAAAAATAGATGACTTTATAGATTCCAACAAAAAAGATGGCACCTCCCCCTCTCTTCTGTGGGAAACACTAAAAGCAGTACTTAGGGGTGAGATTATATCATATTCTGCTAAAACAAATAAGATGAAAAAAATAAAACAAGAGGAGCTCATCAAAGCAATAGCTATGGTGGATTCTCAGTACTCCATCTCTCCTTCCCCCGAATTGTATAAAAAGAAACTGGACCTCCAAACACAATATCATTTGTCATCAACTGAAAAGATGGAACGTCTCCTATTAAAATTGCGAGGGTATGTCTATGAGCATGGTGACAACCCTGGACGGCTATTAGCACACCAACTTAAGTGCTGCGTCGTGTCTCAACAGATCCCACAAATTCGTAAAGATGATGGTGAACTAACTATTGACCCAGAGGAAATTAACAAAACATTCACCTCATTTTATTCAAATCTGTATAGGTCAGAGATAACAAATGACAGCTCTGACATGGAACACTTTTTCAATAATCTCCAAGCTCCCTCTATAAAAGCTAGACATAGGGTTGAGACTGAGCTCCCACTAAAATGTATAGAAATCATCAATGCGATTAAGACAATGGAGAATGACAAGGCGCCTGGCCCTGACGGGTACCCTACAGAGTTCTATAAAACGTTCTCTAGTAAATTATCTACAATTCTACTCGAGACACTCCTGCCGACTTAACCCATATGTTTTGGTCGTGCTCAGCCCTAGCATACTATTGGTCTGCAATCTTTAAAACAGTATCAGAAGCTCTTAATATTGATCTACAGCCCAATGCAGTAATGGCCATATTTGGTACTACAGACAGAAGATATTCTACAATAAGGAAAAGATATAAAAACATCATTGCTTTTACAACACTGCTTGCACGCAGAAGAATTCTACTACATTGGAAGTCTAAAAATCCACCTAGTGTATCTCTGTGGTTTAACGACCTAATGCAGTTCATACAGTTAGAGAAAATAAAATACACTCTCCTCTCTGTCTGGGATCCAGTGCTGAAAGACTTGGGTAAGCTTAAGACTGTGCCCACTTAGCAATAATTAATACAAAATAATTATGTGAGCATTGGTTCATAGCTCTTCTGTGAATGTGTATCTATGTACATATGCTGTACCATCAGTGTTCAATAAAAAAAATACAATTTAAAAATGAATATAAATCAGGTTACCGGTTTAAAGTCGGCGGGAATGCAACGCTTCCAAGCCACGGCCCAGCGGTGTGTAGTTACATTTTTCGAGAGGTACATGTCAGGCTACGGCGTCGGGTCGGTATCTCCACGTGCCTACATACGTAGCCAGGGCGTAGATTCAACAAAGAACCATAAATCACGCTTAAAGTGCCCATATTATGCTCATTTTCAGGTTCATAATTGTATTTTGAGGTTTTACCAGAATAGGTTTACATGGTTTAATTTTCAAAAAACATCATATTTTTATTGTACTGCACATTGCTGCAGCTCCTCTTTTCACCCTGTTTTGATCCTGTGTTCAGGTCTCTGTTTTAGCTAGAGAGTGAGGAATCTCACTTCTGTATTATCTTTGTTGGCACTCGAAACATGCGCAGTAGCTAAGTAAGGATCACATTAGCTAGCTGTTTGTTTCTACAACAATTAGTACAAGGCAGCAGGAAACTTCATCTAAACAGGGCACACTTCCAACTTTGTGTGGAATACCTGCAGAACAGGAACATGTAAGTAGTTCTTTTGTACAACCCCAAATCAGATACAGTTGGGACAGTATGGAAAACACAAATAAAAAAAGAAAATAGTGATTTCTAAATGTACTTTGACTTGTATTTCATTGCAGACAATACAACAGCACATCATTTAATGTGTTCCTCATGATTTTTATTGTTTGTTTTTTTCAAAAAAACAAAATTACTATTTTGGTTCTTGCAACATTTAAAAAAAAGTTGGAACAGTAAAGCATTTACCACTTTGTAATGTTGCCATTCCTTTTCACAACACTTAAAAGATGTTTAGGGACTGAAGACACCAAGTGATGAAGTGTTTCAGGTGTAATTTTGTCCCATTCTTGCTGCAAACAAGTCTTAAGGTGGACAACAGTACGGGGTCTTCGTTGTCGCATTTTGCGCTTCAAAATGCGCCACACATTCTCTATTGGAGACAGGTCGGGACTGCAGGCAGGCCAGTCAAGTACCCGTATCCTCTTCCTCCGCAGCCAGGACTTTGTAATGTGTGCAGAATGTGGTTTTGCATTATCTTGTTGAAATATGCATGGACGTCCCTGGAAAAGATGTCTTCTCGAAGGCAGCACATTGTGCTCCAAAATCTCTGTACTTTTCAGCATTAATGGTGTCATCACAGAAGTGCAAGTTACCTTTACCAAGTGCACTGACACAACCCCATACCATGACAGACCCTGGCTTTTGGACTTGTTGCTGGTAACAGTCTGGATGATCCTTTTCTTCTTTGGTCCGGAGCACACGGCGTCCATTTCTCCCAGAAAATACCTGAAATACTGATTCATCTGACCACAGTACACGTTTCCACTGTGTGATGGTCCATCCCAGATGCCTCCGAGCCCAGAGAAGTCGACGGCGCTTCTGGACACTGTTAACATAGGGCTTCCTTTTGGCACAGTACAGTACCTTTTTTGGAATGTGTTGTAGGTCTGAATGACAGCAAAGGATGTATATTTACAAATGAAATTAAGTTGACCAGACAAAACATGAAATGTGTTGTGTTCACATTGTCTGCAATGAAATACAAGTCAAAGTACATTTAAAAATCACTACTTTCTTTTTTTATTTGTGTTTTTCATACTGTCCCAACTTTTTCTGATTTGGGGTTGTAGATTATGGTGAACTTGTATGTGTTGTAGCTAGAGCTGGGCGATATGGAGAAAATCAAATATACTGATATTTTTGACCAAATACCTCGATATCGTGGCGATATTGTAGGGTTGACAATCGGTGCTTTCACAAAATATGCACACAATGAGATTTTTTATAAATAATCAGTTATGTTGATATAATAACTATGTGTAGTGCTGGGCGGTATACCGGTTCATACCAAAAACTGGTGTATATTTTCGTCACGATGTTAATTTTTAATATACCGCCATACCGGTGTGTTTAATAACACAACCTCCGGAACGAACATTACGCTGCGCCGCGCGACACTGTTTTAGACGGACCCTTTAAAATGCTGCACTTCTAAGCAGCGACGGTAAACAGCAGTGCACCAGAGAGACGTCACACGGAAGATGGATGCTGCAGAAGTAATGACACAGACGAACTTGTGCCAAAAAAAGGAGCCGCCGGGTCTGTTGTTTGGAGGTTTTTTGGTTTCCAAAAATCCGACGTTGACCAAACAACCGTTTTATGAAAGTGCTGTCGGGCTAAAATAGTTGCGAAAGGCGGCAACACGAGCAATTTGCTCCACCACCTCAGCTGCAAACACGTCTTGGAATATCAAGTCAGCAGGCTCAGCGCCCTCCACATCAGCAGGTAACATGAGGAAAGCAAAAGAAAAGTCGAGCCAAATGTCACTTAAAGACGCGTTTGCTAGAGGGACTTGCTATGACAGAAAAAGCAAACGGTGGATCGAGATTACAAACTCCATCACCAACCACCGAGCTAAAGACATGGTCCCGCTTAATACAGTGGTGAGTAATGAGTCAATTAAGTCAATTTACTGCAGTAATTCCTCTCAACGAGTAGAAAATGCATTGAACATCTGAATATGCATGAAAAAAAAAAAACGTCAAAAACCGGAAAACCGGCATAATTTTGAAAAAAAACGTGATATGAATTTTTGGTCATACCGCCCAGCACTATGTGGGTAAAGGCAAATAATGGGAACAGCTAGAACAGTCTGGTGTGTTCAGAAAATTACATCACTCTACTGTAATGCAGCCTTTAAAACCAGGAAAAGACAACACTTGTCATATCAGGATATTACGATATTCAAAATTTAGCCTAAGACGATATCTAGCCTCATATATCGATATAATATCGATATAATATCAATATATTGCCCGGCCCTAGTTGTAGCAGTGTTTTGCCATTGAGAACGAGCTAGCAAATTAGCATGCTACGGTTAGCCACCTCGTCTCAGCTACTGACATAAAAAGCCCTGCTGATTTTGAACAGCTCACCCGGAGACTGAAGGCAGGAATCATTCAGAAACTGTATCTCACTCAAAACAGCATGGATGTTTTCCAAGTTTGTATGCGTCTGGAAGCACCAGAGACACAAAATAACACCCCAAATCCAGCACATATGGGCACTTTAAGTCTTCCACAAAGCTAGGGAAAACACTGCAAGGTATACCGCGGTTTGATAAAGTCACGGTTTAAAAACCAAATTGGTCGGTCGGTCTGTCTGTGTCTGTCTGTCTGTGTGAGTGCGTGTGAGTGTGTAGTTTGTTTGGCCACTGACACGTTGGATAAATCCCCCCGAGGCCGCCACTGAACTCACATCAACCCCAAAACACACACAGCAACAAAATTGATGCATCTCCGTCTAAAAATAAACCACTGGGATCAATGTGTCTCTCTCTCTCCCACACATTTCAACTTCCATCTCCACTGACATTAACAATGCCAAGCCTTTAAGTGAAAAAAAAAAAATTCTACTTGCCCCAAATCCATTTTTACTGGCTCTTGAACAAAGCGTTGTTTTATTGGTTGGTATCAAATAACGACAAAGAGATGTGTTTTTAGCCTTCAGCGGAAGATGTGTAGGCTTTCGGCCATATTTCTAGTACTTTCTGTATATGTGTATAGTCGTGTAATCTGCGGCTGTTACACAGTCATTTTCCAGTTTATACCTACCTACCTACCTCCGACTGGACAACGGATTTCTTACATTGATCTGCTGAAGAGGATAAGTTTCCCCGGCCTAGAATCTCAGTTTAACTTTAAAGTACTTTTCTTCAGTAGTTTTATTTTCTGCTACTTTATACTTACACTTGACTGCAATTGGGAGACAACATATACAGAGTATCATACATTGTATACTTTATATATGTATATGTTGTTTTAAACAATTAATAAAATTAATACAGTTTGAGTTTATCATACCATAAGAAGAAAAAAGAAAAAGGTGTGTAGCAAAGAAACAGTGTTTGTTATGTAACAGTAAATCTTCCATTATTACCTAAAATGTAAACTTTGTGAGCTAATAAAATCAATCCATCCATTTGAACATTCACAAATGTTAGCTTCTCTGTGTTGCCAGATCTCGCAAGAGTTTGGTCCTGAGACAGAACAGGTCTCAAACTAACTTAATTTTCTCCTAATGTGACGTTGTTATTTGTACACGCTGTGACTATACAAATCACAACATGTAAATAGGAACATGTTGCCGTTATTTTGTCACTTATTCGGAGCAGTAGGCTAGTTGGAACCGGTTACCTCCAGGATCTGTGCTAGGCTAAGCTAACGGTGGAGCCGTCAGACAGTTACGACACAAATGGAGATGAGAAGGGTATGTATCGACTTGTCTAACTGTCGGGGTTACGGTGAATAAGCTAATGTCCCAATATGTTGGTGTGTTCCTTTAACTGTGTTATGTTTTATTATTCTCTGGTTGTTATGTTTTATCCTTGTTTCTTGATGTACAGCACTTTGGATACCTGCTGGTTGTTGTAAAAGCCTTTATTTATGATTTATGATTCTCAACTTTTGCAGTACTTTATTTTTATTTTCTCTTACTGTTCTTGTTGTGATGCAATTCTTTGTGAGTAAAAACCTTCTTGTCAAACCTGATTCTGATGATGTTTGGTCTGTACAAAGAGACAAATGTTCTCTTCAAATTGCTTACATTTTTTTTGTTCCGAGTAACTCAAAGAAATTCAGTTTACCGCAATATTAAAAAAATAGAGCAGCAAATTCTCACACATGTAGAGTCAGCAAACAGGAAATGTTTCAAGATAAAATAAGATCAGAAAGTTATTAATCTCGTGGGAAATTGTTGTTGCTGTGGGAAAGTGTTGCAGTACAAAGTAGAAAAGAGTGCAAATATACAGAGTGCAAGTATGAAAAAAAGTGAAAATATACTACACACTGGCAGAAATATGAACAAAGTTAACGGTGAGGATCATAAGTTGCTCACATCTCAAGTTGCTTCTTGGTGAGATGCATTTATGAATGTATAAACCACAAGGTGTAAAAGTGTAATTTCAGCTTTATTTGCACCCAAACTTTGAAATGTACTCATGTAGATTCAGTAAAAGGGTGACAGCCATAGGTGTCATTTACACCCCCCCCAATATTTTCTGATGTTTTTGTTGCTATTTGACGTTTTTTTTTTTCTACAATTTTTTCCGATGTTTTTGTTGCTTCTCACCCCTCATTTCCACCAACTGTGGAATGGCTGCGGATCAGCTCGGCTGCGTGTCGGGTCCGTGCTCTGCCGTCCTTCAGGTCCGGATTTGTTGCGTAACATGACTGACAGCTGAAGTCACGAGATCTCGCAAATTCACGTATGATCGCGCGATATAACAGGCTGTAGTTTCTATAAAAAGAACCACAAAACCAACAACTGTTGACTTCAGGCCTGTCTCCGCCCATTATGACGTTTTCAAGGTGTAGTGCAGGGAAATATGATCCGCCGTGAGCACGGTGTATTTTACTTTAAAAATTAACCAGATGTTTTATTTTGTTTCTGTGCTCTACTTCTTGTCCGCACAATCTGCCGTGTGCTGAATTGCTGTGGAGCTCGCTGGCATCTGGCAAAAATAGAAGCTCTGCGTATCTGATCCGGAGGGCTGCGGATCACCGGAGCTGGGACGGAGTCGGAACGCAGCCGTTTCGCAGTCAGTGAAAATACACACATTGACTTTAACGGAAACCTATTGACTCCGCTGCCATTCCGGAGCAGATCTGCAGCTGTTCCACAGTTGGTGGAAATCAGGGGTTATGGAGGTTTTGGCGCCTTTTCTGATATTTGTAGCCTTTTGTCATTGAGGTTTTTTTTTTCAACAATTCTTTCTGATGTTTTTGGCGCTTTTCGATGGTTGGACTAGGATTGGGCATCGGGAACTGATTCCTACTTGGAATCATTTCAAAAATTAAGATTCCAGTGGAATCGTTTAGAGTATTTGGTTTCAAATCAAAACTTGCGCATATGCAAGTTTTGGTTTACAAAGCGGCCAGGCGCTTAGTAAGCAGCGCTCTAGTGTGGTTTTATTTTACATTGAAAAAGCCCTGTAAAACTGCAAACCACCATTGAATCAAAATAAAACTTTCCTCTTATTTGTGAAAATAGGCATGTGACCCGTTTCAACTCCACCCCTCAAAGAATCGGAATCAAATCGATAAGAACCCAGATGAAAGATAGAATCGGAATCAAAATTGTTAAAATCCAAAGATGCCCAATGTTGTATACCTGTTAGTAGCTACCATGACAACTACAACTATCACAGTAGAAACTATTAACATAACCGCCAGTAATGCTTGATTTTAAGAGAACATTATTTAATTGCGCATTTAGTCAGAGTTAAAACAATTATTTTGCACATTACGTTTTTCAAGTAAACTCTTCGTGTTTATTATTTAGCCTAATACTATTTAAACATTTGAATATATATATGATATATATATATATATATATATATATATATATATATATATATATATATATATATTTTTTAAATTGTTTATATAAGGGGATTTCAAAAAGTTCAAACGGGAAAAGTATTTAGGGAAATTTCACACAGTTCCAGGTGTTTTCACTGTTCAGTTTTTTACATCTTTACAAAAGTTTATTATTTTTTATTTTAACATAATCTAGAAGCCCTAAAATAAAATAAAAACTAGCAGTTACCTGCATGAGGCATCGTGATGGTGTCGTTAAGGTTACCGGACCCCACGTTAAAGATGACCACCGCCGAGGCGTTGTGGGCTGCTGCGTGGCGGATCTTGTCCTTGTAGGTGCAGTTACCCCGGGCTATCAGCGCCACCCAGGCCCCGGCCTGTACGGGCACCGCGAACCGGGTGTTGGGGTCGCAGGCCTGGCGGTCGTGCAGGGCGGCGGGCAGAACCACAACTCCTTTAGCGTCCCGCTTCGGCGAGTGCTCCCCGTAGCGCCCGCACTCCGTCTTCTCGGTGCGTAGCTCCGAGGTGGCCGGGTCCACGTAGGTGATGTTGACGAAAGCCGTGTACCACTCCTCGCGCTCGGCCACGGTGAAGTCCAGACACAGCAGGTGGACGAAGCAGAAGGATAGCAGCCACGTAGAGAGGGCCAGGCTGCGGCAGGCCGCCACCAGAGAGCCCGGGGCCATGGTGATCCTCCCCGCTGAGACGTTCGGAGCAGCCCGGTAGCGTCAACACCACAGACGCCTTACTCCACCATGCTACCAGTCGATCGACCAGGAGGTTATTTGAATCCGTCTTTCTCTTTAACTTCGACGCCCACTTCTTTTCCGCCCTCTCCCTTCTCTATTTTCACGGTTTTTGTGTTTTCAGCCGCTCCCCTCAGCCGCTCTCAGACGCCTGCTAGCCGTTTCCATTTCCAACCATCAACGAGAACAAAACACACGGTAGAAGAAGCCCAAACGCACAGACAACTTCGGACACAATTACCGGTTAAAACGATGAGACTGACCGCTACCGAAGCAAAACACCAGGCGGTGAATTCACTGTACGACAAGTTTACGGGGTAATAATAATTGTTAACTAAAGCTTAGCTGTATTGTTTTGACTGGGCCTGAGCAACTAGTGTTAAGCTCGCGCTATTGGAGCACTGGAGTTCCGGTTGTTTGATTTAAAATAAAAGCAGCGCTTTCTTTTGAAAACGTTTTATTGTCGAAATAAATCTTGTACCACTCACTATGTCATAAAATCATTAAGTAAATTCCGAAATGTTTTTTTTTATTTCAGACGCGATTATGAATTAAACTCCACAAGTGAAAGCCGTTCTCTCTTATTTGGAAAGGAAAAGCATTTTATTGCCGTTAAGAAATGAATGTGTCTGACTTGACGCAAATCTGTGCGCCAGTAATGCCGAGCAGCACCGCCTAGCGGCCTGGCAGAGAAACTGCAGCTGTACACCAAAACAATACAAATCTACTTTTATCAGTGGTGGAAGATACTCAGTTTTTTCATCCCAGAATGTACTCAAGTAAAGTAGAAGCACCTCAAAATAGTTCTTGAGTAAATGTAACAGTACTTAGTTACATTCCAGAAATGGGAGGCAAGATCAAGATCAACGGAGAACAAATATGCAACTATTTTGATTCATAATCCAAATCATTTTTAAACACGATGCCAAAACGTTCAGTTTCCAATCCCTAAATAAAACTATTCACTCTCCGACTCTCCGAAGTTTAGTGTTTTTAGGCGGATCAGACAAAACAAGCTCTGTTTAATTTTGTCAAACTTTCTTTCAGTTCCTCCGTCAGTGCAAAGTTACCTGTTGGAACAATTACTTTATCATAATTTATTACACATTTGCAACATTTAAAACTGAAATTTGACATTTCATTTCATTATTAGGTCCCTAATGTGGCTTCTGCATTTTTCATGTAGAGAATGTCTGTCAAAATCTACTTTTAAAATTTAAGGTCATATTATAGTTATATGGTAGCATTTTTAAACAAATATGGGTTTGATCTAACATCACAAACTGACTAACGTGCAACACACCTGAATATACCGGTTGGTTTCTGTGGGGTTCAGAGGTTTAATCCGGCCCTGCGTTAGTCAGCGTCATTGTCCGTTCATCTTAATTAATTCACCAGAAATAAATTAGTATTCTTTTATTTCAGAAACGTGTTTGTAAATCAAACACCTGCAGCCGCAGTCAACAGCACAGACAAATGTGCACATATATTTAACACAACATACACTTCAGCCTACATGATAAAACAAACTATATCATGATACAAAATCTGTACAGCACATGTAAATAAATGTCAGTGTGTGGATCCAAAGCTGCCGTCTGGAGGTCTGTATAGTTTGGGGAAAGTGAGGAGCTGAACGCTGCTGAAGGCAAACTTCCTGCTGCCCACGTTCTTCTGCACATTCTCCATCCTGCAACCGTCCCTGTGAACGCACACACACACACACACACACACACACACACACACACACACATTCATTATCATTGGTCATAAACTGGGCCAAACAAATCTGCCAAAGCACAATATTCTGCAGAAGTAATAATAAAGAAAAAAAAAAATATATATATATATATATATATATATAAAAGGGCTGTCAGTTTAACGCGTTATTAACGGCATTAACGCAAACCCATTTTAATGCCGATAATTTTTTTAACGCACGATTAACGCATAGAGAGAGCAACGGGATCTGTTAGTCCACTTCTTTAACTGTCTATGGCCACGCCATGTCCCGCCCTACGAAGCAGCTGATTGGTTTGGTTTAGGCATTCCACCGCGAGTAGTTAGGATAGTGGATTGGTCAGGGGATAGGACCTGAACAAATGGGGTTACGTTACCTTGGACCGCTGGCCAATAGTAGTGATTGAAGGGCGGGTCTTGTAATTTGTAATTTGGTTTGAGCCAAAGACATTATGGTTTGAGCTTGCTAGCCACGTAGCTAGTAGGCTCGTCACGGCGATTAGCTTCGGAGCGAGTAGTGACTCTACAGTCAGTGAGAGAAACAAAGTGTCTCTGTTCTTTCTGACCACGGTGGGAAACCTGGAGCAGGAGAAGTTAACCCTCTCCTTGATTTTACGTTGGTTATGAACGAGAACGAGAACCAGGAAATGAGTCACGGGAAACCAGTTGCTATGACAACGGCTATGCCGCTGACGACGCTATGAGCCCATAGACAGTAGGACCAGCCACGCTCGCCTCAGGCATGAGGCAGTACTATCTGCAATGGAAAATCGAGGTAACAGTTACATTATGTGACAGATTATTAGCTCCAAGTGTGAATGTTAGTGTGAAATTGAACATAACGTATATGACAATGTTGATTTCAATTAAAAAAACATTGTCACAAAGCAAGCCAATCTACTTTTCCATGCTGATAAGAGAATTAAAATGAGAAAATATAATGGGACAAAAAGAAATCAAGGGACATTTAGAATAGATATAAATGTGCGATTAATCGCGAGTTAACTATGACATTAATGCGAGGTGTAATTGCAAATAGTGATTAATCCTGATTAATCCACTTCTAATTCTGATTAATTTGATTAAAAATTTTAATCATTTGACAGCCCTAATATATATATATATATATAAATCAGAATATTAACACTTCTCCAGCACAGGCAGAAAAACAGTACGCTAACATTTACATTCAGGATCAGCGCTGAAAACTGTAAAAAAAATAAAATAATAATAATCCCCAGATTCCGTTTGGTTCATAATCCCAGAACCAAATACTACCACTCTTCCAGCCGAATGCTCTCGATGAGGTTGAGATATCCTCTTTTGAAATTCACAATATATCTCCCTTTCCCGTTTTGCCTGCTCCATTGGGAAAAAATCATAATCACAAATCACGATTATTTAACTTGTTGACTTTTGGAAAGTTGGTGCATTTCCATCCATCCATCCATCTTCGTCCGCTTATCCTGTAGCAGGTCGCGGGGGGAGCAGCTCCAGCAGGGGACCCCAAACTTCCCTTTCCCGAGCCACATTAACCAGCTCTGACTGGGGGATCCTGAGGCATTCCCAGGCCAGGTTGGAGATATAATCCCTCCACCTAGTCCTGGGTCTTCCCCCGAGGCCTCCTCCCAGCTGGACGTGCCTGGAACACCTCCCTAGGGAGGCGCCCAGGGGGCATCCTTACCAGATGCCCGAACCACCTCAACTGGCTCCTTTCGACGCCAAGGAGCAGCAGCTCTACTCCGAGCTCTCTTTTCGTCACAACGGTGCGATAAACTGAATGTAATACCGCCCCTGCTGCGCAGATTCTCTGACCAATCTCCCGAAATCTCCCTCCAGGATCCTTGCAAGAGTGAAGATCTGATCCGTTGTTCCACGACCAGGACGGAATCCGCATTGTTCCTCTTCAACCCAAGGTTTCGGCCGAACCCTCCTTTCCAGCACCTTGGAGTAGACTTTACCAGGGAGGCTGAGAAGTGTGATACCCCTGTAATTGGCACACACCCTCTGGTCATCCTTTTTGAACAGGGGAACCACCACCCCGGTCTGCCACTCTTTTGGCACTGTCCCAGACTTCCACGCAATGTTGAAGAGGCATGTCAACCAAGACAGCCCCTCCACACCCAGAGCTTTCAGCATTTCCGGACAGATCTCATCAATCCCTGGGGCTTTGCCACTGTGGAGTTGTTTGACTACCTCAGTGACTTCCACCAGGGAAATTGACGACAATCCCCCATCATCCTCCAGCTCTGCCTCTAACATAGTATTAGCTGGATTTAGGAGTTCCTCAACGTGCTCCTTCCACCGCACTATTACCTCCTCAGTTGAGGTCAACAGAGTCCCATTCTTACTGTACACAGCTTGGATAGTTCCCTGTTTCCCCCTCCTGAGGTGGAGAACGGTTCTCCAGAAGCGCTTTGGTGCAGACCGAAAGTCCTTCTCCATGTCTTCTCCGAACTTCTCCCACACCCACTGCTTTGCCTCTTTTACGGCAGAGGCTGCAGTCCTTCGGGCCCTTCGGTACCTTTCAACTGCCTCCGGAGTCCTCTGGGATAACATATCCTGGAAAGACTCCTTCTTCAGTCGGACGGCTTCCCTGACCACCGGTGTCCACCGGTGGGTTACCGCCCCTTGAGGCACCTAAGACCCTAAAACCACAGCTCCCTGCCGCAGCTTCAGCAATGGAAACTTTGAACATTGTCCACTCAGGTTCAATGCCCCCAGCCTCCACAGGGATGCATGAAAAGCTCCGCCGGAGGTGTGGACCGGAGGTGTTGGACAGGGGCCTCCTCCAGACGATCCCAATTTACCCGCACTACCTGTTTGGGCTTACCAGGTCTGTCCAGAGTCTTCCCCCACCCCCTGACCCAACTCACCACCAGATGGTGATCGGTTTACAGCTCCGCCCCTCTCTTCACCCGAGTGTCCAAAACATACGGCCTCAGATCAGATGAAATGATTATAAAATCGATCATTGACCTTCGGCCTAGGGTGCTCTGGTACCAAGTACACTTATGAGCATCCCTATGTTCGAACATGGTGTTTGTTATAGACAATCCATGACTAGCACAGAAGTCCAACAACAGACAACCACTCTGGTGTAGATCAGGGAGGCATGTGTCTCCATCATTGCCCACATGCACGTTGAAGTCCCCCAGCAGAAGTATGGAGTCCCCCACCGGAGCCCCATACAGGACTCCATTCAAGGTCTCCAAGAAGGCTGAATACTCCAAACTCCTGTTTGGTACATATGCACAAGTTCCCCCCCCACAACCCGCAGGTGTAGGGAGGCGACCCTCTAGTCCGCCGGGGTAAACTCCAATGCAGCGGCGCTCAGCCAGGGGCTTGTGAGTATCCCCACACCCGCCCGGCGCCTCACACCCTGGGCAACTCCGGAGAAGAAAAGAGTCCAACCCCTATCCAGGAGTATGGTTCCAGAACCGAGACTGTGCGTAGAGGTAAGCCCCACCAGATCCAACTGGTAGCGCTCCACCTCCTGCACAAGAGAGGTGACATTCCACGTCCCCAAAGCCAGCCTATGCCGCCCGGGTCTGGTCCGTCGAGGCCCCTGACCTTCACCGCCACCCCTGTGGCAGCGCACCCAACCCCAGCAGTTCCTCCCACAGGTGGTGGGCCCATGGGATGGATAGAGAGGTGCCACGTAGCTTTTTCGGGCTGTACCCGGCCGGGCTCTGTGGCAAACCCGGCCACCAGACGCTCACTGACGAGCACTCCATCTGGGCCTGGCTCCAGACGGGGGCCCCGGGCTTCCTCCGGGCAGGGTCTCTCTATCTCTTCCTTGTTCTGTCATAGGGTTTTTGAACCATTCTTCGTCTGGCCCCTCACCTGAGACCACTTTGCCATGGGAGACCCTACCAGGAGCACAAAGCTCCAGACAACACAGCCCTCAGGTTCATAGGGACACCCAAACCTCTCCACCACAATAAGGTGATGGTTCCCGGAGAGTCTGTCTGTCTGATTGTTCTGCCCCACCCTGATGTGTCTCACCTGTTGTATCACCTGTCCCTTGTTTGCTCGTTACCTCCTGTATTTAGTCTTTGTGTTCCCCTTGTCCTGTGTCGGATCATTGTATACTGTTTTTTGGTTTTGTGTCCCTGTGAGTTTCTGCTTGTGCTCCTGTTTTTGTATTTGTGTTCTTGCCGTGCCCTGTTTGTCCGTGTACGTTCCGGTTGCCAGTGTGTTCATCTGTAAGTTTGTTCTTTGAGATTTCTTTATTTTTGGACTTGTGTTTTGCCAGCTCCTTCTGGATTTTTTGTGTTATTTTTCCCAGTTGAATTTTTGTTGGATACCCTGTTTTGTTGTGTAAATAAATCCATGAGCACCAAACCTTCTTCTGCCTGCCTTGCCTCTGCATTTGGGTCCACCATTCCCTGCTAACCTTGACAGAATGATCCGACCATTTGGACCCAGCAGAGAGGCTTCAGTTTTTCCGGTGGGTTTTCAGTTTTTGTCTTTTTCCTGTTGTTTGTCGCTCTAAGCTACCTAGACTATGGAGCCTGCACAGACTATGTCTGATGAACTTTTTGACCTAATCTGTGACCTAATTGAACTCAGGACTATGTGGAAGGAGACTGATGGTATTAGCCAGAAGGAGGCTATCCTGTCCTTTGCTCGAGATTTGGTCTCAAAAAAGCCCTGGCTTACTGACTCAATTCCTGACTGGGTTAAACGCTTCATTTCCACCCCAGCTCATTCATCTGCAAAGGGGTTTTTGTCAGTCACCCAACTGGTTTCTCTGCCCACACTCATGTCCAACATGGAGGCCGTAGGCGGAGAAAGAAACGGCATGGTCCCTGTCACCAGACCCAGTCTGACCTCCCAGAGCCTCCACTGACATGCCGCCCTTCTGTTCCTGTGCTGACGTGCAGCCCTTCAATTCCTGTGCTGACGTGCAGTCCTTTGGTTCCATCCAGAGCCTCCGCTGACGCTTTTCCCAGAGTCTACGCTGACGCTTCTCCCAGAGTCTACGCTGACGCTTCTCCCAGAGTCTACGCTGACGGTCAGCGCCCCAGAGACTTTGTTGGTCAGCGCTCCTGAGACTTTGTTGGTCAGCGCTCCAGAGACTTTGCCCTTGGTCAGCGCTCCAGAGACTTTGCCCTTGGTCAGCGCTCCAGAGACTTTGCCCTTGGTCAGCGCTCCAGAGACTTTGCCCTTGGTCAGCGCCCCAGAGACTTTGCCCTTGGTCAGCGCTCCAGAGACTTTGCCCTTGGTCAGCGCCCCAGAGACTTTGCCCTTGGTCAGCGCTCCAGAGACTTTGCCTTTGGTCAGCATCCCAGAGACTGCCCGAGAGACTTTGTTGGTCAGCATCCCAGAGACTGCCCGAGAGACTTTGTTGGTCAGCATCCCAGAGACTGCCCGAGAGACTTTGTTGGTCAGCATCCCAGAGACTGCCCGAGAGACTTTGTTGGTCAGCATCCCAGAGACTTTGTTGGTCAGCATCCCAGAGACTTTGCTGGTCTCCAGCGTCCCTGAGACTTTACCGACCTCCGATTCCCCAGTGGCCTTGCTGGATTGCAGCTCTCCAGAGACTTTGCCATTGTTCAGCGCTTCTGAAACTGCCACAGAGACTTTGCCGTTGGTCAGCTCTTCTGAGACTTTGCCGTTGGTCAACGCCCCAGAGACTGCCCTGGAGACTTTGCCGGCCTCCGGGTCCCCTGAGTCCCGGCCGTGTAGCGGCCTCCCAGAGTTCCTAGAGTCCCGGCCGTGTAGCGGCCCCCCGAGTTCCTAGAGTCCCGGCCGTGTAGCGGCCCCCCAGAGTTCCTAGAGTCCCGGCCGTGTAGCGGCCCCCCAGAGTTCCTAGAGTCCCGGCCGTGTAGCGGCCCCCCTGAGTTCCTAGAGCCCCGTGTTTTGTCGGCGGTCCGGCCGACTCCTGCCCCCCGTGTCCAGTCAGCGGTCCGGCCGACTCCTGCCCCCCGGGGCTCCACCTTCGCTGTCCAGTTCGGCCACCTGAGGGGTTTCGCCGTCGCTGCAGGCCGCCTCGGAGCCATCAACGTCCTTCTCGGCCGCTTGAGGGGCTCCACCTTCGCTGTCCAGTTCGGCCACCCGAGGGGTTTCGCCATCGCTGCAGGCCACCTCGGAGCCCTCGACGTCCTGCTCTGCCGCCTGAGGGGTTTCGCCGTCGCTGCAGACCGCCTCGGAGTCCTCGACATCCTGCTCTGCCGCCTGAGGGGTTTCGCCGTCGCTGCAGACCGCCTCGGAGCCCTCGACGTCCTGCTCTGCCACCTGAGGGGTTTCGCCGTCGCTGCAGACCGCCTCGGAGCCCTCGACGTCCTGCTCTGCCGCCTGAGGGGTTTCGCCGTCGCTGCAGACCGCCTCGGAGCCCTCGACGTCTTGCTCTACCGCCTGAGGGATTTCGCCGTCGCTGCAGACCGCCTCGGAGCCCTCGACGTCCTGCTCTGCCGCCTGAGGGGTTCCGCCGTCGCTGCAGACCGCCTCGGAGCCCTCGACGTCTTGCTCTGCCGCCTGAGGGGCTCCATCTTTCCTGCCAGCTGCCTGGGAGTTCCCCTCTTACTGTTATGGTTTTGGGGTTTTTGTCTTATTTTGGTAGTCTGTTTTGTATTTAGTTCTGTTTCCTGTTTTATTTTGAATTCTGTTTCCGTCATGGTCTTGTCTAGTTTTACTTCCTGTCTTGTGTTTTCCCGCCTGTCTGATTGTTCTGCCCCACCCTGATGTGTCTCACCTGTTGTATCACCTGTCCCTTGTTTGCTCGTTACCTCCTGTATTTAGTCTTTGTGTTCCCCTTGTCCTGTGTCGGATCATTGTATACTGTTTTTTGGTTTTGTGTCCCTGTGAGTTTCTGCTTGTGCTCCTGTTTTTGTATTTGTGTTCTTGCCATGCCCTGTTTGTCCGTGTACGTTCCGGTTGCCAGCGTGTTCCTCTGTAAGTTTGTTCTTTGAGATTTCTTTATTTTTGGACTTGTGTTTTGCCAGCTCCTTCTGGATTTTTTGTGTTATTTTTCCCAGTTGCATTTTTGTTGGATACCCTGTTTTGTTGTGTAAATAAATCCACGAGCACCAAACCTTCTTCTGCCTGCCTTGCCTCTGCATTTGGGTCCACCATTCCCTGCTAACCTTGACAGACGTCCTGCACGGATCAACAGATGTTAAAGTCGTAAAGTTAATGCGCTCACAGATCCAATCTTTGCAGATGTTACCGCTCAGTGTTTGGCTAGCTAATAAGCTGTTAGCTTGAGGTTTGTCTGAAGGCGCCTAGCGGCCAGCCAAGCAGGACACACACCGACACATTCCACACATCCTCCGCTCAGTCTGCTAAGCCCCTGGTACCAGAGAGGCGTGTTTACTTTGTGTCTCGGTCCTCCGGTGTGTCCAGCTAGGGGCTCTAGTCAGTTTTTAATTAGCATACTAACAGTTTATTTATTAGTTAGTTAGTTTATTTATCCACATGTAGGTCTAGCCAAACTCAACAAACTCTGAGGAGACGCAGACGTATTTCGCGATCAGGTATTGCATTTATCACGGGATCTGTAGTTTTATCACCGCGTACGTACCAACACCCATAGATATAGAACAATAGATATGACATGTAATTCTGACTTGCCATTCCAGGATGGAACCACTTGGCGGCCATCTTACTGGGGTTAAGTTTTAGAATTGCTTCCTCTCACGTTGAGTTGGACATGCTCAGATTTAAACGGTTTACGGCATAACGACAATAACAGAAGATGGGAACACCAATAATAGAAGATGTAATTATTATCAACAATGTGATAGAAAAAAAAGAAATACAAGCGGCGTATTGATCTACTATTTGATGACGCTGCGGGCAATAGGGCTTGGGCACCGCGTTGCATTCTCGGACGTGGCGGCCTCGCGAATGTAAACATACAGCAAGTCGAATGAGGAAAAGAAAGCAGAGTTGGGAGAAAGAAAAGGAATACCGGGATACTTTAAATAGGGAAGCCAGGGACCAGTATGTGGACAAAATCGGCACTATTAAAGGTTTGGATCCCTATGAACTCCCCAACAAAGATTGGAGCACCGACAACCATTCACACATGTAATACTTTTAACTATGTGTTTCAAAAGTGTAGTTAGTAGCTGTCAACCCTCCCGTTTCTTTCTGGATTTCTCACATATTTGAGGTCTTTTCCCACTGTCTTCCCGTTTTAGTATTTTCCTGTAAAATATCCCGTATTTGAATACTCTGATAACATTAACGTTAGCCCTTCCATCGGACCTGCCAGTCTCTGTACTGTTGTCCTGTTGCTACCCCTTGCCCTTCCAGCGAAACAGATGTGTTCAAAGCATCGTTTTGCTGACTTGAAAGCAACCTTAGCGTGACGTTGGCCTTTTTAAGATAACAGCGTGATTTCACGGCAATCTGTAAGCAAAGTCACGTTAGATCTAGCTTCACACAACTTGCTTAGTTAAAGGTATAATGGAGGATTTTCCCAAATTTTAGAAAAGAACCGCCCTCTCCACTTTTTGAAAAAAAGTGCGCGCCTAGAGGCCGAGGGAGACGAGGTCAGGGCGGGGGCGCAAGAGCCAGCACCAGCCGAGAGCGGGGAGAAGGCGGTCGGACTTGAGGCCGCAGAAAGTGAAAACTACCTAGGGACGAGCGCGTACGACGGCCTTACGTAAACATATCAGCAGAATGATTGACAACTAGGAGGACCAATAGTCTTGATGATCCACCTGGAAAAAGAAAATCCTCCACTATACCTTTAATGCAGCAGTTTTGTAGTACGAATTTTAGCTGTCAACAGAGGGATAGCAACAGAAAGATGAATGTTACATGAATGTTGAATGTTGCTGTTACACCCCACAATACAGCAACGGTTTACCATGGTTGAAATAGTAAATAAGACACGACTGAGAGGGACGTTACGTCTATAAACAGTGTGCAGTAGTCCGAGTAGCGGTAAAGGAGGCAATCAACATGGCAGCCACGCCAAGTAATGACGTCATGCCCAAGCCCTATATGCCGGGTTAATGCCCTCCTCCCAGCCAATCAGAAGCATTCTTAAACGAAGTAGAATAAATATTTTTATCTCACACAAGCACACTCACATACACAGAAACTACATACATACACATTTTTGTGAGTTTTTGATCATCCTATTGGCCCTTACACAGGATGGTCTTGTTCAGTTTGTTCCAGACTCTGACCATGTATTTTAAGGTTGTACTGGCTTGTGATGTGGTGTTGCCGCAGAGTAAAATATTTTTCTACTTCCTGTTTTGGCGTTTTTTTCTTACTGTCAACTGGCATGAAGTTTGTTTTGGCGATGAACGGAGTAGTTGAGGAGCCTTGCTAGCTTCAATGAGTTTTTGTTGATAAAGGCTATAATGACTTCACCAGAACTACTGATGGACTTGTCGCAATTGTCTTTTGTCTTATTGCGCTAACGTTATGAAAAATTACATTTACGATAGTAATGCGGAGACTTTGCTGCTGAAGTAGGAATCCTTTCTGGATTGACGTTACTTTACCTCATCAAGACATGGATTATTAAGTTTTAATTTGCTTTTCTGAAAGGAGAATCGTGTAAAGGCATGAGGTAAGCTGACAACAATAGATGTTAATATTAGGGATGAATGAGTACAGCATTATCTGTATCTGTTAACCATATGAATTATCTGTATCTGTACTCGGACTGGGCGGGGCCCAGTGGACAGGATTTAACCCAGAAGTGGGTCGGGTTGTCTTGAAATGGGCGGGCTTTAACTGGTGTGTTATTTTAAGCACGCAATTGATATGGGTTGATCAGAAATTGTTATATTTATTGCTGATTAGAAAACTATTTACATGACAGCATCAGCATTGAGCTTCAGATCAATGGTTTTGATCACGATAACAAACAAACTATATACAGAACAAGTTTAACAACAATGAATACAACACATGCGGTTGCATGATGTAAAATGTAATGAACAAGAGTTTTCATACTCAACATAACTTTCTTTTTTTTGTGTGTGTGAGTGAGTAAGAGAGAGACAGAGAGAGAGAGAAAGAGAGAGAGGGGGGCGGGGGGACTGTGTTCTATGGATCAAATAGTCCCACACTGTTTTTCAGATCTGCATTGACTTCTAAAATACAGCAAGAAAGTAATCTCTGACAGGCAGAGACGCAACGCGAGTCGCATTCTACCCAGCACCACGTACCCCACGTTTACCAGAACTCTACTGGTTAATAAGTACTACAAACCGAAGTAAAAAACAACCTGAAGCTGAAGAGACCCTAAACGTTAATGGAAGACCAGCGAACCTGAGTGACTGAGGGAGAGACGGAGAGAGAGAGAGACAGCTGTTCTCTTCTCAGTGTTCTGTGTGTGAGTGAGTAGAGCGGGAGGGGAGGGGCGCTGTGACTACTAGCCTATCACAGAACGCAGACACAGTCAGTGTGTCGTTAAGCGCGGCTGGTCGGTCGGTTAGGGCTCTGTGTAGCAGCTGGATGTGCTACTGTTGATTTGTGTAGCGTAACTTTACTCTATGTGTAACGTTACATTTTAACGTACCGTTGGCTTGCTGGGTTTGTCTTGAGATATTATAAAATGAGATTTAGGAGTAAAGAAGAGTACTTGTCCTTAACGTTAATTTAACTGGAAACTTAACACAGATTGAGTGAAATCAGCCGCATAGCAGTCAATGTATGGGTAATATTAACGATGTGTTAAAAACAACTGTTATAACGTTAACGTTACTAAACGTCCTATTTGAGGTAAAAAATAATTAAACTAAAACGATGTTTGCTGTTCATAAATGCTGTTAAGAGCTAGCTAGCAATCCTTAATAACTGACATCTCATCCGGTCCGTTAACAGTTACTAGGTAACGTAACTAGCTAACTAGCTAATTCACCAACTTTTCTGTATTTATAGTTAAAAAAAGAAGAGAAAAAATACTACTCCTACTGACATGTGGAAAGTGATGCCAGCCTCCTGGGTCTCTTCGGTCCTTCTGGTAAAGCAGTTAGGTGCTGCACAGCTGATAACCATACTTGCTGCCTATAGGTGCCAGTTGTAAACAGTATTAGTAAGATGGCGGACAGTTAGTCCCATTAGTTATTAGTTATGACGTCATGTTATGCCAACACCAATGTCCCCCAGAAAGAACTACAACACACCGAACCAACGTTCAGAGGGCAGCGTTCTGCTGGTTTTGTTACAGAGACTCTAGAGCTCCGCTTTTTAGGCTACGACTCAATACGTTTTCTTTCTGCGGGCAGCGTTTCTGGAAATGAACAAGGGTAAAACCTTTTTTAGACTTGACTAAATGAAATTTAAGACCTCGGGATGAAAATCTGGCTGTTTTGAAGACGTTTTAAGGCCTTAGTTCAGAATTTTAGACTTTTTAAGACCCTGCGGAAACCCTGAAAATAATAGTTTTTCTCGATTACATTGTTTTTGTGACTGTTAGGAGCCAAAATTCCCAAAATCACGATCAAAATTCGATTCATTGCACAGCCCTAATGTAGGCTGAGCTTCCTGTTTCAACCTCCTGGAGTCCTTTCTTAATATTTATGTGAGTGAAACCTTCCTGCAAACCCAGCAGAAACAGAAAGCTTTATATGAAAATATTTGAGGTGTTGATTATGCAAAATTATCTCATGAACAGGTGAGAAACAAGTTTGTCCAGTTCAGAGAGTTTTGGTGAATCTGACTTTTGTACAAACAAAGCTCACAGAAAAATAAGTAAAAGAAGATTTAGAATACTGTAAAACTTCAAATAATACCCCGGGCTTCTATTTACCCAAATCGCCGAAATGCACCGGCTTGTATTTGAGACAGGCGTCTATAAGAGACGGGCCTTTAATTGACAATGCTTTGCCCGCATGCTGTGGATCCACTCACACACGCTCACCTCCAGCTCTTCACTGACCTTCTTCCTCCCTCCACCTCGCAGTCTGGCCCTTTGGTCGTCTTCCTCGGACAGACGTTGCAGCACCCGCGGCGCTACCAATGGGCCCGGGTTTTAGGTCCAGGCCCGCCCATTTTGACCCAGGCCTATAGTGAGTGATTTTCATTCTAGCAGTTCGAGGAAAGCTTTGAGTGAAAGCTTCTCAGCCAATCAACGGCTTCTACCCCACGTGTGGACTCTTAAGCCCGCCCACATGCTGCATCGTCACCAGCAAGTGATCCAATGAAATGAATGACGTTGGCGCGCAAGCTTTTCTGTTTTCATTCAGCAAGAAGCGCTCCGAGGAGCAGGAGGAGGAAACTCTGCCATTTTATGTAACGCGGTTACAAGTGACCAGTTACCATCCTGCTCGGGCAGCGGCCGCCCTCTCCCCATCAAGTCCTCCCGTAGCCCCCCCTCACACCAGCAAGGCAAGTAGGCTAACGTTACCATTAGCGTCTGGCTGCATAGGCGCCGATTTATGTTTTCCACTGTGGGTGCTCACGGGCGCACGCCCTTTAAAAAAAAAGTAGTCAACAAATGTTTGCATTTCAGAACCTTATGAAATGGACAGCGGCCGACACAAACACACACGCCTATTAACTCGATAATAAAGCCGTAAAGTAGCCATCTTTCAACTCAGGACAGCGCCACTCACAGATACAGAGAGGACTGGAGATGAAAAGTTTAACTGACACCTAACCGCGATCAGCTGGGGACTGACAGCGACATAACCGATCACACTATGACTTAGCACCAACTGCAATGTTTACTTTTAAATGAATGTGCCCTGCTGGTAGTCTGGCACACGTGGATGCTCAGTATTTTCCGTGGGTGCTAGAGCTCCGGAGCGCCCACGGTAGAGCTCCGAGCGCCCACGGTATCGTCGCCTATGTCTGGCTGTCTGTATGCACATTTTCTGGAGGGAAAAATAATAATGGCAGCTGTAGGCAGAGGTAACTTATGATAGCGCATGTGTTATAGGAGGAGACAGTGTTCAGCAGCCTAGCACAAAAGTTTTGGCTTATTTTAACTGGCCCATCCAGTTTTCTGGAGGCCCACCTACAATCAAAATCCTGGCGCCGCTAGTGCGTTGCAGATCTGCTTTATGTTTACGCCATTCTCGCACTCTCTCAGGATCAATCGAGAAATGTCTCGCCGCTGCTTCTCCCGAATTTTGTTCGGCAAATTTGACAACTGTCAGCTTAAATGTCAAATCATACTTTTTTCTTTTTGTCTCCATGGTGGTATTGAGAGAATTAAGACAAACTGAAGACTAAAAGAAAGTTCGTTAACCTGTTTGTTATGTTGCCATAGTGATGAGTCGTTTATGAACGGTTGCGTCTGTCACGTGAAATCAAATCAAAACGTAGAACAAACGATCTGACGGGTTTTAAAAGATCAAATACAACCCGACACGAAAAAAAAAACAACAACAGTCCAGGCCTCTATTTGAGACCGGCCTTTATTTACCCAAGTCTGTTGTCACACCAGGCGTTTAAAAGAGACAGGCGTCTATTTGGGACTCGGCTATTATTTGAAGTTTTACGGTAAGAATGTTCTTGCATGAAGCCCTTTTTGGTTCATTGTCTTGTTCAGTGACAAGGGCGTAACTTTGGGTTATGGGGTGGGGGGTTGAGATGTCGAACTATCTTGGGAGGTCCCGGGACATGTCTGCATGGATATTCAAAAGAGACAAAAACCTTGGGGAAAAAATTGTCGAAAAATCTCAACATCAAAAGGCGACAAATAGAAAAAGCAGCAAAAACTTGAAAAAATTGTCCAAAAAAACTAGGGATGCAACGAATCGAGGATTCGGCTTTGGATTTGGACGAATATTGGGCTTTTTGACGGGGTTCTGCCGAATCTTAGAATTTTGTTCCACCGAACCGAACGCTTGCAGTAAGCGTGCTACGCTGGTTGACGTTAATTACGTGAAGGTGTTTACGTAGGTGGACCGTTCAATGCAGTAGGCTGTGAGAAAGTGAAAAGGTGTTATATGGCAGTACTTTCAGTCAAAAGAAGGCGCATTCAAGTCAAGCTAAATGTTCAATTTGCAATGCCGATTTGTCTCGTGGTGGAAAGGACCCCAAACCAAACACAACATCGAATACGAGTTGTGCATGAAGGAATCTACAGACAGCAGCCAAAATGCAGCAACTTCAGGTACGGCAAAGGAAGGACAGTTACAGCTAAAAACTTGTGTTGACCAGACGACGATTAATGTGTTTACTATGTTAATGGACTGAGGATGGGAGTAGCATTCAGTATTCCGCAGAATCTTAACCAGTGGATTCGGTATTCGGCCGAACACCAAAAATCTGGATTCGGTGAATCCCTAAAAAAAAAAAAATTTAAAAAAACCTTGAAAACGCCCAGAATGGATTACAAGGGAGGTTGTAACCCCCCCATCCCCCCTGTAAATCACACCTATGTTCAGAGACAGAAACCCGACCCTGTGCCCCCAGCGTTCCCAGCATTCCCAGTTTGTGCTGGTCTACGGGTATTTGGCGAGCAGGATAACCATGCTGAGGATGAGCCAAAGCACCAGGAGGTGGGAGGACACCAGGAGGAGTGCCACCGGGTACACGTGTCGTCTGGGAGCTTTAGGGGCCAAACCCGGCGGGATCCAGGAGCTTTGGAGGCCCGCGGGACGCTCCCCAGGGTCTAACCCACAGACAGGGCTCCCTGGCTGGGTGTAACAGCCGAGCATCTGCCCCTGGGACAGACGGAACCTGGAGGAGTGTGTGTGTGTGTGTGTGTGTGTGTGTGTGTGTGTGTGTGTGTGTGTGTGTGTGTGTGTGTGTGTGTGTGTGTGTGTGTGTGAGGGTGTGTGTATGTGAGTGAGTGTGATGAAGAGAAGAAAATGGAAGAAAAATGTGAGATGTGAAACAAATAAAAGAGAAAGAAAAAGAGAGGTTAAACTGAAAATGTTCTTCATCAAAAAAATACGAGGACAAAAGACACCAAAGGAAGTAAGGGAGGAGGAAAAAGGAGACAACAAAGGAAAGGAAAAGAAAAGAAAGGAAAAAGGGTTAAACTGAAAATGTTCTGCAACGTAAAAATACGTGGACAAAGGATGCCAAGGGAGGAGGAAAAAGGAGACAACAAAGGAAAGGATGGGAAGAAGGGAGGAAGTGTAAATGTTTGTGTTTTCAGACCTCCTCATGCAGTCGAGTGCGGCGCTGAAGTGCCGCGGGCTGAGTGTGTGTCGCTCTCGCAGTAACAAACACTGCTCCAGCGTCACCGACATCGCCGTGCGGTCCTTCGCACTCTTACAGCTCGTCAGACGCACGCCATTCACCCTACGACACACCTGAACACACACACACCACGCACGCACGCACGCACGCACGCGCGCACACACACACACACACACACACACACACACATACACACACACACACACACACCTTTATTTGACATAATGAACCTTTTAGTTGTTTACTTCCACATGCAACACAATGACTCATTCGGACTAGGGCTGGGTGTCATTCAAACATTTTCAACACCGGTACTGATGCCAACACCATGACTTCGATACTGCTTCCTAAACAATATACAATTTTTTCGATACCAATTTAATAAAACAAAAAATAAACTAGAACTGCAAGCAGTTATGATGGGGTCCAAGCCACTGATGCAAGTTGCCCCCGATGCCCCGGGGAGCGCCCAAAGCGGAACCTAAAGCCTGACTGTGGGGAGGCAAACGTCAGTAAATATGGAGGTGTGAGCCGCAAGGTCTGTGGTACGTTGCCGTTGCAAATATCCCATCAACATCGATAGAGCAAAAAGGCCAAAACTGGTCCACGTTGACTGTAGCGCCCCCTAAAGGCCGATCTTTGCCAAATCTGGTACAGAGCCTCAGCGCGGCATGTCGAACAAGCACCCCCCCCTTGATAGCATGTACGGTGGCTGAGATATTGCAATTTCAAATTTCCCATTTAAATGCATTTAGTTATTTGCCAACAAACTTAAACGTTTATTATAGCGCCCCCTAATTGTCGATCTTCGCCAAATTTGGTACAGACCATTGTAGTTTTTTCGCTGATACCATTTCATTTGGCGGAGATATGATTAAGTTTGTGTTTAGTAGCTAGCTAGGATAATTAGTTTAGTCGTCAAATGCGCATACTTTAACATAGCAACATTTTTTGTACAACTTTTGATCAGCTGTATCTGTAAGTGCTACGTACCAGGTTTCGTGCTCATCGGTCACACGGCCTAGGACGAGTTCGAAAAAGTTGGTATTGCGCGATTTTGCGAAAAAACTTCTCAGCAGAAATGGGCGTGGCCTACATCATGTGATTCAGATTGATTCAAGGAACACAAGGATGTATGGTTTTCTAATGTGCAATGTGTAATGTTGGAGTTAAAGGCAAAAAAACATTATAGCGCCACCTAGTGGGCCACATGTGTAATTTTTGGTAGGTGAGGTCCATGACCCAAGGTACATCTACTCTGTAAATTTAAAGTGGCTCACATCAGTGTAAGGGGTGAATATAGACGTGAGACTCATAGGCCACGCCCACTTTGACCAATCAGTACCCCACGGTAGGGGTGGTCTCAGGAGTGACCCTAGATGGTACCCTCCAAATTTGTTAAAAATCAAATGAGCCATTCATGAGCTATACACTTTTTGTACTTGTAGCGCCCCCTACTGGCCAATTTTTATAAAATGTGTGGAGCAACTCCAGAATCTACAGTTTCGCGTTGATAGCATTTATTTTGGCCGAGATATGGCAAAGTTGGTGTTTTCATAGTTAGCTACACAAATTTGTTTGTACGTAATATGCGCAATTTGTATCCTATAAACATTCTTTGTACAACTTTTTGTCAGGTCGGTATGTAGATGCTACCTGCCACGTTTCGTACAGATTGGTCGCACGGTCTAGGAGGAGTTCGAAAAAGTAGGTTTTTCATAAATCACGATTTTTCACGCATTACAGTCTAGGTGGAAATGGGCGTGGCCTATATCAGGAGATTCAGTTGGATCCAGGGAACACAGGATGTGTGTGTTTTTAATGTGCAACGTACGGTTTGGAAGTTATAGGGCCAAACACGTTTTTTCTGCTATAGCGCCACCTAGTGGTGGAAGTGGGTCAATTGTTGCGCCTGAGGTCGCTGCGGGGTTCTGGACCAGTCCTGAAAAGGGCCCCCTGCCCACCATATATGGTTTAGGCTGCAGCAGGACTTTTACGCGGAGAAGAATAAAAATCATTAGAAAAACAATAGGGTTCCACAGCCCTGCTGTGCAAACGGCGTAGCTTTGCTACCGCCGGTTCTTCCAGACTCGGGCTTGGACCCCTAATAACAACATTACACATTATGGCACTCTTCGTCTCTGTGTAACGTAGAGTTTTTCCTGCATGTCTCTACGACGTGTAATGTTAGACAGCCAATCACAGACATTATTAGATCTTGGTAGAAGCATGTTGCATGTTTATTGGCTCACTGACGCTGATGAGATTTACTCCTTAGGTATTGAAATTGGGTATTGAGTACTTTAGAGGCAATTCGGTCGGTGCCTAAAAAGTATTGAATTCGGTACAGAGCCAGAGTCTTTGTGTTTAAGTCCTTCTGATGATTGTAAATCTGGAATGATTAGTCGACTAATCGATTAGTCGATCGACAGAAAATATAACTAATATACGTTAATAATCGATTAATTGTTTTCATGCAAAAATGGCAGAAAATGCTGTTTTCCGCCTTTCAAATATGGTGACTTCCTGCTTTTTCTTTCTGGACTTTCTCCTTGGACTTTGAGGATCAACTTTTTTCGACATTTTATAGACCAATCGATGATTTGATGATGAAAATAATGGTTAGTTGCAGCCCTGGATGGATGTAGGACTCAGGGCTTAAAGTGAAAAAAACAGCCCTGAGGAATAACATCTTACCGTAGCAGCGATCCACAGGACCTCCACGTTCTTCCTCTTCTTGGTTTGGACGCTGCAATCCAGAGAGGACAGCAGGTCTGATAGTGACTGGATACCAGCTGACGGAGACACAGAGACACAGGTTCAGGTTGATCCTAGTTTCTGTCAGACGTCGACTTCAGTCAAACCTCATTTTCTCTCTCTGTCTCATCCTGCGTGTGTCTCATGAAGGAAAACAGTAATTATTAAGACAATAAAGTAATAAATCTGTTGTCTCAACATGATCACTTCATTCTTTTCTTATTTAAAGGTGCAGTAGGTAAGCCTTATAAAACTAACTTTCTGTCATATTGCTGAAACTGACCCTATGTTCCAAGAGAACTACATGAAGCAGGTAATTAAAAAAATCAATACGGATCCTCTGGTACCACCTACAGCCTGTAGTGCAATTTGCAAAAAAATCCATCCCTGTTCAGATGCACCAATCAGGGCCAGGGGGTAGGCCTGCACGATTAATCGTTATTAATCGGGATCTTGATTCACCCTGTTCCTGATTTAATTTTTAAATGACTTTGATTTATTTTATTTTATTTATTTATTTGGGGGGGGGGGGGGGGGGGGGGGGGGGTTCGGTCTTCATTTTGATAGGACAGGTGAAGACATGAAAGGCAAGCAGTTAAAGAGTTTGAGAGAGAGAGATACTGATACTGTACTTAAATTGGCAATTGACAAACTCCATTTCTCTAGAGACTGAAGCTGTAGCTGCAGCATGTTGATTGACATGTTTTAATTATGTAAAGACATGTTCAAGGAGTTCAGATAGAGCCTGTATCAGGGCCATATTTGCGCCAAGGATATATATATATATATATATGTTATATGTCACCATTTTTGGTAGCCTACTGTACTTAAATGGCCAGTATGTACTTTATTTTCTTTATTCATTGAAGCCTCTATGTTTACAGGCTTGTGGTGATGCGCAATGTGCTATAGGTGCCAAAAAAACACACACTTCGTGAGAAAAAAATCGTGGCAGAGAATCGTGATATCAATTCTAACCTCTTAAGAAACGCTTCAAATTTCATGCTTTTTGGTCCAAACGGCATACCCAAATTAAAAGTGGTACAGCTCCAATATACTTTGACACTCTGGGGTGTGCCTGATATCATTGGAAATGAAACACTCAAGTTTTTGTTCCAAGTGTCAGGGTGATTCTAGGCCTCACTGACACAGAGCTACAGAGGCTAGAATGGAGGATTTTTATTTCCGTCCAAGTCATACATCTGTAAAATGATTAAAATACACTGCTGTGAACACATCTGACAGGAGTAGTATATATAGTACCACCTTTGCACGTACACGTACGTACGATGTTGCGTGCAACCGTTTCTAGCGTTCTGATTGACTGAAAGCCATTTCAAAGTTGCGTGCGCATCTCCGTCCGCCATTTTGGAAGCGTGTGCGCTCGTGTGTATGTGTTTGTGTATGTGTTGATGTAAACAGCGTGTGTCACGTCCGAGTGCGTGTTTGTTGTTTTGTAGCGGGGGTAGTTTGCCCGCGCATCTCCGTTGCATCCATGGATCAGCTGTTTGACTGTATGAGAGGCACGTCGGGCATAATAAGCCTTGGAATATGTAGCTAGATTGTGAGTGTGTCAAATGTGGGTTAGTGTTCATTCATTCTTTTGGTGAAGGCAATGTTTTCAAGCTGTTGGTCTCTTTTTCCCTGCCGTTTTTGCTAGCTAACTTGTCAGTGTGCTAACTTGTTAGCTTTCTCTGTCAGTCCGTTTTTTCTCTACAGCTATTTTACTCTGTTATCTAAAGACGGGTTTGTTCATTCATTCTTTTGGTGAAGCAATATGGAGCTAAAAGAGTCTCAATAAAGATATATGCACACACTACATTCACATATGCACACACAGGATTCATAAATACACACACAGGATTCATACATGCACACACATGATTCATAAATACACACACAGGATACACAAATGCGCACAAAATTCACAAATACACATACAAAATTTAAAAAGCACAGAAGGACCTCAGGGACCTTAACTCAGAAAAAATATGAAAGGTAGTGAACGGGGAAAAGCTAATTATTTTTTTTATCCCGTTTTAATTGAGCCATGGATTACAAATGTGTTCGTCAATTTAAAAGATAATTTTTCAACCGAAGAAAGTCTCAGTTTATTGTTAAACTGTTGAAGTATAAGACTGTGAAAATACGTAATTACAAAGACTAAACACTTCATGGATGACGTCTCGCTGAAGCTACGGTGTCTCTGTAGGTGTCTCAAATCACTTCGTACACTACGTACTTACTTGCACAGTGGGTCAAATTTGACGGGGGAGTGTTGTCTCAAATCGCGCACTGCCTCATGTACTTACCGGAAGTGACGATCACAACATCTCTGTCCTCCTTCTTCTTCTTCTGTGAAATTGTGAATTGTACCCAGCGCAGAGCACTCACGAAAAATACATTTCTGCTTTGTTCATCAAAATTAATGTGATTGTTTTTATTGTTGCTTGTATTTGCCCTCTGTTTTACGCAACCGTTAACGTACCGGTATGATGATATTCATACTTTTGCTCTTAATTCATTGTAAAAAAATAACCCCAAAATGGCCATTTTGAGTTATTTTAGCAAAATTGGAGCAATTAAAATGGTGTCCAACTGACATATAACGTTAACATAGACAATATGTAGACATAGACATACATACATACATAGACATAGAATATATAGACAATATATTATCTGTTACTGTGATGCACCCCAACGGCACGTCAGACACCACCTACCAAGAGTCTGGGTCTGTCCCAGGTTTCTTCCTAAAAGGGAGTTTTTCCTCGCCACTATTGCACTAGTGCTTGCTCTTGGGGGATTTGTTGGGTTTTTTGTAAATTATAGAGTGTGGTCTAGACCTACTCTATCTGTAAAGTGTCTTGAGATAACTCTTGTTATGATTTGATACTATAAACAAAATTGAATTGAATTGAGTCGAGCCAGATTGAGGAGTCTCAAAATTCACACACAAATGCAGTGAAGTTCACAGACCGCAAGCAGTTTGTAAATCAAGGTATATTTGTATGTGCATCAGAAATACATTTCTGAATCATGTCCTGTGCATTTCTGAATCTTGTGTGCATTTGTAAATTTTGTTTGCATTTCTGAATTGTGTGTGCATTTCTGAATTTTGTATGCATTTGTGAATCTTCTGTGCTTTTTAAATTTTGTGCGTGTATTTGTGAATTTTGTGCGCATTTGTGTATCCTGTGTGTGTATTTATGAATCATGTGTGTGCATGTATGAATCCTGTGTGTGTATTTATGAATCCTGTGTGTGCATATGTGAATGTAGTGTGTGCATATATCTTTATTGAGACTCTTTTAGCTCCATATTGCTTCACCAAAAGAATGAATGAACAAACCCGTCTTTAGATAACAGAGTAAAATAGCTGTAGAGAAAAAACGGACTGACAGAGAAAGCTAACAAGTTAGCACACTGACAAGTTAGCTAGCAAAAACGGCAGGGAAAAAGAGACCAACAGCTTGAAAACATTGCCTTCACCAAAAGAATGAATGAACACTAACCCACATTTGACACACTCACAATCTAGCTACATATTCCAAGGCTTATTATGCCCGACGTGCCTCTCATGAAGTCAAACAGCCAGGGTGGGAAATTAACTTTTTTGCCCACCAGCCACAGTGGCTGGTGGATGCCCAATTTTACCAGCCACTTATATTTTTACCAGCCACTTTTTCCAGAATTCAAATACTTGAAAGAAAGTGCACTAGCATATTTTGAATTGCTTCAATGCATTTTTTATTATTATTAATACATATTTTAGTAATATAGGCAAAAAAAAAAGCCTGCGAGACCATGGTAAAATTGTGTTTTGGTCAGTTCGGTCATATTCTGATCGTAACATAACATGAAGAAAATATCGGTTGAGCCAAAGTTCTACACTGACTATCTTGTATGATTATCTTTGAAGCAGCAGCTTACGAGGATGCCCTGAACGCAGCACGAGTCCCGTTCCTGTAGACCAGGGGTCATCAACTACATTTTTCCAAGGGCCAGAATTTTTCTAAGCAGACACTCTGGGGGCCAGACTTCCAATTACAGAAAATAAAATGTATTTATACTTAATACGCCTATTCTTGTTTGATATTTTCACTTTCTAACTGAAGTAATGCTATATTGTTTTACATGCATTAGGGTTAGAAAACTCCTAAAAAACATGGAAACTCCATAATGATAACTGGCTCTTTAACTAGAAAAAGATCTCAGGCTAGAAGGCAGGTCATTGAGGAGTGATGGTTAAAGTCTGTGATTGGAAACATGGTTGTAGTATGCAGCGTGCTGATTGGTGGAAAATGCTTGCAGAAAGAAAGGTCTGTTGTCAGGTAAAAATGTCACAATCAAAGAGGCTGAAGCTAAAAGTTGATGAGGAAAATCCGCTTTTCATCCTGTATGCCTCATTTGCAATGAAACGATGCTGTTGCAAAAAAAATTAGGGCTGTCAATCGATTAAAAAATGAAAATCGAATTAATTACAGACTCTGTGATTAATTAATCTAAATTAATCGCATACGTAATTTTTGCTGTGAAAGTTTTTTAAATATTTCAATTCAAATGAATCAATGAATAATCAGCATTAATGACATTAAAGTTAAAAAATCTCTTTATTATTTTTACTGTTCAAATAATGAATATATATATATATACATACATACATACATACATATATATATATATATATATATATATATATATACACATATATATATATTAGGGCTGTCAGTTTAACGCGTTATTAACGGCGTTAACGCAAACCCATTTTAATGCCGATAATGTTTTTAATGCACGAGTAACGCATAGAGAGAGCAACGGGATCTGTTAGTCCACTTCTTTAACTGTCTATGGCCACGCCATGTCCCGCCCTACGAAGCAGCTGATTGGTTTGGTTTAGGCATTTCACCGCGAGTGGTGAGGATAGTGGATTGGTCAGGGGATAGGACCTGAACAAATGGAGTTACGTTACCTTCGACGCCTGGCCAATAGTAGTGATTGAAGGGCGGGTCTTGTAATTTCGCAGACCGCAAACAAAACAGACACAAGCCGCGGCCGGTTTGAGCTTGCTAGCCGCGTAGCTAGTAGTCTCGTCACGGCGATTAGCTTCGGAGCGAGTAGTGACTCTACAGTCAGTGAGAGAAACAAAGTGTCTCCTCTGTTCTTTCTGACCACGGTGGGAAACCTGCAGCAGGAAAACCCTCTCCTTGATTTTACGTTGGTTATGAACGAGAACGAGAACCAGGAAATGAGTCACTGGAAACCAGTTGCTATGACGACGGCTATGCCGCTGACGACGCTATGAGCCCATAGACAGTAGGACCAGCCACGCTCGCCTCAGGCATGAGGCAGTACTACCTGTAGTACTATCTGCAGGACTACCTGCAGGACTACCTGCAATGGAACATCGAGGTAACAGCGTTACATTATGTGACAGATTATTAGATCCAAGTGTGAATGTTAGTGTGAAATTGAACATAACGTATATGACAATGTTGTAAAAAAACAGTCACAAAGCAAGCCGATCTACTTTTCCATGCTGATAAGAGAATTAAAATGAGAAAATATAATGGGACAAAAAGAAATCAAGGGACATTTAGAATAGATAAAAATGTGCGATTAATTGCGATTAATAGCGAGTTAACTATGACATTAATGCAATTAAATATTTTAATCGCTTGACAGCACTAGTATCTTTTGGTATGCATTTCAGAAAAAAAATGGTTAGGATTCAGGTGTAATTGCAAATAGTGATTAATCATGATTAATCCACTGAAAATTCAGATTAATTTGATTAAAAATTTTAATCATTTGACAGCCCTAATATATATATATATATACATACATATATATATATATACATACATATATATATATATATATATATACACATATATATATACACATATATATATATATATATATATATATATATATATATATATATATATATATATATATATATATATATATATATACATATATATATATATATACATATATATATATATACATATATTTGACCTAATATGCTGAGGAAATAAATTCAAAAGGGTATTTTACAATAACTACGAATGCACCGCGAGACTAGATTACCAGCTTCATTGAACGCACCATGTCCATCTGTGTTTTTCCGATAGTGGCAGAAACACAGTCAAACTTTAACACAATTTAGCGTTAGCTGTCAGCACTTTAACCATGTTTAATCCAGCTGCTAGCTAGCGGAAGGCTAACGTTACCTGCTGTTGAGTGTAGTGTTAACCATAGACAGTTAAAGAAACGTCTGTCGCGCATTTTACTTACAAAGGTTTTATTGTAGTCTACTTACAGTAACAAGACTAGCGTTAGTTCATCTGCGGCAGCGGTCGTTGGTAATCCTCTGTATCGTTCCCTGTCAGGTAGCGCGTGCACACACCTCTCGGCTCAGCCGTGTGTGTGGAGCGAGGGCATCACTTTAAAGACTATAAAGCCGGACTGAAAGTTTTGCAGGCTACTACCGGGACGACACTGGAGCTCGAGCCCTGCTCACTTTCCCGTGCGCGTTGCGATGACCTGGCATGACGGTCACTAATAGGCTGGAACTCGGCTTGGTGGACGTCAACATGGGTCACTTTCTTTCTTTCATTTTTCTTGAAAAGTGCAAAGAAAAAAAGCCAAAAAAGTGCAAAATACAAAACTTCTCAAATACAAAAACACAACCACATCAATCACACACATACTTGAAATAACTATATACATAAATATATAGAAATAAGTAATTATAAATTGGTCAGGGAGGGCTTTGCATTATAACAGTCACTGTTTGTGCTGAAACACAGAGCCAGCCATTACAGGGTTAAACTTTTCAATGCGTTCCAATATGTCTTTCGAATCGTCTCTTTATAGGTTAGTGTGGTTTCATGCCATGAAATTTTAACTGGCTGAAGCAAATGTCGATCGAACCCTCGTGACCCCAATTCATTTCAGAGCCATGATTGGGCTTTAAACCTGTCTATCTCCGTCTCCCGGATACGGATTGACTTATGAGAGGTCTTGTTTGATTCCGAAGGCGTCAGAGAATAACATGGATGCGCTCATTGGCCGTTAGACGTCTCGAGTGAGAAGAGAGACGCGTTTGAAGAGCCCAGAAGTGGAATCGCATATGTCTTTTTTTGTAACTCATGGCTCGTAAACTTCAAGATTTTAAGGCGAATACCTCGTTTTGGATTAAACGGCTTGGATATTCCATTTCCTTGGACTCTTGTGGATTTATGAAAACAACGTTTTTGGGATTATATCACCTCTGTGGATAAAGGGACAATGAAAAAGGTATGAATGCACAGACTTTCTTCTTATTTTCTTGATTACAGTTGTATAACTGCTATAAATCATTTTGTGCTTTAGGTGTGGGCTTAATTGAATCTTGAGAGGCTAAGCTTTCAGTTGTTGTGTCGCATGACCATATATTTTGAAGATTTAATGCTTTAAAGTTATAAAGAAGACGGTACATTGCTCCTTGAGAGGCTAAGCTAAAAAATCGTGATTCATATTTTTCCCCGAATCGTGCAGGCCTACCAGGGGTGGGGGGGTCTAACTGTGTGTCAATCACTGCTCATGCACACACATTCATTCTCCCTTGTGGGGGGGGGGAAGACTGTTTTGGGCTTTAGTGGAAAGGGGGGAGGGATTGAGAAGTTGTCGATGTTCAAATTTTTTGGCTAAGTCCTGGATCTTTACAATTCTACAGCACCTTTAACTGTGTGTTATGTTTCATTCTTTTCTGATTTAACTGTGTGTTATGTTTCATTCTTTTCAGATTTAACTGTGTGTGTTAGGGCCAATTTAATCTTAAGTTTATTTTATTGAAATTTACCTCCCCCTGCTGGCACTTTTACTTTGCCTTATGACACCACCAGGAACTATTTATAGGTAGACAGGAAGTGAGGCCTGGAAGGTGATCGCATTCCAGAAGAAACGCTAGCCAGCCGGGAGCGATATAGTTTTTTGACCACAAAACCACGAATACCGAATAAAGTGAATAACATTGAAGCTTTTTGTTTAGATTTACACTGACACACGCATACACTGTTGGATAAGATATTTAAGATGTATTTAGAAGGATAGTAGATCCTATTTTCGTTGGATTAAGTTTAAGTTTGTTTGAACGTGTGTCCGAAATCCCCGTGCCTGGCTCGTGCGGCGGCTTGTAAGACAAGTTGCCGAAACAGTGTTATGTTTCATTCTTTTCTGATTTAACTGTGTGTTATGTTTTATTCTTTTTCTTATTTAACTGTTATGTTTTATTCTTTTCTGATTTAACTGTGTGTTATGTTTTATTCTTTTTCTTATTTAACTGTTATGTTTTATTCTTTTCTTATTTAGCTGTGTGTTATGTTTTATTATTTTCTGTGCTATGTTTCATTTTTTTCTTATTTAACTGTGTTATGTTTCATTCTTTTCTTATTTAAAAGGAGAATTCCAGTCGATTTCAACCCGTAGCTCTGTCTGTAAATTAGGAGTTCTGTCAGTAGCGAGAAAAACGAAACCAATCGGTGCTGCCTACACCGTGTTATCCTCCTGCTCGAGTTAGCACCCAGGAGACTGAAACAGGGCACATTTTAAACGTGCTTTTAGCCTCTTAACATGTTCGAAATATCATTAAAAGTGCCTACCCATGTGCAGTGCAGATGAAACATACAGTTTAAACCATATAAATTTCCCACAACTTTAATATTTTACTACATATCCTGAATGGTACTCCCAAAAGGTATTATTTTAGATAGATTGTTGCGATACATCTTCGTGAATGTCTGTTAACAACTCATTGCCGTCACCTTGAAGCTATGAAGCGGTTATTGAAATATCATGCACTGTGGATGATTCTGCCATTCTTATAGCTAGAACAGTAAGTTTTCCCATTTATATCAAGTTTATTATACAACCCCAAATCAGAAAAAAGTTGGGACAGTATGGAAAACACAAATAAAAAAAGAAAGTAGTGATTTCTAAATGTACTTTGACTTGTATTCCATTGCAGACAATACAACAGCACATCATTTAATGTGTTCCTCATGATTTTTATTGTTTTTGTTTCAAAAAAACAAAATTCCTATTTTGGTTCTTGCAACACATTTCAAAAAAAGTTGGAACAGGCAAATTATAGGCCTATTTCAAAAATGCCTTTTATCTCGAAAATTTTAGAAAAAGTTGTTGCTAAACAGGTTACTGGGGTTCGGAATGCACACATTTGTTGTGGTTTTGGGGTTTTTGTCTTATTTTGGTAGTCTGTTTTGTATTTAGTTCCGTTTCCTGTTTTATTTTGAATTCTGTTTCCTTCATGGTCTTGTCTAGTTTTACTTCCTGTCTTGTGTTTTTCCCGCCTGTCTGATTGTTCTGCCCCACCCTGATGTGTCTCACCTGTTGTATCACCTGTCCCTTGTTTGCTCGTTACCTCCTGTATTTAGTCTGTGTTCCCCTTGTCCTGTGTCAGATCATTATACTGTTTTTGGTTTTGTGTTCCTGTGAGTTTCTGCTTGTGCGCCTGCTTTTGGTACTTGTGCTCTGTTCCGTGTTCCCATTTTTGATTTCCCCGTTTCTTTGGACTTTCTTCATTGTTGGATTCCTTTTGGATTTTCTGTTACACATTTTGGATTCCTTAAGTTTTGGTTTGTACTTTACCTTTTTGTTATTAAACCTTTTGTTGGACACTCTCTCCTGCTTTCCTGCCTCCGTTTTCTCTGCATTTGGGTCCACTATTTCCTTCATACCTACAACAACATTTTAGACAAATTGCAATCTGGTTTTCGTCAAAATCACTCAACTGAAACCGCTCTTCTCAGAGTGTCCAACGATTTATTAATGTCCTCTGATAAGGGTCAATGCTCTGTTTTGGTGCTGCTGGATCTTAGCGCCGCTTTCGATACAGTTGATCATAACATCATGCTTGAAAGACTTCAGCATTGGGTTGGTATTGCAGGAAGCGCCCTGGATTGGTTCACCTCCTATCTATCAGAAGTTTTTCTGTGTCTCTTGGTCCCTATTCCTTTACGCACTGAAATTCCTCCTCATTCCTTGAATCTTTTAATTATGTTATGCACTGTTGAAGGTGAAATAAGCAAATGTCTTCCTATCTTTCTTTGAGGAACATTGTTTTTAAACATTTCAATAATTTTCTCACGTATTTGTTGGCAAACTGGCGATCCTCGGCCCATCTTTGCTCCTAAAGGACTAGACCTTTCTTGGATGCTGCTTTTGTACCAAATCATAATTACAATCACCTGTTGACATCACCTGTTTCAAATCACATCATTATTTAACCAATTTACCTGATTACTAGCCCTAAATTGCTCCTGTCCCAACCTTTTTTGGAATGTGTTGCAGGTCTGAATGACAGGAAAGGATGTATATTTACAAATGAAATTAAGTTGACCAGACAAAACATGAAATATTTTGTGTTCACATTGTCTGCAATGAAATACAAGTCAAAGTACATTTAGGAATCACTACTTTCTTTTTTATTTGTACTTTTCATACTGTCCCAACTTTTTCTGATTTGGGGTTGTAGTGATTGTGGAAAATGTCATTTTTTATGTGGGTTAGGGCACTGCACATCCAAATAACCCCCCTTAACTACACACAGCCCGTCAGTCTCCATAGGATAACATGGGAAAACTCGACCCCCTACCTGGTGGGCTCAAATATATTGTCATCTTTCTAAAACTGCTTTTCCATGTCTCACCTCCATAAATTATTGTATAAACACAGATATTTGTGCATTTACTTAAAATACATGGAGTTACAGCCAGGTCCCGACATAGATCATTATGCCATTATAGCCTGTTTTGCTTTCCAAGTAAACAAGCATGAAATATGAAAGTCTGGGATTGTAGAGAACACTAAATGGTGTACTGAATAAGCATGTAGTCAAACCCTTAAATGAAAAACACTCATTAATAATCAAAAAAATTTAACCGCTAATGAAGTTTACTTTCGACAATCAAAACTAGTTTATCGCCTGTAACTCTGTGATAAAAGGAAATAACAGGAAGATATTTGGCTGATAGAAGGAGGTTAAGATGCTCTATGTGTTGACCTAAGGAAGTCTGTATGTCATCATTGCACTCGGAGAAAACTGGAATATTTCATCCGTCCCACGTTTCAATCGCCTCGGCTCTCCCCTAGATGTGAAAGAAATGCATGAACGTTGTGTTAATTCATACCTCTGTTTAGTTCCGGTGTTGACTAACGGCAGAAAGACCGTTTACAAACTACAATTATAAATTGTCTCCTGCTAATTGTACTACAGCACTTACGTTTAAAAAATAAGCATATGCCTATTTTTGAAAATATTTTTGTATCTCTTTTCTGTGTTGTAGTTTGTAGACGGTCCCTAAGCACTCGTCTTAGAGCTGAATTAGCAAAACTTTTGTGCCTTTCTGTCACATCTACTGCAGTCAGATTCTCTGTGTTCCCTCGGAAGGAATCACGAACATGCTTACACACGTTTAAAACCTGCCCTGTTTAAGCCTGTTGGGTGCTAACTCTAGCAGGGGGATAACATGGTGTAGGCAGCACCGATTGGTTTAATTTTTCTTGCTACTGACAGAACTCCTAATTTACAAACAGAGCTACGGGTTGAAATCGACCGGAATTCTCCTTTAACTGTGTTGTTTCATTCTTTTCTTATTTAACTGTGTTGTTTTTTTCTTTTCTTATTTAACTGTGTGTTATGTTTTATTCTTTTCTGATATTTTGGTCAATGTTTAAAGCACGATTATTTAACATGATTACTTGTTGATTGTTGGAATGATTTATTGCATTTATTGAACTTTAAAAAACAGAGAAACAGAAATCAAATGGAGTTAAACTAATCAACAGTGAAAACACCTTGAAATGTACCTTAATACTTTTCCTGTTAAACGTTTTGAATTTACCTCAAATTAAATAGTATAATCAGGTGCCTGGGTGGTAGAGTGAGCGCCCATACTGTACATAGAGGCTCAGTCCTCGAGGCAGAGGTCGCGGGCTCGATTCCGACCTGCGGTACTTTCCTGCATATCATTCCCCCCTCTCTCCCTTTCATGTCTTAAGTTGTCACTAATAAAAGCCGAAATGACAAAAAAAAAATCATCTTATATAAATAAATGGTATAAAGAATATATTCAAATGTTGGTCTGAGGGGTGAAAGTGCGCGTCATTCAGAAGAGGGGCGTGACGAGACACCCAGCTCACGAGACAAGACAAGAGATCGGGTTCACGAGAACAAGACGAGACAAGATTAACCAAGCCTTTTATTGAAGCAGTAAACAAGGAAGTAGGCTGCTCTTTATTTATGACCATTTTAAGACGAGGGGAGAACATTTCTCTGTGTTTAATATAATTTATATTGTACAAACAACACTCAAAAAATAAGTAAAAGAAGATTTAGAATAAGAATACAGAAATGTTGTTAAATGAAAGCCTTTGCTTTTTGGGGTTAATTGTCTTGTTCAGTGATAAAAATAAACATCCTGCCCAAAAATAAGTAAAATAAAAAGCTTTAAAATGAAACCAATCAGAGTCTTACCCATGTGAGGCAGTGTGTCTGTCAGTGTGTTGCAGTAAACTCTAAGACGCTCACAGCTCTGTTGGTTTACTCTCTCCTGCAGTGAGCTGTCACCAAACCTGAAACAAACACACATAAAAAATGGTGTCATTTATTCACAACGTGATAGGATGTCTCAGATGAAAGAATAATGGATTCTGCCCTCAAAAGTCTGGAACATTTCCACAGCTGCAGGTTACAGGAAGCAAACATATGGAATTTATTCAATATGATGCATGCTGCTTTTCAGAATGTCTTCTCTTCTTATTCAACTGTTGCTCAGAGGGATCTCAGTCTCTTTCAGTTGTCAGTTTGATTGAATCGTTGTACAGTGTTTTGTTCTGTACTCTGTACTCTGTACTCTGTGTGTGTGTGTGTGTGTGTGTCTGGTCGTGTGTGTCTGTTCGTGTGTGTGCGTGCGTGTCTATGTGTGTGTGTGTGTGCGTGTGTGTCTGTGTTAAAGGAATTATGATTCTTTGAGTTTTGTTAATCATTTGAAAAAATTTTAATGCATCATGTTCAAAACATGCTCACACTGTTCACTGAGCTGTGATATGGAAATGTAGTCCCATGTATTTTTATTACCTCCGGTGACAGGAACTAGGCATTTCGTAGACCGGACGGAAACACCATGTATGTGAACTGAATGTGAGCTGATGTATATGTCAAGGTCACCAGTGGGGGAAAAATACTGTTTTCTTATAGGACACAGAGAAATGTTGCTTGAGGACTTTTGTCCAATGACAATAGAGTATTGTAGAGAGACTATTTCCCATAGGATAAGGAGAGATTTGTTTTTGGCTGTATTCCAATCAGAAAGGATTTCTTTTGTTCTGTGACGGTATAAAATCGATGTGCACAAACTTCTCTGTGGGAGTTATTGGGGAAAACTGATCTGATGAGATCTTGACACTTTTTCTCTGTAACTTCCCTGTAATTAAATACATAAACCTTTGCAATATATCACTTTAACCATATCTGTGTTCTCTGTGCTTCTGTGTTTGTATATTGAGTCCTAAAGCGCATCACTGGAGAGGTCAGAAAATCTCCATAACTTGTGTGTGTGTGTGTGTGTGTGTGTGTGTGTGTGTGTGTGTGTGTGTGTACCTCTCAGCCAGACTCTGCTGCTGGTTGATTCCAATGTTAAAGAGAACAGGATGAAGTCGTATCAAACGCCCGTCTTTCACTTCCTGTGGCAACGACTCAAAGGTCTCCGGGGGCAACGGGACCTCGACGACCAAACTGCCCCTGCATCAAGAGAGAGGTGAACGTACACTGTGAGTTATCTGGGGCAAGATAAATATCTATTAAATATATTGTTAGCTGTTAGCAAGAAAGCTATAACAGGAATATGGTTACAGACCGAATATCCAACAAAGACTGACTGGACAGATATTGTGACGAATATTTAAAGTATGAAGGGAATGACTTTTTATAAATAAATGGGAAAAAGAACTGAGTGAAGAGATCCCAGACAAGATGTGGTATGAGATGTGGAAAATACACACTTCACTTGGAAAAACCAAATTCGCTTTTTCATCACGCCCAAGATTACTAGCAAACACATGAATACTCAACAACCCTGCTGGAGACGATGCAATCATATGGATCCAAACCATACGCACGTGTTTTGGAGCTGCACGGAAATACAACCTTTCTGGAATCGTATACACTCTGTGATATGTGAGGTACTAGGTTGCAACATCCCCCAAACCTGTCTTGTTCTATACCTTGGATATTTGGAAGGATCTGTGCATAAAGGAGACCAATATTTGGTCAAGATTATTCTTGCGGCCGCAAAAAAGGCCATCACTAAGAACTGGCTCCAGACTGATGCACCTGACCACATACAATGGCTGACCACTATCAGTGACATTCAAATGATGGAGAAACTCACATATAGATTAAAAACTATGGAAGACTCATTTTCTAAAGGCTGGGGTAAATGGCAAATGTACTTGGCAAAAAAAAAGACGTAAGTATAAAATATTGCTTGTATGTAATGTATAATGTCCCCCAACAGGCACTGTTCTCAATGTTCTTCCTTAATTTCTCAACTTCCATCCTTGACTATCTATTGCTCTCTTTCCATCTTTAATTATACTTTAAAAAAGTAAAAAAAAACTGACTCAAACTGATTAATCGATTATCAAAATAGTTGGCGATTAATTTGATAGTTACAGAAACAGATAGCTTTATTTATCCCCAAAGGGCAATTTAGTTTTTACAGTCCACCGAAATGTATACACACATTCATACTGCCGGTCATCAGTGACAGAGGGAGCACAATAAAAAGGCATATGGGAAAGTGTGAGTCCAAAAGTATACAGCAAGAAAAATATTTGAAATAAGAACTGAATAAAGACGATAAAGTACGATAGAATTGACAACTCATCCATTAATCTTTGCAGTTTGCTTCAGGTGACCAACTGTTTTTTTTTTCTAATAAAAATAAAGTATCGATAAAAAGAACGTACACTGTGTGTGTGTGTTGTGTGAGTTCCCACCATGCTCCACTGAGTGTAGGCAGCAGGTCATCCGGTTGTTCTGATTTCGCCTCACTGACAGTGAACCCAACTGTGCTCAGGTCTGCCACACCCACCTCCATGTCCTCCAGCATCCCCACCTCGTCACCTGCGCGTGCACGCACGCACACACGCACACACACACACACACACACACACACACACACACACACACACACACACACACACACACACACACACACACACACACACACACACACACATTTTTTCCCAAAGATGGTTAATGTGTGTGTGTGTGTGTGTGTGTGTGTGTGTGTGTGTGTGTGTGTGTGTGTGTGTGTACCGTAGGAGCTGAGCAAGCCTTCAAACTGAACCAGGAGTCCAACAGAGTGAAGCTGCAGAAGGAAGTCGGGATCCTCCAGACCTCCAAACAGCTTCAACATGAAACCACACACTACTGCTGAGAGCTGATGGGAAAAGAGAAGAGAAATCAGGTGTTGCAGCAGCACAAAGATAGAAATCAATACTATCAAATACTAACGGTGGGGATCCATTTTCCCCTCGTTCAGACGTGTGTGGGTTTCATTTAAAATGTCATTTTGCAGGTCATAGTTCATTTTAACTTGTGTTAAGTGTTTCTCACAAATGTACAACCATTTTAGGAATGTACAGTATAAGATATAACATATATATATATAACAGTATAAGAAAATATAAGCCTATACAAAAAATGAAAGCCATTTCGAAATCTTGTTTTATTTAAATTACTCAATGCAATCTCAAATCCTCACCAGAAACACCAACAGTCAATATCTTTCTCCAAATCCTAGTTTTGTTGGTTTTATGGACTACTAGGTGGTCGTGGAAGAGATCTTTAAAACAATAAATTGTCTTGTAAGTGGAACCAAAGTTTCACGGGCACCGTTGTGGTACAACAAAGGACCTACAACCTTGTGCTTTCATTGGATAGTCACGTTCAACTGATTAATTTGCATAAAGATGGGCATCGGCCAGCTTTTTGACGCGCAGCATTTTTTCAAATGCAGAGCCGCCTTCCCGGGATGCTTTGCGGGTGCGTTAAAGTCGCTTGACATCACCCATAGGAACTAAGTGGAGTGTAGCGCGACAGAAGCGTCGCGCGGTCAGGTGGATCTGCGCCGTTATGTCTCACTTTAGAGCTGTAAAGATTAACTAATTAGTTGTAAAAAATGTAATTAATCGCCAACTATTTAGATAATCGATTAATCGGTTTGAGTCTTGATTTGAAAGAAAAGTAAAACTCTGATTGCAGCTTGTTAAATGTGAATATCTTCTAGTTTCTTCTCTCCTCTGACAGTAAACTGAATATCTTTGAGTTGTGGACAAAACAAGACATTTGAGGACGTCATCTTGGGCTTTTAGGAAACACTGATCCACATTTTTCGCCATTTCTGACATTTTATAGACCAAACAACTAATCAATTCATCCAGGAAAAAAATAAACAATAGGAGAATATTAAACATAAATAAGAGTAGAATAAAAATCGACACTATAAAAGCGATTAGACTCCTAAATAAGATATTATGTTACACTATAAATACAGAAAACCGTGTCTCTGTCTCACCGCCTGGCTGAAGACGGCGTGGCGTCTCTGGACGATGTGTTCAGGCCCCTGGGCGCCGCTCGCCGCCACCGCCCCCTGCAGGACCACGAAGGTCATGGCGGCTCGGGCCTTCCCCACCGCCTCACGCACGCAGTCCCTGAGTGTGACCACCAGAGGGAGCAGCTGCTCCTGCCAGGAAGAGGAGGAGGAGGCTGGAGGACACAGACGAGTTCAGAATTTAAATAATCTGCCATATTTTAATCAATAAATCAAAGTTGCTGTTGCTGTCATTTTAAAAATGAATAACCGAGTAAAAGACGACCCCCCTCTTTTTAAGACTTATCTTTTGGAAAAAGACTTTGAGGACCAAATCTTTTTTTTTTGTGAATAACAATTTTTATTTTGTAAACAACATACAAAACATACAATTCGCAACATAAACATTTTTTGCACTCACCATCTCCAAACAATACACTCTGTGACACCATTTTTCTCGGCTGCTTGGCAGTTGTTTGACGACTCTGCTGCATTTATCATCATCATCCTAAAGTTAGCATCAAATGTGAAATGATGTCCTACCGGTGTTCTGAGAGTTTGAGTCTCCTGTGGCTTCCTGCTCCTCTGATGATGTCATCTCCTGGGGACGGTGCTCCCGCCCCTGCAGCCGGTCGGCCATGACGTGGATGCAATTGAGGCTCATGGCGACGTTCGCCCACGCTCTATCCTACACACACACACACACACACACACACACACACACACACACACACACACACACACACACACACACACACACACACACACACACACACACACACACACACACACACACACACACACACACACGTGTATAAGAACAACACTATGGTAAAAAGTTTTGTTCTCATACATACAGTGTACACGTCTTTCTCTCTAGATGTAGTGATTTTTCAGGACCTTTAAATGACTTTATTTCTAAAAAGTGACTAGCGACAAATTTTGCGACTTCAGACCATCACAAGAAAAGCGAGATATATTGTAAATCATTTCCGTGCGTGTTGGACAGAGTAATCACAATCCACAGCTCTTCTGCTTTCTTCTGTTTCTCTCTCCCTCTCTTCTTGCGCTGTGCAGCAGACAGTCAGCCGACACAACCGCTAAGCTTTATGCAAATAATGTGTGATGACATCACCCACGTTAGTCTCGCATTGCCAGACCTTCCTCCACAGCGATGCATAGGAAGGTCTGTCTAGTCCACACAGGATTCCTGGATGGGAGAAAAATGTGCTCTCGTTTATTGGCATTTCTTTAAACCAATCACAATCGTCTTGGGCGGTGCTAAGCTCCAGACGGAGCCACGGTGCCTCTGCAAAATAGTCTCAGGAAGGAACTTGTTTTGGTGGAACATGTGTACGTTCAAAAGTAGTTTTAGTCGTGCAACAGAAAACTCAGACTGGACAGATAGTCTAGCTAGCTGTCTGGATTTACCCTGCAGAGATCTGAGGAGCAGTTAACCAGAGTCCTCAGAAATCAGGCCAGGGTTCTTGCACCATTTTCAAAGTCAAATTTAATGCTTTTTAAGACCTTTTTAAGACCACTACAAATACAGCTTAAAACCTAAAAATGTTGGAAAAAATATTTGATAGGAAAGAAAATGTATTGAGTCATTAATAAGATTGTTAATTAACTTAATAGCTTAACAATGTCCTCATAGTCCTTGTGCATCCTTAAAAACAAAAATGATGTGAGTAGATTCGAAAAGGCAATCTAGTCTATCAACTAGACATGTAGAACATGCTCAAATCAGCATGATAGTCAATACATCCATGATGACAGCACACCAGGCTCATCACTTACAATATTTCTCCACCATTTCCATGTCAACATCACAGTATTTAATCAAAAACTTTTTATTTTTGAAACGTTTGTATTCATGAAAATAAATCAGGAACCACAGTGAAACACATAGAAACTCTTTAACATATTTATATAAAGTGATTAGTTTTTAACGACTCACGCTCTGGAGTTAACTGTGACTGGAAATGTTTGGATCACATCAGCTGTGCCGCTGACAGGGTGCTATGTTAATGCTTCTACATGTCAAATAGCTAAATACATCAATGAAAAAAAAAAGAATTCAGCAGATTCCTGAAGGATTTTTGACAACCTCTGGTCCGTCTGGTTTTATTTTCTAAAAAAGCTTGTAAAACATCAACCCTGTTGTCCACAGTCAATCTATGGACATCATTCTTTTTCAGGAAAAACTGGGCTATTAGAATATGTGTGCTGCAGTGAGGTCATTTGAATATTAAACCATTTTGTAGGACCTTAAAGATGAATAAATAAATAAATAAAACGGAAACATGAATCTCACAGATATGTAGACACACAGATCAATAAAACCCTAAGCCAATCTCCTGTCTAAAACACTTCTCATATGTATTAGGAGTCAAACTGTGAAGAAATTAACATTATAACATACAGTTGACAAAATATCTACATTTTTTCAAAAAAAAGTCCAGACGCTTTTGCCCTCATGACATGCACTTATGCCAATAATCAAAATAATAATGTCATATTTATTTATATAACACTCACAGTTCTGCTATATATATATATATATATATATATATATATATATATATATATATATATATATATATATATATATATATAGGCTAGAAAGACAGCAAAGAGATGCCTGTTAGCGTTAGCTTGTTAGCTGCTAACTGCAAAAAAACGGTAAGACGATCCATCTTATGGTTATTAAATGATTAAAATATGATTAAAAGGTGCCGTTTCCTGATCGTCGACGATTCTCTCGGTCTCTGAGGGTTAAACCACAATGAGGTAGCAAAGCAGTTTTGTGTAAATATGTGCGCTATTTATTCGGTTTGGAAAATCCCACGATCTCTACAAAGCTAACTTTTATTTTGTTGGTAACGTTAAACATTGAATAATCGTCTCAGTTTACCATGTGAAGACCCACAACCCTTTGAGTTTCTGGCCTACATTGGAGTTTACTCCGGTGGACGAGAGCGTCACCTCCCTATGCCTGCATCCCTATGTTCAAACATAGAGATGCTCATAAGTGTACTTGGTACCAGAGCACCCTAGGCCGAAGTTCAATGATCGATTTTATAATTGTTTCATCTGATCTGAGGCCGTATGTTTTGAACACTCGGGTGAAGAGAGGGGCGGAGCTGTCAACCGATCACCACCTGGTGGTGAGTTGGGTCAGGGGGTGGGGGAAAAATCTGGACAGACCTGGTAAGCCCAAACAGGTAGTGTGGGTAAATTGGGAACGTCTGGAGGAGGCCCCTGTCCGACAGACTTTCAACTCACACCTCCTCACACCACAATTTCCCAGGTGGAAGTTACTGAAGTAGTCAAACAACTCCACAGTGGCAAAGCCCCAGGGATTGATGAGATCCGTCCAGAAATGCTGAAAGCTCTGGGTGTGGAGGGGCTGTCTTGGTTGACACGCCTCTTCAACATTGCGTGGAAGTCTGGGGCATTGCCAAAGGAGTGGCAGATCGGGGTGGTGGTTCCCCTGTTCAAAAAGGGGGACCAGAGGGTGTGTGCCAATTACAGGGGTATCACACTTCTCAGCCTCCCTGGTAAAGTCTACTCCAAGGTGCTGGAAAGGAGGGTTCGGCCGATAGTTGAACCTCAGGTTGAAGAGGAGCAATGCGGATTCCGTCCTGGTCGTGGAACAACGGATCAGATCTTCACTCTCGCAAGGATCCTGGAGGGAGCCTGGGAGTATGCCTATCCGGTCTACGTGTGTTTTGTGGATCTGGAGAAGGCATATGACCGGGTCCACGGGGAGATACTGTGGGAGGTGCTGCGGGAGTATGGGGCGTGAGGGTCCCTTCTCAGGGCCATCCAATCTCTGTATGACCAAAGCGAGAGCTGTGTCCAGATTCTCGGCAGTAAGTCAGACTCGTTTCAGGTGAGGGTTGGCCTCCGCCAAGGCTGCGCTTTGTCACCAATCCTGTTTGTAGTATTTATGGACAGGATATTGAGGCATAGTCGTGGTGGGGAGGGGTTGCAGTTCGGTGTGGTGGGGATCTCATCGCTGCTCTTTACAGATGATGTGGTCCTGATGGCATCATCGGCCTGTGAACTTCAGCACTCACTGGATCGGTTTGCAGCCGAGTGTGAAGCGGCTGGGATGAGGATCAGCACCTCTAAATATGAGGCCATGGTTCTCAGCAGGAAACCGATGGAGTGCCTTCTCCAGGTAGGGAATGAGTCCTTACCCCAAGTGAAGGAGTTTAAGTACCTTGGGGTCTTGTTCGCGAGTGAGGGGACAATGGAGCGGGAGATTGGTCGGAGAATCGGCGCAGCGGGGGCGGTATTACATTCAGTTTATCGCACCGTTGTGACGAAAAGAGAGCTGAGCCAGAAGGCAAAGCTCTCGATCTATATTTTTAAGGACCCGCGGGAACCCTGACACCAACACAAAGAAAGCGGAAGGTGAGGGACATCCGGCTGATAATGAGGGACATCCAGCGGATCATCCGATGGCACCGGAACAATCCCATAAATGCAATGTTGCCGATATATAGACTAGCCATACGCTAATATGCATATGTGGTTGTCTGGGACTTTTAGCGACTTTTTGGAGCTAGCGTTGTCAACACTCCACACGCACACACACGCTCCAACTTGCCCATTCCTCCTCGTTGTACTCCTCCGCGTCCCGTCGGCTGGTGTCCTGTTGCCCCAGTAACGTCTGCCCCTGCTGATGGGACGACGTGTTGTCGCAGAGCAACCCGTTGGTGTGGACGTGGCTGCTGTTGTCGCTGGCCGAGCGCTGGCTGTGGATCGTTAGCAGGGCGCTCTTCACCAGCTCGTCTTTGAGTGCGTGGACAAACTGCCCCGTCTGAGGGAGAAGGAAGTTGTCAAGACAGAACAAGATGCTCACAGATTTCCTAAATATGTTCCCCGGGTTTGCTATGGAATGCCAATTCAACGTTAAATAAATACATAAATAAATAAGTATGCCTATGAAATACACCCTGAAATAAATAAATGAGGCAACAGATATTTAGGTAAATGTAAATATAAATATGTAAATGCGTCAATATATTTCAATAACTATATATATATTTTTTATTTAAATAAAGGATGTTTTTCTAAAGACTACATTTTTATTTCAAGGACTTTTATTTTATAAATACACTGATGTGTGTCCCTCTCTTTTTATTTTCCATGTCTCATATTCAAATAAAGGGGGCGTGGCATATGTATTTATTCATGTATTTATTTAGTTTTGAATAAAATTGCATTCCATATTTTCTCCCCTCTCCTCACCTGTTGGGTCAGGCTGTCCAGCACCCGCTGCAGCTGCGCAGCGTTGAGCTCCAGAGAAACGGACAGCAGCTCCTCAGCGAGCCCGAAGACAAGAGGCTGCAGCTGGGCCACACTGGCCAGCAGTTCCCTAGCTCTGAAGCTCTCGTCCTGGGAGTAAGAGACGAAGCTGGAGAGAGAGAAACACGGAGGAGGAAAGAGTAACGTGCACTGAAAACTAACTCAAAGTCAAACGTGTTGAGACCAGTGGTTATGCATGTTTTAAACCATTTACTACAAATCATGTATACTGTATTAACGTTAATAAAAATCTGTATAAAATGATGTAAACATGGCGGAGTTAGCAAGAATGCTAATTTACATCCATAGTCCCTCGGCAGGTAACAAAAACAGAATGTTACAAGTAACAAAATATTGATACAAGAAGGGTGCGATTTTTCAGGGGGAATATGTTGAAACAAACTAGAGCTTTCTCCTGTGCAATATACAAGTTTAATTTCAATGTGATTTAAAGAGTACAAGGTGTGTGTTAGACTCAGAACAGATTTTGAGTGGAATTTCACTTTAAAAGGTGGTTTAAAAAACTAGACATCAAAACAAAAGAAAATCTAGAGGATGCAACCCATACAAATGTCTTTTTAACACATGAATTCTCTCTGAAAAGATAATTTGAGCACATCATAATGCCTTCAAAGTCCAACTAATTCCACAAAATGCGAAGTATGTGTGTGTTCTACAGTGCAGCGTCACTAATCCTGACAGAGATTATAGAGAGTAATCCTCAAACAATAATATGAAGAGATGGACGGAGAGTGTAAACGGAGGTCTGACACACACACACAAACACACACCTGTCTCTGTTGTTGTTGTGTTTGCTGAGCAGTCTTTTCAGTCCTCCGTGTTTGAAGGCCTGGTGGTGATGAGCCGGGGCACCGAACGTTATGACCTCATACCACACCCCTGAGAGAGAAAGAGAGAGAGAGAGAGAGAGAGGAAGAGAGAGAGAGGGAGGGAGAGAGAGAAAGAGAGAGGGAGGGAGAGAGAAACAGACAGACAGACAGGCAGAGAGAGAGACAGAATTGAATCGAGAGACATAATGATTATTACAATGAATGAGATTTAAAAAAAAGCCTGTGGCCTGTGAATTGTGCAGAAGAAAATGGAGACACTGAGTAAAAGAAGAGTTATAAAAAGATAAAGCAGCATCTCGTGGATGAACCTGTGCTGTTTGGACTGGTGACCTCCATCCTCTGTGAGTGCAGGTTGGTCGGAACAAACTGAAGATGTTTGTCTGATTTACTGCTGCTCGACTTGAAACAGGACGAGGCTGTTTGGAAGACAAAGAACAGAAATAAAGGAAGAGATTTAAAACAAACGCAGATGACCAACAAGGTGAATTCAATAACAATTTGTGCAAAAAGTGAAACAAGTTGGTAGAGCAGGCACACATGTAGAAGTTTATGCCTCGACGAAGAAGGTCCAGGGTTCGAGTCCGACCTGTGACGATTTCCTGCATGTCTTCCCCCTTTCTCTCCTCTTTCATATGTAGCTGTCCTATCACAGAAATGCCCCACAAATAAATAAAAACAAAAGCATTAATTGTGTGGCCTTTTAATTTCACCTGAGTGTTTGTCGAGCTCAGCGAGCGTTTCCTGGTAACAGCCAATCAGGTGGTTGCAGTGGTTGATTACATCGTGGCGGAGACCATCCCAGTGGGGTGAAAGGTCACCAAGCTCCTTCACTTCCTGGATCCTGAGGAAGAGAGAGAAATACCGGCTTGTTAGAGAATTTGTAAAAGTGTTCTGTCAGACAGTCAGAGCTTAACGTCAGTCTGTAAAGATGTTGTTTTTGTCCCACTTATTACCAAAAGTTTTGTGTCGCTTTCTTAAAAAGAAAACAAAAGGAAAGTAAATGTCTACTATCTGAACAGAACGTATTACATCTGTTTAACAAGTACAGAACATGCAGCAAATTCTGAAACATTGTGCAAAATAAGACAATACATTTTAAAGCGCCCATATTATGCTCATTTTCAGATTCATAATTCTATTTTGAGGTTGTACCAGAATAGGTTTACATGGTTTAATTTTCAAAAAACACCATATTTTTGTTGTACTTAGTGTGGAATACCTGCAGAACAGGGACATGTAAGTAGTTCTTTTGTAGATTATGGTGAACTTGTGTGTTTTAGGTAGCATGCTAGCGCTAGCATGCTAATGGTTAGCCACCTCGTCTCAGCTACTGACGTAGAAAGCTGTGCAGATTTTGACCAGCTCACCCGGAGACTGAAGGCAGGACATATTCAAAAAGCGTATCTCACTCAGAACAGCATGGATGTTTTTTTTCCCAAGTTTGTATGCGTGTGCAAGCACTTGAATTTCAGTTTTAATTTCTGTATCATTTTCTGCTATCAATGCTAACGCTAACTACACTGTTCCTCTTTTCCTCTCTGTTTATTCCAATCAAAACATTAAAACACGTCCCTTTGTGGCAATAAAAACCTTTCAGCAAAACAGCAGATGAAAAAAAAGCTTCACATTAATTGAATACACACACACACCTGCTGGTGTGGCTGCGTATGAGCGTGCTCAGTAGCTGTTTGGGTAGAGAGAAGGACAGCGGCGTCTCCGACATCTGTTCCCGAACCAACAGCCATCTTTGATCTTCCGTCAGAAACTTGTACACCTTACACACCTGGGCACACAGCACTGCGCACACACACACACACACACACACACACACACACACACACACACACACACACACACACACACACACACACACACACACACACACACACACACACACACACACACACACACACACACAGTTTATTCATAAAAGTTATGTTTTTGCAACTGACAGGCTCAGATTATTATTCTAAATGTCTGACAACATTATGGAAAGAATCCCTACAGAGATAGACCTTGTTGTTAAACATGAAACCTCCCCGAAATCCTTATCCCCAAACTCACCAGACTCTATGTAAAAAAGCTGTAATTTTATCTTCAGAAAACACACTTCATTCAAAGTTGAGAGAAACAAAAAAAAACTATCAAAAGCCGTCTTGGTTCATCTTTCCACTGTTCCAACAATCACCACTCTGGTTTGGTTGAAATAAACCTTTAATTCACCCATTTACATGTGAAAATATGTTGGCTCTAAACACGCTAAAAGTATTGATTATTTACATGGAGTCTGGTGGGTTTGGTGAATGTGATTTTAGGGCTGTTTCATTAAACAAAAAGGATCTTACTCTTTAAAGGGGTAATAGAATGGTGTTGTGGCGACTGTTTCTCTCATCTTATATCCTTAGTCGCCTTTGTGAGGTAGATTGTGACTCGTAGGGTAAATAAGCACTCACGGAGATCCTTAAGTGTTGTTCAAATAATGCAAGATTTATTACGTCAAAATTATATCCTCCGTGGTTGACTTTCAACATAAACTTAAACGTTTACTTATAACTTTTCACACTGTGTACGCTACGCTCACTAAACTGTTTTCTTCCACCTCTCTTTATACTCAAACAAAAGAACATCCCAAGCTGTCACCCAGCCCCTCATTATACCTGCTAAGGTGACCTAATTAGGAGGAGGAGCAGAGGTTGCCGTATTTTTTAAATTATTTTAAGTTATTTCTCCATATTTAAAATCAAACATTTTATTTAACAATTTAGCAATGAAATAGAAAACTAAAGTCAATACAAATCATCTTGTTTGTTTTTACAATTAAATGAATAAATACCAATAGACTTATTATGGCTCCAACAAATGGTTATACAGGATATTTCATACTGTTCCTTAAGGTCTCCTAATAGGGTACGTAACATGGCCCGAGTGCTGTTTTTATTCTCCCTAATGTACCCTGTTAAATAGGCCTGAGTGAAACAAGAGCTTTTCTGCATGAAACTTCACTGACGTGTTAGTGAGGACTAGATTAGGACTGTATTTAAAGATGATTCTGGGTTCCAACTTCGCCCCAGGTGTTTCTGTTTAAAACACGGACGGAGACAACTTCTCAGTTTTGATGTTTTATTTAATTAAGCAACAGTACAAACATGGGTGTGGGTAGCTCTGCTACGTGTATTTGTGTGTTGTCAGATCTCGAGGACACACACAAACAACCTCAATCGGGTAGTCATCGTCCAAACTGCGACCTCTTTTTTTTCTTTCACTCACTTTTTTCTCCGGGTGGTGTGAGGTGCGTGTCCGCGCTAGTTGTCTCCGTCCGTGTTTTAAACAGACACACCTGGGGCGAAGTTGGAACCCAGAATCATCTTTAAATACAGTCCTAATCTAGTCCTCACTAACACGGGCCCAATTATAGTAACTATAGTAACTCCAGGTATGGAGCGCTGCAGGCTGCCGGCCGTGACGGAGCTTCATCTAGCTCACAGCGAGCTGGGGTCTGTGAAGGAAGACAGGCCGGGCGGTGAGGCAGCACCGGCCGCTGAACTCCAACACACAGTCGGACAAAATTTGCAATTAGCCATCAATTTTCGTAAAACTGCACATATTTCACCTCTACATAGTACATCTACATCTACATCGCATGAAACAATCGCGGACGAACAATGTATACAATTTCTGAGATCTGCGCAACCTATTCAGAAGACTACCTGACCTCAGATCAGTGATGTAGTCTATGTAAATGTTGGGGCGTGACAAAGGTAGAGACTAGAGCCAAATAAGGAGGCGCCACCGAGTTGACGTCAACTCTGTGGTTCGTTGGGATTTGCCCGTTTTCAGAGGCAGTTTCACATAGTGAGATTTTCAGAGGAAAGAGGTGTCAATGGGATGTTGAGGTCCTATGTATGTCCTATTTACCCACCAAACTGTTGTTATTCAACTATGACAAGGTAAAATCAGTTTTACATTCTGTCACCCCTTTAACAAAAAGGTCTATCTTTGTATCCTTTCCATAATGTTTTCAGTCACTTAGAATAATAATTTGAGCCTGTCAGTGGCAAAAACAGAACTTTTAGTGGATGCAAACAGTGAATCTTTGACAATTAATGTTTAATTGCAGATTGTTTCGAGTCTTAATACTGGACTAATTTGAAAGATTGCTCAGTAACTTAGACACAAAGCATGTGAAAATAGGGTCCACGTTGAATAATACCAAAATAAAAAGCAATATAAAGTAGGGCTGTCAGTTTAACGCGTTATTAACGGCGTTAACGCAAACCCATTTTAATGCCGATAATTTTTATAACGCACGAGTAATGCATAGAGAGAGCAACGGGATCTGTTAGTCCACTTCTTTAACTGTCTATGGCCACACCATGTCCCGCCCTACGAAGCAGCTGATTGGTTTGGTTTAGGCATTTCACCGCGAGTGGTGAGGATAGTGGATTGGTCAGGGGATAGGACCTGAACAAATGGAGTTACGTTACCTTCGACGCCTGGCCAATAGTAGTGATTGAAGGGCGGGTCTTGTAATTTCGCAGACCGCAAACAAAACAGACACAAGCCTCGGCCGGTTTTAGCTTGCTAGCCGCGTAGCTTGTAGGCTCGTGACGGCGATTATCTTCAGAGCGAGCGAGTAGTGACTCTACAGTCAGTGAGAGAAACAAATGAGGCAGTACTACCTGTAGTACTATCTGCAGTACTATCTGCAGTACTACTTGCAATGGAACATCGAGGTAACAGCGTTACATTATGTGACAGATTATTAGATTAGATATGTGAATGTTAGTGTGAAATTGAACATAACGTATATGACAATGTTGTTTTCAATAAAAAAACAGTCACAAAGCAAGCCAATCTACTTTTCCATGCTGATAAGAGAATTAAAATGAGAAAATATAATGGGACAAAAAGAAATCAAGGGACATTTAGAATAGATAAAAATGTGCGATTAATAGCGAGTTAACTATGACATTAATGCGATTAAATATTTTAATCGCTTGACAGCACTAGTATCTTTTGGTATGCATTTCAGAAAAAAATGGTTAGGATTCAGGTGTAATTGCAAATAGTGATTAATCATGATTAATCCACTGAAAATTCTGATTAATTTGATTAAAAATTTTAATCATTTGACAGCCCTAATATAAAGGCAAAAAAGATGTATTCACATTCATCACTCTGCATGCAACTTAGAAAGTTTCTAACTTGTAGGAAAAATACAGTTTGAGTCTCACCAGCTCTCATCATTGGACTGTTTTCTTTGTCATGGACAGAGCTGTGAAAACTGTTGCACACGGCAGGACACTGGAGAGAGAGAGAGAGAGAGAGAGAGAGAGAGAGAGAGAGAGAGAGAGAGAGAGAGAGAGAGGCGGTATAAAGAAGGGAAACTACTTCTCTCTTTCTTCTTTAGAACAGAAACCACAGAGCAAAGTGTCAAGCTGGGGCACCTCTTTCTTACACGAGTACCAGAATAGATGCAACATTTTCTCCTTCTTCTCTCCTCCTCTTACCTTGTGTTCGGGAGGAGTTTCTCCCTCCATCTGCAGACGGGACACCTTCACCTCCCCAGCCTCGTTCACTCCATCTATCATCCTGATTTAAAGACAAAAGGGAAAAGAGAGGAAAAAACAATTTTGATCGTTTCTAAAGTACCACATTCCACAGCACGAACCCCCCGTATGTTTGCTTCTCTCTTCACATGACAATTAGTTTCGATATTGCGAGTGACACTGGACAACGGCAATCTAAGCCAGATAACATGCCATGCAGGTTCAAGCAGAATTCGTTACAGCCCTGCTGTAAGCTTTGTGCGGTCGGCATTTACCTGAGCTGAGCTGTGAACAGCCCCTTTTGCATGTTCAGTGCAAAGTATTTGTGCTTGTTACATACCTAAGACTTCACACAATCACGTGGCAAAGTGGAAAATGTTTTGTTCACAACTTCCAGCACACGTCCAGTGTTTTCCCTGGGTTTATCGAGAGACTTAGGTGCGCATATTTGGTGGACGGGTTTAGGGGTCTTTCCTCAAGAAAATGTGATGTTTTTCAATAAAATAAATATGCAATTCAACATCATTTTGGACCGTTATTATCACCCTATCTGTGTCCAAAACTTTGGAAAAGCTAGAGCAGATAATAAATAACACTCAAAAAGCTTAAAGACAAAACTTGCCAAAGAAGTCCAACTACAATCATCAAATCTGAGAAAAGTCTTTTAGTTAGTTTGATGCTTTTTTCAACATGTTTCTCCGCTTTTTCGCTGATTGGACGCCATATTTCGGAAGAAGCGAATAAGGCTTGTCTTTTAAAACTATCTTAGGAAGGCAGATAATATAGCAAAATAGTCGGCTCCGGCGAGGAGCTCAGAAAACATGGGTCCTCACATGGCACGGCTCAACCAGAGGTCTGTTTTTGATGCTTTTTTGCCGCATTTCACATTCATTCAGCTTAGGTGCTGGCAAAAACGGCTCGGGTGCTGCACCTAAGACCTATAATGGCGGGGGAAACCCTGACTTCTAAAACTACTTTTACAGTTCTACTTTTCTTTTTGATGTTGTCTTTTTTTTAAAGCTATAGTGCGTAGTTTCTGTCAGCCCCATGAGGAATTCTAAGTAATGACAACAACACTGCTGGTGCGTCCACATGATACAAGCCTTCTGAGTTCATGCACCCCCCCCCCCCCCCCCCCCCTACTCCACACAGTTGCTAGTAGCCAAGGAGGATATGGAGGATTAAAAAAAACATCATGGACTCTTCAGAAGAGATAATTATCTTCACTCGAGTTTCTGCGCGGGAAAGTCGCCGGACGCCACAATCTTCTGAACATAGTCATACTGAGAAACACAGAGAGTTGTGTGGAGCTGATAGTCTTAATTAGCTTTGTAGCAACTCATTTGGCAACGGCTTGAATGCAATGGACGTTCATTATTATCAAAAAGTTACGCACTAAAGCTTTAAGGAATTGTTTATTTCATACACTGCACTGTCACTTTTATTCAATGTTTTTAATTGTTTTTAACTGGTCTCAAAGTAGCGGTAACTGACAGGGGTCGGCATTCTTAGAGGCATATACAATCTGGTGATTAGCGCCAGTATTTTGGTAGTGAGTATACTGAAATGTTTTCCCTTCCAGCATTAGACTCGACCGCCCAGAGCGACAACCCCATAGGTTGAGGTAACGTTAAAGGAACACGGCGACTTATTGGGACATATTATTATTAGCTTATTCACCGTAATCCCGACAAGTCGATACATACCCTTCTCATCTCCGTGCGTGTTGTAACTCTGTCTGACGGCTCCACCGTATATAACTGGGAACTATAATCTCAGAAAGGCGAAGCAGTGCTACTTCTGCTACTTGGGCGGAGTGATATGCTTGTAGCACCTGAGAAGTCGAGAGCAGAGCTGCAAGCATATCACTCCGCCCAAGTAGCACTGCTTCCCTTTCTGAGAATATAGTTCCCAGTTTATATACGGTTAGAAGATGGCTGTGTCTCAAGTGACGTCGTTATTTGTACACACTGTGACTATACAAATCACAACATGTAAATAGGAACATGTTGCCGTTGTTTTGTCACTTACTCGGAGCCGTAGGCTAGTTGGAACCGGTTACCTCCAGGATCTGTGCTAGGCTAAGCTAATGGCGGAGCCGTCAGACAGAGTTATGACACGCACAGAGATGAGAAGGGTATGTATCGACTTATCTAACTGTCGGGGTTACGGTGAATAAGCTAATGTCCCAATAAGTCGGCGTGTTCCTTTAACGCGTAAAGCTTCAGCCTCATCTGCCTCATTTTCTGTAGTTTCTGTAACATTAACCAGTCCCTCCAGAAAAACGCGGAGTTTTTTCGTGATTGTTGCGGGCAAAAATCCTTGATTATGCGGCACGTTTTCTTAAAAAATGCGATGGAATATGCGGGATATTTATGCCATTTTATGCGATGAAATTGCGGGAACTTGCAAAAATTGCGGGAACTTGCAAAAACTGCGGGAACTTGCGGGAACTTGGAAAAACTGCGGTTTGATGAAAAAGAGAAAAAAAGTGATTCCCCCAACACCGTGTTCTCAGTAGGTGAAATTACGTTTTACTTTTAAAACGGTGCCTGAACCGATACTTTTTAAGAAAGTTTTAAAAAAAGAAGAAACAAGAAGGATAGGCCTACTCAACAACAGTCGGTGACATTAAGGACACGTTGTTTATTACTAAGGCCATATGGTCAAATTTAAATGATTTAATAGTAATGTAATAACTATAACTTATAATAAACAATAACTTATTTCACCAGTAAATTGCTGTTGGACGACAAAAACAGCAACCAGATGGGAAAAGGGTATTTTACAATAACCAACCAAAACCAAACAATTACCAGTGTCAGTGAACGCACCATCTGTGTGTTTCCGACGTCGGCAGCTGCTGCGCTGCAGAGCAGACTGTTGATATACAGTCACACTTTACACTGGTTAACGTCACCTGTCAGCATGTTAACCTGTTTAATCACGCTGCTAGCTAAAGGTAGGCTAACGTTACCTGCTGTCCAGTGTAGTGTAAAGTCAGGCACCGAAATAAGGCACCGAAATCTTCGTTCTTATTCGGTCTCGTTAATTACTACCGTTTACGTCGGATCCGGGGGCCCATTGGCACCGAGTTTCGGTACCCAACCCTAGATATATGTGACTTTTTTGCAACGAAAATGAGGGGATTATGAAATCATGCAAGCCCCGCATATTTTGCGCGGAAATCGGCAATTTATGCGGCGAAAGTGCGGCGTTTTTAAAAAAATGCGGCCCCCGCATGAATATGCGGACATTGGCTGATTATGCATTGAATTCTGCGATCGCATAATCGCGTTTTTCTGGAGGGAGTGATTAACGTCTGCTGCAGTGTCATCTGAAGCAGCTGTAGCTTCAGGGGCGGGCTTACCAAAACACTAAAAGAGTGAAGTTTACTTCAGTGATTTACATTAGTTAATTTCAAATTTGCACAGAGAATGACCGCCAAGCAACTATGTTGTTGTTCCTACGTGACTCACAACATTTATGAACCAAAGTGTGAAATTCTCTCGTGAAAAAATCATCGTTACGTAACGTTATCCTTGCGTTTTTGTAAGTGGGTATACGGAAATCCTTGACCTTTCCTAGTGGGTATACTGTGTATAACACTGATTAGCGCCACCTACCTGACAATAGGAAGCCCTCCTGAATATCATTAACAGTTTGGACAAAAAGAGGCTCTATTACAATCAAATACATGTAGGCTAGAGCACACAGTAACAACTCTTTCTATTAGAAAACAGGTAAGCTAGCAAGACAAATCAACCCCAGACAAGATAGCTAAACTATCAAGCTTAAAAGATGACTACAAAGACTAACTCAGTGAGGAAAAACATATGAGATAATAAGATATCTTATTTACAAAGGTTGAAGCAATCTGAGACACTCAAGAGGGTAAAGTTTCAAAAGCCTTTTAATATCTTCTGACACACATCTTTAGCCAAGAAGATATTATCCCATTAAACACACGACTGTTTGGATCGCTTCCAGTTTCTAAAATAGGGAGGAGAGAAAGACAGACAGAAAGAAAGGACAGAAAGAAAGAAAGGAAAGAAAGAAAGGAAAGAGACAGGAAGAAAGGAAAGAGACAGAAAGAAAGAAGAGACAGAAATAAATGAAGGAAAGAGACAGAAAGGAAGAAGACAGAAAGAAAGGAAAGAGACAGAAAGAAAGAAAGAAGACAGAGAGAAAAAGAAAGAAAGAAAGAATGAAAGAAAGGAAGGAAAGAGACAGAAAGACAGAAAGAAAGGAGACAGAAAGAAAGACAGAGAGAGACAGAAACAAAGGAGAAACAGAAAAGAGACAGAAAGAAAGATAAAGAACAACTGAAAGAGAGACAGAAAGAAAGAAAGGAGAGACAGAAAGAAAGGAGATACTTTTACTGAAGTAACATCTTTAATGTAGGACTTTAACCTGTAAGAGAGTACCTTTACAGTGTTGTATTAGTACTTTTACTGAACATATTTAATGTAGGACTTTAACTTGTAACAGAGTATCTTTACAGTGTGGTATTACCGCAGTAAAGGATCTGAATACTTCTTCCAGTGCTGCTGGATTGACTGAATAACATATCTTGCCTATAATGTTATCAAAGAGAAAGAAACCAGAGAGACAAAGCTAACTAGCCGGAGCTAACTGTAGCTCTTACCTCTGCCAACCAGGAAAGTAATCAGACACACCTTCTGCTTACTACATTGCTGAAGAAGTTGTGATATAAAAACAGGAAGCATTTTCTCTACTCTCTGCAGAGGTGGAGCCCCCCTGCTCACTTCCTCGTCTGCCTACAGGTATCCAAGCAACAGCCAATCAGGGGACAACTGCTACACCTCTGGGGAGTTTCTCCGAGGTCAATTTCATTCATTTTACAAAGTTTCTTTGAGAAGATATTGGAGTATATTTTAGTTGTAGTTTAGCTTTATTTTACCTCTGTGTCATGCCAAAACATTTGGGATTATACAAGACACCACCAGCCTATTTAACAAACATCTTCCGGTTGCACAAATCATGTGGAGAAATGAACACGAATAACAGAAAACAAAAACAAAACTATATAAAATAAATGAAAACAAAAACAAAACTATATAAAATAAATGAAAACAAAAAACAAATATGAAATAAAAAAAAGACAAACAGTATATAAACACACATATATATATATATATATATATATATATATATATCTGTTTTTATCTTACTGAACAAAGAGTCACACTGTTCACAATAAAATGGACAGTAGAAAACAAAATGGAACTCATTTTCTATATCTATAAAAAGCACAGAAAATAGCTAAACTTCAAAATAAAGCGTCAGGAACCTAAAAAAAAGCATCAGAAACTTCAAAATAAAGTAGCAGAAACCTCAAAATAAGCGTCAGAAACCTCAAAAAAGCGAAACTTCAAAATAAAGCATCAGAAACTTCAAAATAAAGCATCAGAAACTTCAAAATAAACCGTCAGAAACTTCAAAATAAACCATTCATTCATGATTCATTTTCAATTTTTACCTGGGAGGACAATATGTTGCATGGTCGACATCATGAGGACATCATCTTGGGCTTTTGGGAATCACTGATCCACATTTTTCAACATTTTGACCAAACAACTAATCCATTAATCCAGAAAATAATCATAACTCGCAGACTAATGAGTGTGTTTGGAGCCGTTTTTGCTGAGAGAAAAATCTCACGCTAAAATAAGAGCTAGAAGACATAAGATGTTAATAAACTTGGGTTTCAGGGAGAATTTGACCTGTTTTTAAAGTTTTTTTTATATCAGAACTATAGGTTTCTTTTAACCAAATTGCCCCAAAATAACATGGATGTATGTTGTTTGTTGAGATCTCCAACCATCTAGGGAGGTCTGCACGTATTTAAAAAAGGCAACAAAAACGTCAAAAAACATTGGCTATTTTATCAGATTTTTTTTAAAAAGGCGAAAAGAAAACTTCAACAAAAACTTCTGAAAAAGCCCTCCGCAAAATCAACCCAGTCTCACGTCAGTTCGTGATGGCATCACGAAAATAAATCTGTTAGATCGTGGTACCATCACGTAATTGTGAAGATTTTCGTGATGGAGTCACGTTTTTTAAACTAATGTATTTTAATGAGAAGCATCGTTCATGATTACAGCACGAATCTTTCTGCCAATCGGCTGCAGCAGAGAAGCTGGATACAGCTGCACTATTATTGGTATTTTTAGCCCAATAATCGCTGTTTTAATCAACATTTATTCACCAGATCTTATCATGGTTTTTATGCATTTCTTTTAATGTTATTATTTCGGTCTATTTTGCCCAGGGAAGCTGGATGGCTTTATGTTTATTGATATTTTTAAACTATAACTTACATCTATCAACATTTATTTAGATGTTATCATGGTATTCATTTCTTTATTTTAATAATATTATTTTGTTCATATTACCGGTGAAATATTACAGTAAATAAGACAGAATATCAGATATCCCACAATGCAAAGCAGCCATTCATTCAGAGAATCGGACAGTGATCAGCGAGTCTTTAACGCCAGTATCGCTTCAATGTTCATATATAATCAGTGATTTAGTCACCAGCAACAACACGTTGCTCAGTTTTATTCCAGTAAGTTATGCAGCGTAATAACGTTTAAAAAAAATCAGCTGAAGACTCGGAAGTGACTAGTATGTACCGCTCCGCAGATAGGAAAAATACAAATACATAATATTCGTAATATTGATGTTTTTGTCTAACAATGAAGATAATAATAATAATAAAATACAGTTTCATGTATTTGTCTCGTGTATTGTTTGCTCGGTCGGCCGGCGGCAATCTGAAATGGAATGAAGCCCATTCACGGCAGACATCAGAAACACAGGAGCCGAACATGTCCTCCCCCCCACCCCGGAAGAACTACAAGTATGTACACTTGTAACAGGTTCTGGGCCGCATCTATAATGGGAGTTGTAGTTTTTAAACATATTGGTATATTTCTCATAATTCCAAGTTGGCAGTGTAGAATTTTACACCCTGGGGTTGTTTGGGTCCATCAGATTTTAAAAATCAAATCGTTAAATAGGTGAACATAGCTTATTACCATATTTGACAGTGCTTACAGTGGGTATACTTTGGTGACCATATCTACATGACAGCTGAGGTCCAGAGCTTTCTATAACAGCTGGTCCCATGTTTGTAGCACCTTCTGTTGCTAAATGACAAGCCTTCAAACATGGACTAGGTTCAAGGTTCAGAGGTCAATCTTTCAGAGTAGGAGTAATGGATCCTCTTCAGACTGACATATGTTACTGTGGAGGTTGAGAACTTTCCAACAATATGTTTATAGACCTACAACAACGTTTTCATTTTCACATATCATGGAGACCAATTTTTATTATCCCCGGAGTGATATATGCCTTGAGTTCAAATTCTTTCAACACAACACTTGACATATTGTTTTATCATACAGCTGACGTATACTTACAATAACAAAGTGATATGTAGCCAGACTGCAGCACATCACACAGCCACAATCTATTGCTCATCTTTCACAAGCAGTGACAAGAGCAACCTACACACAACCCTATATGCATCATATCATGAAGCTATTGCACAACCAGCCTCAAGCAACATTATTTAAAGTTTTAATTGAGGTAGGTCTGAATAGGCCTATAGTTTAGAAATGTTAAGTTTACATTAACCTATATCTTCTGCTAGTATAAGAACTCATACTTTGCATGGAGACTAAAGATAGATGAGACCATATTCTCTGTGCTTGCCTGGAGAGACTGGTTTCCATTCCTCTCCACAACCTTCATGACAGTCACCTGACAAGCAAGCTTTAAATGAGATGTTTTTAGATATTGCCATGCAGATATATATGAATATGCTCTGTAATGCAGCCTTGTATAACATAAACCATCTGATTCACTGTGAATGTCTGCTCTAAATGATAACAAACACGGGCCTTCCAGCCAAAGGTCTTGCCCATTGATTGGTTCATCATGTATGACCTCTGATACCCTCTGACCCATGTCACCACCAACTCCTCAGCTTGTGAAATGGATGAATGAGATTGTTGGCATGGCACCGCAGGTCTATATTTCAGCAGAATATGCAAAACGTACTTGTGTCTGTGTGCAGTAGGCTGAGGTATAAGTGTGCCAAAAATTCCAAAACACATGTTGTATATGTACACATACCCAAACAAAGATATATACATCTTACTCTGTGAACATAACCTCGGCAACAATCTGCTTATTCTTTTAATTTCCTGAAAATGCTTCCTAAAACTAGTTTTAATTTTGAAAAGATAGTCTCTCAGTAAAGGCTACAAAGGTTAGCATGGTTACAAGCTGTAACCATGGTGATTGATATGAGGATCATCTTTTGAATATAATAATTAATATGTTAGGCCTACCATAAATTGAAATTTCAAAAAAGTCATTTATTTAAAGCAACTAATGCAGTGTGATTTTAAATCTTACAAAGTCCCACACATAAATATGCTCATGTTTTTCCCTTTAGTCTTTGCTATTAACATTCATCAACTGCAAAATTAGAAAATTGCATTTGTAAATAATGATGCATGGACAACAAAATAAAAAAAGCTTCTCTTTGTCGGCCTAAATAGTTTATCAACAAGTCAAAACAAATGCAAAGTAGTCAAACAGGCCATTAGGCTGTATTTCTAACACTCATCTGTAGGTTGTTTATATAGTATATACAAGGCAAATCAACGTGCTTAGCATAAAACACTATTTTTTCATTATTGGTATTTTTATTGTATAAATTCTCACGTACAACGTGCAGCAATCTTTCACAGACTCAGAGCAGTAATTATTACGTCACTTCCGGAGTCTTCAGCTGATTTTTTTAAACGTTATTAAACAGTACATGAGACAAATACATGAAACTGTATTTTATTATTATTATTATCTTCATTGTTAGACAAAAACATCAATATTACGAATATTATGTATTTGTATTTTCCTATCTGCGGAGCGGTACATACTAGTCACTTCCGAGTCTTCAGCTGATTTTTTTTAAACGTTATTACGCTGCATAACTTACTGGAATAAAACTGAGCAACGTGTTGTTGCTGGTGACTAAATCACTGATTATATATGAACATTGAAGCGATACTGGCGTTAAAGACCCGCTGATCACTGTCCGATTCTCTGAATGAATGGCTGCTTTGCATTGTGGGATATCTGCTTTGAATGCGCCCAGCTCGGCTCATATCATAGCCCACTGTTCTGTCTTATTTACTGTAATATTTCACCGGTAATAAGAACAAAATAATATTATTAAAATAAAGAAATGAATACCATGATAACATCTAAATAAATGTTGATAGATGTAAGTTATAGTTTAAAAATATCAATAAACATAAAGCCATCCAGCTTCCCTGGGCAAAATAGACCGAAATAATAACATTAAAAGAAATACATAAAAACCATGATAAGATCTGGAGAATAAATGTTGATTAAAACAGCGATTATTGGGCTAAAAATACCAATAATAGTGCAGCTGTATCCAGCTTCTCTGCTGCAGCCGATTGGCAGAAAGATTCGTGCTGTAATCATGAACGATGCTTCTCATTAAAATACATTAGTTTAAAAAACGTGACTCCATCACAAAAATCTTCACAATTACGTGATGGTACCACGATCTAACAGATTTATTTGTGTGATTCCATCACAAACTGACGTGAGACTGGGTTGCGCAAAATATGCCTATGGCCAACACGAGGGTTAAAGGGCCACATGATCTAGGATAGGTGAGACAGGAGGAAGTGTGTTTTACCTGAGGCTGAGTGAGATGTGAGGCTCTTTGGACCGGAGCAGATCTCTGACGGAGAAGGAGGTGAAACCCAGAAAGCTCCTCTAAAAGAGAGAGAAACAAAGAGTTGTTTTATGGGACAGTTTGTGTCTGGCACTCTCTGTACATTTCCCTGCTCTAATCCGGCAGTAATCCGGTTCATGGAAGGTTTTCCGTTGGCAGAATTAGAAGTAGATGTGGCGTGAAAATAAAATACTGTAAAGCAAGGGTCTTCAACGTTTTTTTAGCCAAGGACCCCTTAACTGAAAGACAGACAGAGCAGGGACCCCCTACTACATATACTGTATAAAATGAAGTTGCATATTAAACTGGGCCTAGGCCTACTATAACGTGTAGGGCGGCCTAAAACCTTTATATATAGTGCATAGAATACTAAGCTATTAAAATAATAATTGTCGGCATGATTTTATAAATTATCTTTAAATGTTACACATACATGTGGCTCAGTGAATGTTTAGGATTAACTGTATCTGTGGATGGCTAACTCATGGTGTGTGTCCATTGTCAGCGTAATTTCCCCGCTTTCCATTCATTTCTATGGGAGCACTCATGCAATGCATTCTGGGAGCGTTGCAGGGGACTTTGAAGAAGCAGGGCGTCGACTTGCCCCGCTCCTCATTTGCATAAAGTTAGATCTAGCCAACTTTGTGCAAATAAGAAGCAGCTGGCTCGACTCGCCGCCTCTCAAAAGCTGATGAAAATCTTTGTCGATCTGAAACAAAGAGATTCAGCAGCAACTGCACGGCCTAGTTCTCGCTCAAAATGTTTTCTGAAACACGTTTCGGTGAACTATTTTCGTAAAATACGAGATCGTATTCAACAGAAATGACAGGGGGGGATCAAAAATTGACAAATTCAAGTAAAAAATGTACAAATTAATACATATTTCTAAATTTGACTGAAAGATACAATTATAATTGTTTCTGAGAAAATTAATTGTACAGTCAAATTTGAAAATTGTTAGAACTGTCAACCTTACCTATTTGCCAGTTAGCTTATCATCAGTGGGGATTTATATTTGCTAATAATATGTTAGATTTATGTTAAGACATTTTAATTTGAAAAAACTTCCAAAAAATCACTCGTTGCTATGACTATAATCTGAGGATTACCTTGACAAGTGAAAAGCACTCAAATCACCCAACGCACGCATTGTTTTGCGCACGCATTGTTTTGCGCACGCATGCGCAAACACACACACACACACACACACACACACACACACACACACACACACACACACACACACACACACACACACACACACACACACACACACACACACACACACACACACACACACACACACACACACTTACCACATTTCCTTGTTTGTAGCTGAAGCTTTAAGCAACACACACACACATGCACAGACACAGCTAATCTGTTTGAGTTCTTCAACAAAACCAGAGGCTTTTAAGATTACATGGTAATCCCAATAAAATGTAGAGATACACAATTAAACACAAACTGCACTCGAACAATTCTGTCACACATTTAAAGTGTGTATGCGTGTGTGTGTGCGTGTGTGTGTGTGTGTGTGTGTGTGTGTGTGTGTGTGTGTGTGTGTGTGCGTGCGTGCGTGTGTGTGTGTTTGTGTGTGTGTATGTGTGTGTGTGTGTGTGTGTGTGTGTGTGTGTGTGTGTGTGTGTGTGTGTGTGTGTGTGCGTGCGTGCGTGCGTGTCCCCACCTGTCCAGCAGAAGAGCTGTTCTCTCCTGATGGACCGAAACATTTGCTGCACGCCATCATCTTGCTCTGCATCCCCAGATTCTTTTGTTGTATTTCTTGTTTTCTTACTTCCACTGTGGATTTTTAAACGCCCGGCTGATGACCGGCTTCTTCTTCACACCCCAAAAAAACGTAACAATGCAAAAACTCAAACTTCCTGTTTAAGTACTGTGGGTTTGAAAGCTAATCGTTTCAAAATAAAATGATTTTTCTTAACATAACGTGCTTTACGTAACATATTATAAACAATTACAATGAAATGCAAAACAAAAATATAATACAAAAACAGCAGTAAAAGATAGTTAGCTGGTATACTAAAGTGTCAAAGAGTTTTAAACATAAAAACTGATTTAAACAGCCGCAGAAAAGAAGACAATAATCCTGACAAAGTGCAGCTGTTAAACTTCAACTGAAGAAATCATCCTTTATTCTTTTATCCTGTTATTTTAAATTGTTTAATTCTTCTCTCTAAAGCTACTTCATAATAATCTTTCTATAAATGTTTGTCCAATCTATTGTCAGGTGCTGTGGCCTCTTTCGACTCGGCAGTTTTATGCGATAAAATAAAGTATAAAAGACAAATATCCTCTTTAGAAAATGTCACATACATTTTTTTTAAGGACTTTCGATGGCAGCTTTCAGTACGTCTTCAGTGTTTTTTCAGTTAGTTGCTTGTTACTTGTTTACAACCAGAAGTAATCCGAGTAGCTGCAGAGTGCCTCCAACACTGCATGCAATATTTAACTTTAGAGTTTTCCAGCTGCACCTGAATCCACTTTTGAATTACTGTTATTTTCTACTGAATTTTGCATAAGAGAGTCTGCAGCAGCTAAAAGACGATTTCTCTTGTGCTCTTCCTGCTGCTACATGACGGATTTAGTGACAGAACAAGTAAAGGAGAGATGAAGCAGAAAAGGAAGAAGAAAAATAGCAGGAGCATCCGTTAAACTAGGGAAAAAAAAGAGGCATCCGGAGAAAATAATCCATCGATTAAAAATCCTGCTTCAGTCGTTCGTCCTGAGATGAAAAGACTAAAACACACCGGCCGAGTATCTCCGTGCTCCCTCCATCACCTTGCGTCATGGCCGACAGGATTTAAAAACTCATTGGCATTATGGGAAATATGCAGATTAGCAAAGCGCCTGGCAAGGCCGGTCGAGATCGAGTTTGACAGAAAGGAAAAGAGAGAAAAAGGAAAGGAAAAGGAAAAGGAAAAATTTGCTAAATCTAAAATCTCGCTTCTCTCTCTCTCTGTGGATGTCCTCGATTCTCTCTCTCTCTCTCTCTCTCTCTCTCTCTCTCTCTCTGTGTGTGTGTGTGTGTGTGTGTGTGAGAGAGAGAGAGAGAGAGAGAGAGAGAGAGAGAGAGAGAGAGAGAGAGAGAGATTAACTGAATTGAGAGAATGTGTGTTTTAAACAAGCTACCAGCACTGGTATTACACATCCTTTGCACTAATCCTCTTATATACACAATTTTTTCGCACGCACGCACACACACACACACACACACACACACACACACACACACACACACACACACACACACACACATACACACATACACACACTTTCCAATTTTGTTTTTCCCAGCTTGTCAGTGACGGACTGGGATCAAAAAACGGCCCTGGCATTTGCAACACACCGGTTCTATCTTCAAGCCACACCAACCTCTCACAAACGTTGACATAAAGGCAGGAGGTTGTCCGTACCGTCTCTGATTCTGGCTCTGACCACAGGAACAGTGACAGGACAGCACCTCCCTTCAACGAAAAGTGTAATAACTCCATCTATGCCTACGTATGTCCATCTCGCAAATGTAGAATCAGTTTCTGCAGTCATCTCAACCATCGAAACCCAGCAACTCTTTTACTTACTTCCCTGGTCTGGCTCAGCAGTGTCTTCAGCACCCATGCTAACATCAGCGCTGCAGCTGTTAACGTTAATATTAGCTGAAGCAGCACACTCTTTTTGTATGGAAAATAAATCACTTAATTTAGCATATTTTTCACCTGAAGCCAACAGTACTTTCTTTGTTTTCTCTCTCTTTTTCTCGGCTCCCCCCTTTGGTCACTTCGTGCCACGATTCATTTTCTTTAAGCTTGGAGATGGTCGGTGATAATGGATTTGGCACAAAAAAAACACATTTTCAAACTATCATAGACTTCTACGGTAGATGCTCGCTCTCGTCGTTTGCGGGTACATGGTAGTGTAGTAGTTGCCTTGATATTCTACCAATGGGCCTTTTCAAAAATGTTTCGAATTGTATGACTTCAGATCTTCTAAAGATTGTAAACATGTCTCTTCTCTCAGGTATCTTCCCACAGGCCCTGAAAACTGCAGTCATCAAGCCATTCTTACAAAAGAACAATCTAGACACGTCACTAATGAGCAACTATAGGCCGATATCAAACCTTCCATTTTGAAGTAAAATCAGTGAAAATGCGGTTTTTCAACAACTCAACCTTTTCTTGTCACTAAACAACAGTTTTGATGCCTTCCAGTCGGGTTTTCGACCACACCACAGCACTGAGACAGCTCTTGTTAAAGTCTTTAATGACATCTACAGATAGTGGCAAAACTACAGTCTTGGTATTACTTGATCTCAGTGCTGCATTTGACACGGTCGACCATGACATATTACTACACCGATTGGCCCTTCTGGCTTCAGTCCTAAACTGGTTTGAATCCTATTTAAAGAATAGGGACTACTTTGTATCTATAGGTAATTATACATCTGAGCATACAAATATGACGTGCGGAGTTCCCCAAGGCTCCGTTCAGGGGCCTCTTCTGTTTAACATCTACATGCTTCCACTGGCTCAGATTATGGAAAACAACAAAATAAGTTACCATAGCTATGTGGACGACACACTAATTTACATAACCTTATCGCCAGGAGACTATAGTCCAATACAAACACTAAGTGCATTGAACAAATTAACAACTGTATGTGCCAGAACTTTCTTAAATTAAATGAAGAAAAAACTGAGATGGTTGCTTTTGGAGCAAAAGAGGAACGATTAAAAGTCAGTGCTCAGCTTCAAATGACAATGTTAAAAACAACAGACAAAGCCAGAAATCTTGGTGTAATTATGGACTCAGACCTGAATTTCAACAGCCACATTAAAACAATTACAAAGTCATCCTATTACCACCTTAAGAATATATCAAGGGTTAAAGGACTTTACAGGTCTCCCTAAAAAATCAGACAGCTGCAGCTGATTCAGAACGCTGCTGCTCGAGTCCTCACTAAGACCAAGAAAGTGGATCACATCATTCCAGTTCTGAAGTCTTTACAACAGGCGCACTGGAACCTATTTTTGACCAGGGGGGCTGAATAACAAAATAGTGGATGCCTGATCATTTCTCCCCCAAGGTAGTTGTCAACAGTTCAGGAACTATTCATTATTAGTATAAGTGGATAGCAGAAGAGTTATGGGATTTTCTGAAAACTTTTTCCCCAAAAAGTTAATATTGACTTCTATATTGATTTGCGCTTAGCAAAGTCATAGAAATAATATTTGTTCTTTTACAGCCATAATATAACTGTGTTAACCTCTGCGTTCTCATCTTACGCATCACACTCCTCTGTTATGGTGTGGAGGCCATTTCAGTAGATTTATTCACTAACATTGTTGTGGAAATATAATAAGTATGGAAACTAAATGCACACTTCCTGCATTACTACTACATTACTATGGTGCTAAAACAGTATCATAACATTTTGTAACTCTGTAAGTACAGATCCGTGTCTGTAAGTACAGATCCGTGTCTGTAAGTACAATGCACAAATAAATGCAGACAGATCCGTGTCTGTAAGTACAGATCCGTGTCTGTAAGTACAATCAGTGCCGATCCTGACCTCCCTGGGGCCCTAAGCAAAATCCTGCTAAGGGGCCCTCTACCTGACCCGTGATGCCACACAGTCACACCTGATACTTCAGTGCTCCCAATACAATCCTCCCTCCTTTAAACAAAACAGTCAAAGAATAAGTACAACAATATAGAACAGAATGAGGTTCAAACCAACAATATTTTTTGAATAGAGTATTTTCTATAATATTAAGATAACAAGTGAATATTATTAAATAAGTGAATATTAACGTAAACATAAATAAGAAGAAAATAAATTATAACCCTGAACTTTGGCTTTTGGGATTAATTTAGGTTCTCTCTACAGCCTGGGCATTTTCAGCATCAGTTTGGGCACCACCAGATTATTTGGACTGTCTAGAATAAACTGAGAAGAATATCACATAGTTAGTTACACTACTCGTTACATGTTACAAATGTGTAAACATTTGAATGTTTGACTTAAAATCTTACCATCAAAATATTCCTTTTCTGCACTTTCTTGTAATATTTAAATAGTGAACTAGTGATGCAGATATCAATAATCCCTGTGAGTGATATTAAGAATTAACTTTTGTACAAGTGAACATGTATTTCCTGATATCAAAAATAGACATTGGTAGGTAAAAATTAACTAAGGGGCCCTACTAGTAAACATAATCAAGAATTTACTTTGCAAATAGTAAAAAAATCGAATTCTTGATATCAGAAATGCATAAACTGTTAATGAATGAAAGATAAAATGCCTTGCCATAGCATGTTATTTATTTATTTTATTTTATATTTTTAAAACAGGAAAAGATTAAAGACAATCGGGCCTGGCTCAGTATAAAATTGATTTTCAGCAGGTTCCTGCTCTGCAGAGCATAAATATAAAGTTTGTATTATGCATGTTGAAGCAATTCTTGATTTATGGTTATTATTTACTGAGGGATGTGCATCCATATTGACCAGTATGTCGAGCTAATCAACATTTTAAATTCAATATAGCCTATAAATCAATGTCAAATTGTCAAAACATTGCTTTCCATCTTGCATAATTAGTGCAGTTGTTTAGAGTTTTTAACTACACATTGTCTGAGACTAGATAATCAGTGTCTTAAAAATATGTATAATGCGTACTTTGATGAGGAGTGCCATTATTCACGCAGATATATTGTAGCCTCCAGTCTGTCTGGTCTTCACGTATATTTCTGCTTGAAAAATGCGCGTTTCATTTCGTGCACGCGCCTAACGCATGATAACACACCTGACGCGGTTATCTTTTCCGAGCTGCAGTAAACAAACACCGTTGCACTTTGTCGTTTATCAAACGTAATAAATAATTGTATTTTACTCTCACGTTTGTCAGGTACAAAGTCACAAAACACAGCCCTGGAAGTGACTGGCGTTAGCAGCTAGACCAGAGATGCACTGCCTGCCTGCCCAGGTAGGTTAGCAAGAAATGCACATAAACATAACTTTACTTTGCTGACATCAAACTTAAGAGGAGAGAACAGAAGTTTACCTGATCGTTGTTCCCGCAATTCACTCTCATGGTGTTTTTTTTTCCTCTTTTCGTGACCAGAAGGATAGTGTCGCTTCATTTTGTCATGGATGTTGTAAACATTAATTGACGCGCTATGACACGATGGGGAGGCGGGGCCTCGAGTAATTTGCGGGGCCCTACGCAGCTTGCGTAGTGAGCGTATAGGGCGGATCGGCTCTGAGTACAATTCACAAATAAATGCAGACAGATCCGTGTCTGTAAGTACAGATCCGTGTCTGTAAGTACAATGCACAAATAAATGCAGAGAGATTTGTATGTGTATATCTCCTTCTATACTTGTGGACCTTTTGAGACTGTTTTTCCGCGCCGTTTTGTGGACAAAATCGATTCGTGTCTCCAGTGACAATCCCAGCAGGCCCAGATGGCAGTAATACAACACGTAGAGATGACAACTGCGGTTAATACATGAAGAAGTAGCTACACTGTCAAGAACATAGACAGTATATAAAAGGTCAAGAAATATACAGTACAGTCAAATGTTTCAGACAAGAGACGGTCACGTTTGGCACAATCGGCTCTGGCACAATCTACTTGAAATTCCTCTGGGTAAGTGACATTATTAGGACTTTGTCGTCAGATAAATTACATTTATGTTTCAACATCATTGTTGCAGTGCATTTACTGTACATTTATTCAATGTGTTTATTTGTGTTATGGTGGCATTGACACCTTGCAACTTTTTAGAGCGTGCTAACTGCAAACAGCGATGCTAACTTAGCTAGCTTGTTAATCAGCCTTATAACATCAACTCGCCTGGTCTTTGTATGGAATTTGCAGTCTGAGTCTGAAATATTATTAAGCGCTGCGTAAACCAATAGTGGGCCCAGTTATAAAGCTAGTGAATATATTTGGTCATATGAAACTAGCTAGACGATCTAGCTAGTTAAGGAATCAATCGATGATGTTGAAAGTTAGCTAGCTAAACTATGAAGAGTTTAAATTTAACATTTGCCTGACATATTGTAACCATGTTTATTAGTACAGTAATTGCCACACACCGGCTTAAATAACTGCTGCTTGTAAAAAAGCCCCCAAAGTTTTGTTAGTGTTGTTATTATTTAGTACAGTTAACCATATTGTGTTTTATGTTTCACGTTTACTCCCATGTATTCAGTGCTGGTAACAGGGTAGCCAAAGCGCGTGCTGGTTGGTTACGTAGTTATATATACTCAGTATTAGCTACCTATATCTGTGGGTATATCATAACTGACGTCACACAGTTAAGCAGTATGATAGACTAGAGTTAGTCGTTCATTTGGATTGTAGTTGTGAGTGGCACCTTTCTTTGTGTGCGTAAATGAGAAGAGTAAGTATATCTGCTGCATTACTCGTGATATTGTATTTATTTGTTAAACCAGCTGTTATTTCCACTATTTGATGTGGATGAGAGTTAGGAGTTTAAGGGGTTGCTACGCGACCATTGTGCTAATCATATCCAAGTTTGTACCATAGACAGTATCGTTCGTACACGCCATGGATGTATTAAGAGAACTACACGATAGTTTAGAGCTTCTGCTTAATATGTAACATCGTGTTTAAACATGTTATACTTTTACTACTTGTTTTTAGGATTGTTCAGTACTTTGTGGTTGAGTAAAATAAGAAGTAAGTGGTGTTAAATATTGTTTTCCGTACCACTAGAGGTTTAATAAAAGCATCCAGCCGTTTTGTTAGTTGGATCCTTTAAAGCGTATCATAGATAACAGGAATTGTTGTCTATGTTAGCGGTAATTTAACAGATGGGCGAAAATGTCTGAGAATCCCATATAATATGCATTTGAATCATTTTTCTCTGCTTACATTAGTGGAGTGTGAGATATATAGCCATATTCCGACTACTGTTTGGTAATATATATTACTGCTTAAGGAAGAATGAGTGTATACATGTGTTTCCTTTATTCATTTGTATTTTGTTTCTCTCTTTATAGAAACCACTCAAACTCACACAAGAGGAAGAAATACACAGAATAAGAAACATCTGTCAGCTCTTCATGTCATACTCTGGTATATTTGGCTTTGTGAAAGGGACAATTGTATTTAAAAAGTAACTTAGAGATTTTCACTGGAAGTTTGTATCTGTCACTTATATTTATGCTGTGAAATGTTTTTCAAGCTGCAGATTAGATTTAATACCCTTTCAAAATACTTTTGTTTGTCAAAACAATAAAGTTTAACTGTTAAACAAATGTTTTGTGTTGCTTTCTGTCACTATAACCTGTCTTAAAGGATTACATTTTTATAGTCAGGATGTTAAATGGACTCAGTGTTTGACCCTTCTACATGCATTACATCAGACATATCACCTGTGTAACAGTCTTTGTGAATAAACATGTTGCATAACACTTAAGGAGCCTTACTACTAAACTAAAAATGATCAAACCCTGCTTAGAAATAAAGCACTTTATTCACAGTCAATAAAATGGAAATATAAAGTATACATAATGCACAGAGCAGCAGATGTTAACTGTCCAGATCATGTCCTCCACCAGCCTGGAGGGTTTATTTTCTACTGAGGATGTGTCAGCTGGTAATGTAGGCTGTCAGGTCACAGAAGTCATCCTGTGGATACTGAATCTCTCCTGATGCTGCTGTGTTGTCTTCAGACCATCGGTTGGCAGAAGTATGGCACCTGTCCCACAATACCTTCATACTGTGAGGAGAGTCTTGTGGGTCCAGGTAAACCTCGTCAAACAGGTGTTCAGGACAGCATCTGATCAGTCAGATCTGTAAAACATGGCACATTCAGTGATTAAACTATTATTTTTTTGGCAGGGTGTACAACTATACATTTAGTCTTACAGGAGAAGCAGGTATTTGTGTGTGGCAATTTCTGTACTAGCTAATACTGAGTATATATAACTACGTAACCAACCAGCACGCGCTTTGGCTACCCTGTTACCAGCACTGAATACATGGGAGTAAACGTGAAACATAAAACACAATATGGTTAACTGTACTAAATAATAACAACACTAACAAAACTTTGGGGGCTTTTTTACAAGCAGCAGTTATTTAAGCCGGTGTGTGGCAATTACTGTACTAATAAACATGGTTACAATATGTCAGGCAAATGTTAAATTTAAACTCTTCATAGTTTAGCTAGCTAACTTTCAACATCATCGATTGATTCCTTAACTAGCTAGATCGTCTAGCTAGTTTCATATGACCAAATATATTCACTAGCTTTATAACTGGGCCCACTATTGGTTTACGCAGCGCTTAATAATATTTCAGACTCAGACTGCAAATTCCATACAAAGACCAGGCGAGTTGATGTTATAAGGCTGATTAACAAGCTAGCTAAGCTAGCATCGCTGTTTGCAGTTAGCACGCTCTAAAAAGTTGCAAGGTGTCAATGCCACCATTACACAAATAAACACATTGAATAAATGTACAGTAAATGCACTGCAACAATGATGTTGAAACATAAATGTAATTTATCTGACGACAAAGTCCTAATAATGTCACTTACCCAGAGGAATTTCAAGTAGATTGTGCCAGAGCCGATTGTGCCAAACGTGACCGTCTCTTGTCTGAAACATTTGACTGTACTGTATATTTCTTGACCTTTTATATACTGTCTATGTTCTTGACAGTGTAGCTACTTCTTCATGTATTAACCGCAGTTGTCATCTCTACGTGTTGTATTACTGCCATCTACTGGAGACTGCTGGGATCGTCACTTAACACCGCCATCTCCTGGAGACTGCTGGGATTGCCACTGGAGACACGAATCGATTTTGTCCACAAAACGGCGCGGAAAAACAGTCTCAAAAGGTCCACAAGTATAGAAGGAGATATACACATACAAATCTCTCTGCATTTATTTGTGCATTGTACTTACAGACACGGATCTGTCTGCATTTATTTGTGAATTGTACTTACAGACACGGATCTGTACTTACAGACACGGATCTGTCTGCATTTATTTGTGAATTGTACTTACAGACACAGATCTGTACTTACAGACACGGATCTGTACTTACAGAGTTACAAAATGTTATGATACTGTTTTAGCACCATACATTACTTCAACTACTAAGTTACTCCTCTAGTAAACCAGTATCCACATGAAATAAACAATAAAACATTGAGACCATTCAACAAAGCACACTGGGTAATAACAAATTCAACACATGAACTGGTTGCTATGGACTCGTCATTGTGTATTTTATCCTCATGCCCTCTCGGCTGCTGCTTGCTAACGTTATTTCAGACTCTGGCTCTACAGCTAATCAACAGTTTGCCTCGGCGGTGGACGAGGAAACATCAACTGTAACATCTACAGATAAAATCTTGCTAAATTTAGCCGCATTACTATTACGGAAGAAAAACTCTTGTATCCTTTTCTGCGACATACTCTTCTCTACAACTAACGTTCAGTCAACTAGTCTCAGCCTGCTCGCTTCTCAGCGAGTCACGTCGCTCACTTTCACTGTCACCTCTATCAGCTATAACGGTTCATTTTTAGTAGGCTATATTTTAGAACCTATCCATAACCCTTTTTTGCTATTTGCCTCACTATTTGATATACAAAAATATAAATAATGTCAGACAGCGAATTAGTAATCATTTAAAAAATAAAAAATATAAATTCCAGCTCCTGCCAGCAGGGGGGGCTGCAGCACCCTCAGCACCCCACTTCCCGCACCCTTGCTTTACACTAAATGTGTGCTCTTTAAAAAGTAGTAAGCATTGTTTGCCAGTTACATAAAATATTTAAAAATCTGTTACATAAGGTACTGCTTATATTATTTCACCATCTGTACACAAATGTAATTAGTGAATGCACGGTGGGGCTGCATGGTCGTGGTAATGTGGGCTGGTGTGGCTACAGTTCCAGGGCTGAATTCTTGTCCCAGTCCGCCCCTGATCCCAGCACATTATTTGTGTCACATCACAGTTTTCTTTACAACCTTGGTGATGCAGAGCATTTTAATAAAGCGCCGTCAGAAGAGATCGCTCTGAAACGTGCTTTAAACGTTTGTAGTGTTCCCTGGACACAAACCAGTAGCCATTAAAAAGGAGTTCCACAGTTTTGGAGGTGAATGATGTAAACCCTATGAAATAAAAGATTATGAATTATATCTGTTAATGGTGCTGCAGCCTCAGAATGGGATTAGTAGGCCTAGGACTTTTTCGCCCGCAGTATTGCACCTAAATGAAATAGATTTTCAGTAATATAAGACTATACTTATGATTAAATATGATATTATATTGGAATATACGCATTTACTCTAGCATCAAAGGAGAGAGAATTTTCAAATGCAAATTCTCTTTTTTGCAGCCGTTGTTTTGCTTTTTAAATGAAATACTCGCATATGCGCATGAGTATTTCCGTCAACCCGTTTGTTTGTGGTTGTTGCCATGGTGAATCGTAGTATCATGGCTCCATTCATGCTGTCTTTGGTGCACGCGCGTAACCCTGAGTCAACCTACTCCGAGTTGATTTAACCAACTCAAATCAGCTGTTGTGAAACCGAAAACTCAGAGTTTCCATCTCAGGATAAATCAACTCAGACGTCAGGGTTAGACTCAGAGTTTGTTAAACCTCCTTCCTGAAACGGACCCAAGGTCTGTCAATGTATCATTATCATTAAGCATCCCTTCTGATGTATCTAAAAAAATGGATAAAATCTTATTCAACTTTATTTGGAGGAACAAATGCCATTACTTAAGAAAAGACATCCTATATGTAACATTAGAAGAAATGTTGGTCTAGAAGTATTAAGTTTTGAAACCTTAAATAATTCTTTCAAAGTGAAGTGGTTAACTAATTTTATTGAAGAAAAGGACTGTATTTGGAATACTTTCCCTAAATATGTATTTGATTTAGTTGGTGGAGTAAAATTTCTGTTAACATGTGACTACACAATTGATAGATTACCTGTAAAGTTATCAAATTTTCAGAAACAAGCTCTACTGGCCTGGAAATTAATTTACAAGCATCATTTTACACCAACCAATTACTACATTTGGAATAACAAGAATATTCAATATAAAAATAAATCTCTGTATTATGGAAATTGGGTTGCTAATGGTATTGGTAAAACAACTCCTTAATGCTGATGGGCAGTTACTAAAGTATAATGAATTCCTTCCAAATTCCAATTAGCAGTCACGCCAAGAGAATATGCAATAGTTGTTGATGCTGTGCCGAGAAGTGCGCTGCAACTTCTTAGAGGTTCAGTAATGTCAGAGATCAATCCGATTAGTAGTGGTATATTCCTTGGGGGAGTGGACATTACCAAGAGTGAATGTTCAAATAAACACATCAGGAATTGTATACAAGAGGTGACACTGCCCTCAGGAAGATTATTTTGGGCTTCAATCTATGGAAACATGAACTGGCAAAAAATCTCGTTAATTGGAGACAAATTCTGTCTTAGTAACAAAGTAAAAGAGGTTTCGTTTAAAATCTTGCATAAAATATATCCAGCAAAAGAGACATTAAAGAGATTCAAACTTGATATTGAGTATTCTTGTACTTTCTGTGAACTAGAAGAAGAAACAATCTGTCATTTGTTGTATGATTGTATGTATACTGAAATATTTTGGGTTGATGTTCAACATCTTATAAGACGGAACACTGGGCAATCAATTCAATTTAAGGATAAAGATATTTTTATTTGGTTTCAATTCAACTCAATTCAATGTTATTTATAGTATCAAATCATAACAGGAGTTATCTCAAGACACTTTACAGATAGAGTAGGTCTAGACCACACTCTATAATTTACAAAAAACCCAACAAATCCCCCAAGAGCAAGCACTAGTGCAACAGTTTGCTCTGTCTGATATGTAAACACCGGACGCAGACTTGACATGCATTCAAATATTGGCGCATGTATGACGTAAATTTAGAAACTTTTTTTCTTATTAGTAAATAACATAAGTACATCGCCAGTATGTACATATACAAAACGTCAATACCAGAGGTGCATATACAGAGAAAAATATATGTAGAATATGAACAAAAGAGTGAAAAAGAAAAGTGTAGTATATATTAAGTCAAATGTTTCATCCGTACTTATTTATCGGTACTCCAACGTGTCAGGTATAAATGAGCTATTACATCCATGCTACTGGCAAGCCTCCTCGCCCCTCTCTTCTCAATGTTTCTTTTTTTTTTAATTATTAGTAAAAAACATAGGTACAACGCCAGTATGTACGTATCATAGACTATATATATAGTATATATATATATATATATATATATATATAATATATATATATATATATATATATATATATATATATATATATATATATATATATATATATAGCCTATATATATTAAGTCAAATGAAAAAAAGCTCTCTTCTCAATGAGCATTTGCATTTTATTGGGACGTCACATGGCGCACTGAGATCGATTTCCGGTTCACACGCGAGGAATGAGAAGGTACAAAATCGGGGGTAATCCTCCAGTTTTCAGCCTAATTAACAGTTTTGTTGAGATATCAGTATGTGCCTAAAATCTAACTTTCACTTGACCCTGTTGTCTTTATTTTATTTTTAGACTGTAGGGTTCACAGTGCAGCTCAGTTGGAGTCCAGTTAGTCCCACTGATCAGGAGAGGGAGCAAGAAGCCCTTGTAAGTATTGAAAATACTTTTCCAACTCACTTTTTTTGAAGCTCACAAAATGCACCTTCACACTATTGTACATTGTCTTAGCTTTGCATCCTTTAAGATACTTTTTGAGCCTTGTAAATGTTATTTTTCCTGTTAGTTAAGTGTAACACAAAGCAGTGGTAGAATGTAAAGTATGTACTCAAACGTTTTACTTGAGTATTTCCATTGTACTTCTACTAGCTGACATTTGTACTTACTGCTCAGACTTTTTTTATACAAATGTCAGAGACAAATATTGATTTTTTTTTAAAATCCAATCCAAAGAAAAGTTTTTAATTACATTTAAAACAATAAGATATAGCAACCAGAATAAAAATAGAAATAGAAATAAAATTAGCAGCAGTGGAAGAAGTGTTCAGATAATTTAATTCAGTAAAAGTACTAACTGTAAAAACTGTAGAAATACTCGCTTACAAGTAAAAATCCTGCATTGGAAATGTTACTTCAGTAAAAGTATGTATATCAGGAAAATGTACTTTAAGTATTAAAAGTAAATACAAATCCTCCCATTTTCGAAAGTGTAAAGGATCCAAACAGTTGTGTGTTTAATGGTCTGATAATTTCAGCTGGACTTGTAGGCCGTTATATTGTTGGCTAGTTTCATTTAGAGTAAAATATAATATTTTATAAACTACATGTGTTTTGTGTGCAGGAATCTTAACGTGAAAGTAACTAGTAACTAAAGCTGTAACAGATGAATGTAGTGGAGTAAAAAGTACAATATTTCTCTCTGAAATGTAGCGGAGTAGAAGTAGAAAGTGGCATGAAAAGACAAGACTCAAGTAAAGTACAAGTACCTCAACATTTGGTACTTAAGTACAGTACTGGAGTAAATGTACTTAGTTACATTTCAATTCAATTCAATTTTATTTATAGTATCAAATCATAACAGGAGTTATCTCAAGACACTTTACAGATAGAGTAGGTCTAGACCACACTCTATAATTTACAAAGACCCAACAATTCCAGTAATTCCCCCAAGAGCAAGCATTCAGTGCGACAGTGGCGAGGAAAAACTCTCTTTTAGGAAGAAACCTCAGACAGACCCAGGGCACCGCAGAGCGTAGCAGGGTGTAACAGGGCATAGCAGGGCATGCAGGAGGACCACGGCAACAGCTGCAACCATGATTTTGGTGCCATCCTGATCCAAGAAAACATGCTGGGCGAAAAAATAAAAATAAATTCCACCACTGCAAATGAGATAAAATGAAAATAAACTACATAAAAAAGGAAAAGGACATTACGTGACATCCATAGACAGGGATAGAATGTCACAATTAATGCAAAATAAGATGGAAAATATTACGACCCAGCTCATGAGAGGAAAAGGAAGCAATATGAAAACCAGGTGTGTTCGGTAAAAGTAAAGTTATTTGTTGGTGAAAGGAGAATCAACTAAATCAGGTGCTTAAAGTATAAAAGAAAAAGGGCCTGTGGTTGCTGCTTCAAACAAAGAAACAAATATAACAGAGGAATCTTTAAAATAAGAGCTAAATCACTGAACTACTAGGACTGTGCAGTTAATCAATTTTATTCACGATTACGATTTCGGCTCTTAACGATCGCAATAAAAAATTAAATGTTAGGAGGAAGTTGAAGTGTATTGTTGAGTCAGTACAATGTCTGGCTTTTATGGTCACTTGCTTTGAACCATACCAAAATTTGTTCTAAACAAAACCAAGTAGACAGACTGAACAGACATTGGTTTTGGAAGAAGTTTTAAATAGACCAAGCATCTTCTTCTTGCCATGATCAGGACACATTCATGGGGAAAATGTGTTAACTTGTTAACAAGGCTGCAGCGATTGACAATCTGACACCATTTATATAACAACAGGTGAGCCTGATTGCTGCTCCCTGATTGGATGGTGATGCAGGGTGCCAGGGTCCAATCGGTGTCCTTTAGCTCCAACAGCCTGCTTGGCATATCCAAAAATAATCACCAAAAGAGTTAAAGCGTAACTCTCACCAAAATGCATCCTAGGGTGTTTTTGTGAATGTACGTGAGTCAAACTTTCGTTTAAAAGCATATTTAGGACGGAATCACCACTTTTAAGATTTTCTTTAATTTTTATTCTCGTTTTTCGGTCAAATGGTCTTTTGAATGGGAGAGCTAGGGGCACTTTTATGCTAGTCTCAAAATATCTATTTTTAAACACTAAGAAGACTCGACACAACATGAGACTTTGCTCCAAGTGTCTCCAGGAGCTCTACACATTAACTTCATTGAGAACATTGTTTGTGGACCCAGAGTTTACTAAAAAGAAAGGTTTTAACAACTCACCGGAGCTCTTGTTGTTTCCGGTCGCTGCCATCTCGGCAGTCAGAACGAGTCAATATCAAAACAAGTAGCAACAAATTTAGTATATCCCTTGTGCTCCGGTGGAGTTAATGTGTAGAGCTCCTGGAGATCCTTCGAGCAAAGTTTAATGTTGTGTCGAGTCTTCTTAGTGTTTAAAAATATCTATTTTGAGGCTAGCATAAAAGTGCCCCTAGCTCTCCCATTCAAAAGGCCATTTGACCCAAAAAGGAGAATACAGTAAATCTTAAAAGTGGCGCTTCCGTCCTAAATATGCTTTTAAACGAAAGTTTGACTCACGTACATTCACAAAAAGACCCTAGGATGCATTTTGACGAGAGTTACGCTTTAAACACAGGGGAAGGTTCCAGGGTAGGGCAGAACAGGGGGCACGGGGTGGCACCCACCGCCCCTGAACTATGATTAGTCCCCTCTTGCACACACACGCACGCACGCACGCACGCACGCACGCACGCACGTCATTTTTATAAGAAAAAGAACTTCTCTTATGTCAGCTTGTTAAATGTGAATATGTATATACATGACAGTAAACTGAATATCTTTGAGTTGTGGACAAAACAAGACATTTGAGGACGTCATCTTGTGCTTTTGGGAAACACTCATCCACATTTTTCACCATTTATTGACATTTTATAAACCAAAAAACTAATCTATTAATCCAGAAAACAACAAACAGATAATAATAATAATAATAATAATAACAATCAACAATAAAAAAAAATCGTTAGTTACACTTTTAAGGCATTTAAAACTGAAGAATTCCAACATGTCTTCTTCCAGTTGGAGAAGTGAAAGAGAGCGAGTCACACACTCCCTGCTGCCCTTCTGCCTACTTCTGTTATCCAACCTACAGGTTACGAGAGTTACGAGGTTAGATAACAGGTCTTATAACACACACACATATAGTGAACACCCAACACTGCTCTCTTTATAGTCAGTGTCCTGTGGTGTGTCCTTCGGCGCTGTTCTCATTGGAATTTACAGCTTCAGCGGGTGAGTAATGAACTCTGTGTGTTCTTGTTGTCACCTGCGTCTTTTTAAGTTAGTGCTGCTGTGGCTGAGATATATAAGAACAGTGAGCGAGGTTAGAGTTTTGTTTATTGACTGAATAGCAGTGGATTTGCTCAGGCACCGTACTATATATATATTATGTATATACACAAATGTTGTACTTTTTACTCCTTTACATCCATTTGACAACTTTAGTTCCTTTGCAGATTCAGATTATATACAAATTAGGATGTGGGATGAAGATGAAACCATATTGATGTGGATTAGTTAGGAAATTTAGCTATGTATAAAGTAAATTAGCTCCACCTTTCCCTCTTCTGTATTACAGCGATGAACACATTATTGCATAATATATAATTATTCTGAAATGGGCCTTTCTGCATACTGAGTAGCTTTACTTTTAATACTTAATTTTGATTCCAAGACTTTTATTCTAGTAAACATTTTTTAATGCAGGACTTGTAAAGGAGTATTTCCACACTGGGGTGTTGGTACTTTTAAATCTAGTAAAAGATCTACTAAGAGTACTTCCAAACATTTTATCCAGCCGATCAACATTCCCATCCCCAGACAGCGGTGATATTCGGTAAGATACATGAAGAACCTGCTCCTCCAGCATACCCCACATGTGTCAAACTTGAGGCCCGCAGGCCAAAACACGGCCCCTCGCAGATTTTGATCAGGCCGCATATCAATTTAAGTTCACAATAAATTTCGGCCTACCTAATTTTTGTTGCTTTTTCTTAAGTTTTTGTCACCTTTGCCCACGCTTTTGGTGCTTTTTTTCCATGTTTATGCCACGTTTTAGTTGTTTTTGGTTTTTTTCGGCCTTTTTTGGAGCTTTTTTCTATGATGGCTAAGAAACTTTTTTGCTGACTTTTTTAGGTCCGTAACATACATGAAGAACCTGCTCCTGCAACGACAGATGTAGCCTAGTAAAACAGCCTCTGACCCTGTAAATTAAGTTTCTAGACACGTTATTTTACAGTATTTTACTCACTGCGCAGTTGAATTTTAGAACTTTTTAATGAGATTTTCAGCAGCAGACTGAGCCTCGGTTTGCATGTCAAGAAAACTGTAAGATACCAGTCAGGCTAGAAAAGAAGCGTTGCTTGCTGTTTAAAACGCCTCAATGTTATAATCTTATAGAGGAAGTTGACGTGTATTGTTGAGTCAGTTGAGTGTCCAACAGTTAATCTTGCTTGCTTTTAACCTTGCCCACAATTTGTCCCAAACAAAACCAAGTGTTTATGCCAAACAGCCATTGATTCTGACAGACAAACAACATCTTCTTGCGAAGATCAGGAAACAAATTCATGAGAAAAACATAAAAAATCGATTTTGTCGTTGGAGAATGGTCAAGGTTAATTTGTTCTGGAACTTTTAATCGAATCACATGGTCTTCATCAGCAGATGGAGAGAAGGCAGTGTGTTTGGAAAACCTAACAACAAGTGTGGCCGGAAAGTAAACTTCCGCAAATCAAATAAAAAGCAGCACAGAGTTGCTAACGTTAGCTTAAATTCTGATATAGCATCCAGGACCAGCTAGCGCACAGTGGATGTTTGTTCATCGATAACCTGTAACCTCACCAAATAACTTAGTTAGCTAACAAACTCCTCAGCTTCAGAAGTAACTCTGTTACTATTGTTGTGAGTAGGCTAGTTAGCCAAGAATGCTAACAGTAGCTGTGTATGTGACGCAGACAAATGGACAGTTTAAATCCATTCTTTACAATTTTACTTTTGGTTTTTGGTAAAGGCGATATTAGGAGTTACAACTACAAACAAGTTGTACAATAATTATACTTGCTACCTGGATTATCAGAATGCTAATTCCAATAGCTGGTTTCATGCGTTTCCTGTTAACTTTAAACTTTTAAACATAAAAAATCAGTGTTTCTTTCGCTTTATTCAGGCCTTCTAGAAAAATGTGGAGTTTTTTTGTGATTGTTGTGGGCAAACATCCTTGATTATGCGGCACGTTTTCTTAAAAAATGCGATGGAATACGCAGGATATTTATGCAATTTCATGCGATGAAACTGCGGGAGCTTGCAAAAACTGCGGTTTGATGAAAAAGAGAAAGAAAAGTGATTCCCTAACACCGTGTTGTCAGTAGGTGAAATTACGTCACTTCATAATGTTCCCATGGCAACAGGGGAAAACGGCTGCTCTTGTGTGAAGTAAATGCAACATTTTTCAACTTCCTGCTGAGATATATGTGACTTTTTTGCAACGAAAATGTGGGGATTATGAAATCATGCAAGTCCCGCATATTTTGCGTGGAAATCTGCAATTTATGCGGCGAAAGTGCGGCGTATCTGAAAAAATGCGGCCCCCGCATAAATATGCGAACTTTGGCTGATAATGCATTGAATTCTGTAATCGCATAATCGCGTTTTTCTGGAGGGACTGGAGGGTTTATTTGGAGATTAAAAAATATATTAATTTATAACAAAATAAAATGCATGACAAAGCGAGCTAGCTTGAAAAGGAGACAGGACAGCTTTCTATAAGAAATGTTTGTTACAGTTTAATGTTTGTTCAGTGTTTCAGGAGGAGAGAAGATGTCAGAGAGCCGAGTGACGATAGATATCGGGCGCAATGGAGCCTCAAAACACCAGGTACCTTTGTGCTTTTTCTGAAGTTTTTCTTAGTTAGTTACGCCCTTGTGCTTACATCACACATTTTTGGGGTGAATGACTGTTTTTCAGTCTGCAGGTTCGGGCTCCACCGTTAGCTTTCACAACATCAACTACAAAGTGAGACAGGGAGGAAGCTGTCTGTGTCGGAAGAAGGGAACGACCAAAGACATCCTCGTCGACCTCAAGTGAGTAGATCTTTGCCCGAACCCGATGGGTTCGGTTGGGTTCGATCTTAATTTCTATCATTTTAATACAATCTCGGGCTGGGCTTGGGCTCCGGGTTTGTGTGGTAAATATGCGGTCAGGTGATGCGTTTCAATTAGTGCAAAAATGGATGCTGAGGAGGTCAAACGGAGGCTGGCCTCTGGAGGACTTATTTTATTTCTTTGTTCCAACTTCCAAGTGGCCTACGTTAGTCATGAATAAATGATGTTAAAACATGTATAAATGACTCATTCTTGACAAAAGGCAAAAGAGCTGTGTGCGTGCGTACATTTGAATAATGTCGGGCTGTAAACAGTTTGGGCTTTTAAAAAGCTGTCAATCAAAATGCACTTGTCGGGCTCGGGCCTTAAAAGTTCGGCCCGATAACAGCTCTACAAGTGAGTACACTGCAGTTTGTAAACTATGATTCGTTGGCCTGTAGGTGGGTATCGTTCAAAATCTTTTGATCCGGTGCCAATTTCGATACCTCAGTTTCAATCCGTTTCCTTAACGATACTTTTTTCGATATACCATATGTTTTAAAATCCATTTCAACATCAACAAAAATACATTAAACACAACACTTTTATTTTCCACCTTAATTATGAATCAAAATAAAAAAAATTCTGGTAAACTACTAATATTGAACTAACTACAATGCAAAGGAATGTAATCAAAGACTTGCTAGTGCAAACCTCAGCCTGTCAGTCAGTCACCAGGGCATAGAAACCACCGTTGTGCCTGCTCGTCTCAGATGAAGTGTAACTAGTGATGTGACAACCGGCTCTTTTACGCGAGTCGGTTCAACCAGACGGTTGTTGGTTGGCGAACCGAGTCTATAGATTCGGTCACCGGTTCACGTGCCTGCGGCGGGGGGGATTTATACATAACTACCAAGATAACATGGCGTGTATTTGTTAAGATGCACGAGAAATAAAGGTTTCTGGTTTCTGATCAAACGTGCAGAGAACCATTAGACAACCGTTTGATTACATAGACTCGTGCAGTTGTTAACGGTTACATTCGGTCTCGGCAGTAGCCTGGCGCCCGCCCGGTCTGCTCGTGACAGCCTGCAACATTCACTTCTCTAACATTTAACTTAACATAACTAAGATAACATGATGTGTATTTGTATGTGATGTACTTCCCAATCAATAATGTGTGAATTGCCGAACACAATCACCTAAGATGCACCAGAAACAAGGCTTGGTTAATAAGTCAAACTTGCCGAGAACCGTTAGACAACCGTTTGATTATAGACTCGAGCGGTTGTTAACGGTTACATTCGGTCTCGGTCAGTAGCCTGGTGCACGGTCTCTACAACTATCTTAACAACTCTTTCGGTCCAATGAATCGTGCTGCTCGAGGTAGCCCATTTCCTGATTGATTCTACCACCACTCCAGTGGAGGCTCTAATGTGGTAAAAAACAGGAGTGAGTTGGTTCATTGACGTATGGCACTCGATTCTCCTGGCTCAGTGACACGAATCGGGTTAATAACCGGCTCTTTTGTCAGTTCGTCATCACTAAGTGTAACGTCAACAGCTCCGCGACCGCCTTCGCCTCGCCATTAATATCATATCGCAGCAAATGCTGTCTGCGGTATGTTTTGAAAAACTGTATCCATACTTGAAACCACTTTATCGGCATTGCCGTGACTCACTGTGACTTCAACAAAACTGCAGAGCCGACGTAGTTTACTCCGTCCGCATCTCTGCACGCGTGTGTATGTGTGTCAGACAGATAAGCTTGCGCTTACGCGCTCAGACGCTTTTTGGAACCGAAATTTGGCACCGAAAGATACACAATTTTTCAATACTCATAGGATCGGAGTATTTCTTTCGTGCCAAGTATCGACGTTCGGTGCCCAGCCCTATTGGCCTCAAACAGCTTTTATTTTTAAAATAAGCCATGTTAGTGTTGCATGAACGTGGACAAGACCTCCATCGTTTTCAGACTCTTATCAAACTGGAGAACCTTTTCCAAATCTGACACCTTAGTCCAAAAACACTTTCTATAACTGGTCCGAACCATGTTAGGTGTGCAGCATAAAGCGTGATTTGTAGTTCTGCGGAGGCTCCACGCAGAGCTTTCGCCGTAGCCTATGCAAGTGGCCTGTAGTTTATACGTGTGGTTTGGTACAGTATGTGCGTCAAGCCAGCGTGTGTGTGGGGAGTGTGTGGTAGATCTACGTCGGGCCCTACGACGTAGATTTTATGCAGAACCATTAATCACGCTTTCGTGCCTGGTTTAATTTAAAAATGTAATGGCGCCAATTACATTACATTACATGTCATTTAGCTGACGCTTTTATCCAAAGCGACTTACAATTGCTATATATCAGAGGTCGCACGCCTCTGGAGCAACTAGGGGTTAAGTGTCTTGCTCAGGGACACATTGGTTGATGGATCATGGTGGGAATCGAACCCAGGTCTCCCACACCAAAGGCATGTGTTCTAACCACTGCGCCATCACCACTGCGCCATCACCACCCCAATTACTTCATGTCCTGTGATAAGGTCCAGGAGTTTTGGACAGCGATACATGATATCCTATATCGGATTGCAGGGGCCCAGGTTCCATTCAGCCCGAGACTATTTGTTCTAGGAGATGGGTCAGTCCGAAACGGGATGGATAAACACATAAGAAGCTGGGTCCAGACTAGTTTAATGATAGCCAGACTGATTATTTTAAGAGGATGGAAGAATGAAGGGGTGCCGTCAATCCAGGAGTGGGCTTGTGAGATGGCTAGCGTTTGAAAATATGTCATATAAACGGTTTGCCAGGTTGGATGTCTATACTAGAAAATGGTGTTGTCATTTATACATACGTTTATTTGGTTTATGGTTTATTATCGGTCTTGAATATTGTAGTTACTGTGTCATCTTTTCTTGATTTTTGTCTGGGTGGGTGGTGATGACAAGGGGGGGGGGGGGGGGGATATGTTTATGTTGCAAATCGTAGGTTTTGTGTGTAAAAGTTAAATTAAAAATGTAATGGCAACGTTTTGGTACTAGACCTTCATAAGGCAAAACAGTCTAGAAGGTCTAGTACCAAAACGTTGCCATTACATTTATCATTTTAAGTTAGACAGAGTTTCTTTGCAAATTTTGACCTACCTGTCCCTTCTCCTATGCACTCTCATGTTATAGACGTGCTAATTTTTCTGTTCTGAATCTAGCCGGGTTAAGAGAGAGCCACCTTTTATAATGTTGAAAACTTTGGCTTTAGGCTCCACATACTTTCGTAATCCCACTAATCTCTCCGTGGTACGCCTGTTACGAGGCAAACGTGACTCGATCAAGGCCCACATGGATCAAACACACGCATGTTTGGAGGCAAAGGAAGGAAGTTTGCTTTGTCAAGAAACTCACTTTTCCTGTGTGACAAGCACACACCCACATACAGAAGCTTGTAAAAAAACAATAACACTTAAAGCAACAAACAGACACAGTGGCAGGATGCTGACCTGCCTGTACACCTTTCAAACTTGACTCCCTGAGAAAGTTCAGGGCGTTTCATTCACAGAAATGTGTTGGCTGTCGAACATATCAGTATTGCCAAGGGCGTGGGGGGGGGGGATTCCTGTGAATCTTTTATCAATTTATGATAAACATGTCTTTTTATTTATGTAAAGGAAATTATTATTCTCCTGTATTGTCAAAATATCACCACGTTTCTGGATGAAGATTTTTTTAGGAATCTTGTACATCTCAACAAATGAATGAGACCTTGTTAAAGCTAGAAGCTCCAAAGTTTAAATCTACATAAATCTCTTTATTTTTCATATCCTGTTGTGTTCTTTAAACCCCAAATTTAACATTTTAATTTTACATCTCAACATTTCTGACCGCACTCAAAGGCAGCTTCATTTCACTGAGAAAGAGAATGATAAATATTCTAAATATTGTGGGGGACATATCCCCTGCATCTCCCCCACCCCACAATATACACCTATACTCACATCAGTGTAATCTTATAGATTTTTAAAGTAAAGCAATATTTAGGTCTACTGTGTATATTTGCAGTATTACCAACTGGGGCGTGATGTTTTAAATTTTTTAATTTCATGTTTATATGAATAGGGACAGATGCTTAGACATAGACATATGTGCAACACATCTCCAATCTTCAGCATCACAGCATTTATAGCTATTGCTAATTTCCAATGCCCGTCCCTATAAGAGCTGTTAAACAGTCATAAAAACAAATATTAAACATTGCCACAATTAAAATACATAAAGCTCATAAACATACAAGACACCTACATTTGTATCTTTACAGTTTCCCTGTGATTGTGTTTCTAGTGGACAATCCACTGGCCTGTAGTGGCTGCACCATTTCACAGAGAGCCTGAGGTGCCTGTTCATGTAAGCACTTCTGACTGTGATCTGATCTGATCTATTTCTATGCTCCAGGCTGCTAAATTAAATTGTTTTCACTCAAACACAAATTCTAAATCAACAAGGACGGAAATCTTAAATTGGCTTGCACCAACAAGGATTAGTTTAATCCAGAGGTGGAAAGAGTACAAAAACATATTCTACTTAAGTAAAAGTACTATTACGTTGAAGAACTTTTACTTAACTTGACAAAGTTAAACCATGATTCAATCGGGTTTAATCTACTAATGGTGCAACACATGCTCAAGGATTGCCATTTTAACTAGTAGGGAATACATTTTATTGCCTATTTTTCTTTTAACAAACTTGTTTTAATTACTTTAACAGTTAATTTTAAACATCCCTACCACCAACAGTATCCTGTAAAATGCCTCAACATTTACTGGATTTGATTGGCGCAAAATTGGGTGCACATTCGTGGTTCTCAGAGGATGAATCCTACTGACTTTGATAATAGGCTATATTATGAAAGCTGCAGTCGGTCAAAGTCCAGTGTACGATACGGTGTAAAGAGGGTGGTTTTATTGTGTGTGTGTGTGTAATCATTCACCAGTCACCCAGTTGAAGGTTGGTTCAGAGTTTTGTTTTATAGAAACTTAATCTGTTCACGTGAGAACAATGTCTGTAGCCTGTCCTGACAGTTTGTTTTTCAACTCAGAGCTTAATAAAATGTACTTTTGCATTATTTATTTTGTTTGTTTTGAGAAACTAACCTCTGCAGCTTATTTGGAGCCCTTCCAACTACAGAATAAACTATATTTAGGCTACAAACCACACGTTCTTTTTAAGATTTTGTTTTGGCTAAAATTGTATATTTTCTCTAAAAACGAATCTGTGCCTCAGTGAAAGCAGTTTGCCAGGAGCACGTGTTTCTGTTATCAGGAAGGCAGGAAGGTAAACATTTGGTTTGCAGGTTAAATATGGGGATGTGGGAGAACTCAGATTTGGCGTCTCTTCCCTTTTGTATCAACTCTTCCCCCTCTGTCTATTTCTGTTGGTCGTTATGTTTTGCTTCATCAGAAAGTTCAGAAATTTGTGTTTAATCCTGAATCAATTTTTCACTGATCTTGAGCCTCCTCCTAAGCCTCACGATTATCAGTTATTTAACCTGTATTCATCCAGGTAGGATGATTGAGAACAAATTCTCATTTGCAATGACTACCTGGCCAAGACAAAGTATAAACGTGCAAGAGAACAACATAAAGTTACACATTAAATACGCGAAATATAAACATACAAAATACTATAAAGAACCTACCAAAAATACAGGTCTAATACAGAGTCAATAAACAGTTTGTGGAACATAATGTCTAAGTAGAATGGCAGACAATACAATACCATAGTCCAAGTAAAAATACTCAGTGTAGTACAGAGACTATATACAGTTTGTGCAAAAGAGCATTAAACAAATGTATTATTACTTTTTTAGTTATTACTTAAAAATCACCCAGATTTTTTAAATTGACTTCATGTTGGTTTAATTACTGACTTAATGTTACATAAGGTGTACTGAATATTAGGTTCAATGTTCCCACACATTAAAACATTGTTGTTTTTCCTGCGGGTTGAAGAGTGAAGTTTAAAATATGCTTCTGTTAAAAGTAAGTGAAGAGTAAAAGGTTCAAGTAAGTGCTTAAAATAAAAAAATATGAAGGAAGTAAGGACAGAAAAGGAAGACATGAGATAAAATATGAACGAATGAATCACATGGAAAGACAGAAAAGATTTTGAAAGAGACTCTGAAAGTAAGAGACTTAAAAACATGAGACCCCAAAAGATCAACTTTGAAAGTAATAAAGACTTTGAAAGAGACTTTAAAAGAGAAGATACTTTGAAATAAAGGATGCAAGATATGGAAAGAAGGAAAAAAAGGCAGATAAAATTAGAACAGGTTCCATCCTATTGAACACAAACACAAAACAAAACTGCAGCATCAGGGTTTCAAGGGTGATAATAAACCATAGTCATGTTTTGAAATTTGCTGACTGAAAGTTTAAAATCACATATGAGGAAAACAAAAGGAAGGACGACAGAACGATCATGTAGGAGACACAACAAAAACCTGCACTGTCATGTGTTGTAAAGAAATCAGTTTGCTGATTTATTCAGGAGGAAGTCCTGAACCTGAGTCGGCAAAAAACACCAAAAGATGAATCAGACTTTTTCAGAACAGCAACTGAAATGTCACGGTTTGCAAAACGACTAAATTCCTCTTTCAGTTCCTCTTTTAAATATGTGACGATACCGTTACTTAATCACAGAGTTCACCAACAGTCACTTCAAAGAAACACAGAACGGTAACTGGCTCGTCATTTCAAACTAAAACCAACATTAAAATAGAGATGAATGAGCAATATGGGTGTGTAGATTGTTAGCTTAGCTTAGCACAAAGACTGCACCTCTTAAACACATGATATCACATTTGTTTTAAATCTGTAGAGAAACCAGTTTGTGAGAATAACAAGTTGTGTTTTTATTTTGTTTTGTTTTCCTTTTGTCTTAATGCTAATTTATTATTGTTGTTATTGTTCCTCTTATCCTTTGCTGCTGCAACAGTGTGAATTTCCCCATTGTGGGATTAATAAAGGATCTTGAATCTAAGCTAACTGGCTGCTGACTGTAGCTTCATATTCAAACCCCAACTCATCAAATACGTCTGTCACCCTTTGAGCACGTGTCAAACTCAAGGCCCAGGGGTCAAATTTTCATCCTGCCTACATATCAATTCAGGTTCACATGAAAATTTTAGCCCGACTAGTTTTGCGCCAAACCAAAAAGACATTAAGCTGTTGTTCACACTGTAATTCACTCACACTCAAAGCAGATTTGAGCCTCAGAAAATTCCCCCAGAAGCAGAGCGTTTTCATATTCAAGCTGTAAAACAGGTTGCTGTGAGGCCAGCTGTGTGGTAGCCTGCTTGATGATTTGCTAAATTCTATAAAGTGGCTGGTGCTGATCCTGATGGTCCTATTTTGCTGACTTTTTTAGGGTTTTATGTCGACCAAACTATAAATGAGAAAGCTATATAAGACATGCAACAATACAGTCAAAGGTTATTGACTTTTTTGGTTAAATAAAAGCATGTCAGTAAACTAAACTTGTCTGGCATTTGATGTGATTCATATTTTCCAGTGTGGCGCTTAGTGAAGTTGAGTTTACACCCCTGGCTTTAGAGTGTGTATAAGACGCACCAGGCTTTTAACTGCGGCGCAGTGAGATGACGTAGTATAAAGTCTGAGTAGGGAGGAGGTCGGGGCGGATGTATGGGTCAAATAAGCAAAGGACTCTCACCCAGGAAACCGCAGTTTGTGTCTTGTGTGAAACCAAAAGTCAATGTTGACTTATTTGAACTTAACGTATGTACGTAACTGAGAGGATGAAAATATTTGGCGTACACATGCAGGTATATAAAACTGAATTGGAAAGTTTTTCTTTTTTGAGTATGTTTTAACAGATCTGGTTTATATGAATTTGAAGGTGTATTGTAAGCCTTTGTTTAACACAGGACACATAAAAAACTATTTATATGAACATTTGTCAAGTTTCTCCCTTTCTCTCTCAGTGGGATCATGAAGCCGGGTCTGAACGCCATCATGGGAGCGACAGGAAGTGGCAAGTCATCGTGAGTGTCTTTGTAACTTGTACTTTACTTGAGTATTATCCATTTTATGCAACTTCATACAGTACTTTGACTCCATTACATCTAAAGCAGGGGTGTCAAACAGTTCATGGGCCACATCCCCCTAATTTGATTTGAAGTGGGCCGGACTAGTAAACCACTCCAGAAAGATCAGAAACTTTATCTGCCACAGAGTTTCTTGTCAGCTTGATGTTGGCAAACGTAAGTTGCTTCTGCTACGACAGCGTTCTACGGCCGTCGTAGGAAAGGAAGTAATGTTACAGACCTGGGAAAGATATTAAGAGAAAACAAACTCAGAATTTCTAAGATCAAAGTCATAAATTTACGGAAAAATAACTCAGATATTCTCTGAGATTAAAGTGTTAAATTTAGAATTGGAATTAAATATTTACAGTATCTGCAATCGTCACACTTTGCAAAGTCATCCAGTAGGCCTGATCGGTCCCTTTGGCAGGCCGGTTCTGGCCCATGAGCCGTATGTTTGACTTCACCCTTGACTTCAAGTGCATTTGGCTGATACTTTTACTTAAGTAAGGTTTTGAATGCGGGACTTATACCTTAGCGTGGTCTTACTGCAGGACTTTTACTTTAGCGTGGTATTACTGCAGGACTTTTACTTTAGCGTGGTATTACTACAGGACTTTTACTTTAGCGTGGTATTACTGCAGGACTTTTACTTTAGCGTGGTATTACTACAGGACTTTTACTTTAGCGTGGTATTACTGCAGGACTTTTACTTTAGCGTGGTATTACTACAGGACTTTTACTTTAGCGTGGTATTACTGCAGGACTTTTACTTTAGCGTGGTATTACTGCAGGACTTTTACTTTAGCGTGGTAATATTGCAGGACTTTTACTTTAGCGTGGTATTACTACAGGACTTTTACTTTAGCGTGGTATTACTACAGGACTTTTACTTTAGCGTGGTATTACTGCAGGACTTTTACTTTAGCGTGGTATTACTGCAGGACTTTTACTTTAGCGTGGTATTACTGCAGGACTTTTTTAAGGATCAGAAGAGCTTCCTGTCAGAGTTGTTAATGAGATGCGTTTGTCGTTCAGGTTTCTGGATGTTTTGGCAGCCAGAAAGGACCCTACAGGTCTGTCGGGAGAGGTTTTGATCGACGGAGCCCCGCAGCCTCCAAACTTCAAGTGTCTGTCTGGATACGTGGTGCAGGTGGGTGAGACGGACAGGAAGACAAACGGGAAGTCAGATCTGCGGAAGCCAAAAGATCGGCTTTCATTCAGGAGAGCTTCCTGTTCTGAATCTGGACAGGAAGGGAACTGCTTGCAACAATAAATACAGCTTCTGAAAAAGAAACAAGAGTGAGTCCATTGGGTTTTAGTTGTTGATGATGGTTTTCTTGTCTGCAGGATGACGTAGTGATGGGAACTCTGACGGTCAGAGAGAACCTAACCTTCTCCGCAGCGCTACGACTCCCACCGGCCATCTCTCAGGAGGAGAAGAAACAGAAAGTCGACAAACTGATCCAGGAGCTGGGACTGGGCCGAGTGGCTGACTCCAGGGTGAGGAGATAAGAAGGGGGAAAGAGCGACAAAAAAGAAAGAGGGCCAAAACGAGCGAGAAAAAAGTATTTTACAGCATCAAATAACTAATAAAAACTGATCAGGAAAATGAACACTTAAACAAGAAAGGTAAGTCTGATCAGCATGATCAGACTTACCTTTCCTGTTTAAGTACAATGACAAAAACCATCTTTATGAAATATTTATTTGCCATGTAGTTTTATTGTGTGTGTGTATGTGTGTGTGTGTGTGTGTGTGTGTGTATGTGTGTGTGTGTGTGTGTGTGTGTGTGTGTGTGTGTGTGTGTGTGTGTGTGTGTGTGTGTGTGTGTGTATAGGCTGAACGTAGGTGGCGTAAATTGAATCTCCGGGTCCATTATGAAAACTATAGAGAGAGACTACGCATCTACAATCTGGAACTGAGGAATGCTAAGCGGTCATTCTTCTCTGCCATTATTGTTAAAAACAATAACAATTCACGTGCTTTATTTGCTGCTATTGACAGGTTAACAAATCCTCCCGTACAAATAGCATCTGAATTTCTATCCACCAAAGCCTGCAATGATTTTGCCATTTTCTTCACTGAAAAAATTAAGAAAATTAGACAATCAGCCACTGCCTCCATATCAGGTACAGGATATGTGTTGTCTCAATGTTCGCGTGAAATAAGTTCCCATATGACACAATTTCAAACCAACCAAGATAACCTGGAGGATATCATACGACATCTGAAAACCTCATTGTGTTGCCTTGATATTGTACCAGGACTGGCTTTTTCAAAAATGTTTTGAATTGTTTGATCCCAGATCTTTTATAGATTGTAAACATGTCACTTCAAGCAGGTTTATTCCCACTGGCTCTAAAAACTAGCCTCGTGAGACCATCCTGATCTCGCGAGCTCCAGTTTTCTGCTCGCAGATCAGTCTGGCATCTTGAGGCAGAGAAAATTTGGAGCCGTTCGCCAAACGGCCGGGCCAATCAGCGTTGGTTTTGAGGCGGGTTTAGGTGTGATGCAACGAGGAGCTCGCAAGATCAGGATGGTCTCACGAGGCTCAGCAAGCCGAAGCAACGCATGCAAATCTGACCTGATCTAGACACATTTTCAGACAGCGGTAGCCCTGATTCTGTTAGCCGCTCGCTAATGCTTTTTTCTCTTGGATCCTTCTTTTGGAATATGGACCGGGAACCTGAAATGGGGCCTTTTATTTCTAAATTCTCGTTACACAAATGGCAAATGTCCTTTACCGACATGTTGCTTGCTGAGCTAACGAGCTATGCTTTGCCTGCAGCAGCAGGGGGAGCCTGGCGTCGTCGTTGCTCTGTTGGTACGTCACACGCTTCGTTGATCTGATTGGTTGATTTGGTCCGTCTATCACCAACATAGCTGGTGATAGACAGATGGTTTATCCAATCAGTTAACCAGTATTTCTGCCCCTTCCCAAACGTTCTCCAGCGGAAAGTTCCCAGATGGATATGCTGAGCAAATGCGAAGCAATCCATCTGGTGGAGTCAGGTTATCTAAAAACTGCAGTAATTAAGCCACTCTTAAAAAAGAACAACCTAAACAAATCAGTAATGGACAACTATAGGCCGATTTCAAATCTCCCATTCCTATGTAAAATTATTGAAAAAGCTGTTTTTCTACAGCTAAATCATTTTTTGTCCCTAAACAATATTTTCGATGTCGTCCAATCGAGTTTCCGACCGCACCACAGCACTGAGACAGCTCTTTTAAAAATCTTTAATGATATCCACTTAAACACCGATAGTGGCAAAACTACAGTATTAGTATTACTAGACCTCAGTGCTGCGTTTGATACGGTAGATCATGACATACTTCTAAACAGACTGGAAAACTGGGTAGGCCTGTCTGGCACAGTGCTGAAGTGGTTTGAATCCTACTTGAGGAATAGACACTACTATGTCTCAATAGGTAACTATGCATCTGAGTATGCAAGTATGACATGTGGAATTCCCCAAGGCTCCATCCTGGGGCCTCTATTATTCAATATCTACATGCTGCCCCTTGCTAAAATCATGGAAAAAAATAACATAAGCCATCACAGTTATGCGGACGACAGACAGATGTATATAACCTTGTCACCCGGAGACTACAGTCCTATACAACAACTAGCTAGGTGCATTGAACAAACCAATGACTGGATGAGGCAGAATTTCCTGAAGCTAAACGAGGAAAAAACGGAGGTGATTATTTTTGGACCAAAAAAAGAATGTTTAAAAGTCAGCACTCAACTCGAAACAACAATGTTAAAAACAACAAACAAATCCAGAAATCTCAGCGTAATAATGGACTCCAAACTGAATTTTAGCAGCCACATTAAGACAGTAACAAAGTCAGCTTTTTACCACCTCAAGAACATATCAAGGGTTAGAGGACTAATGTGTCAACAGGACTTGGAAAAACTTGTCCATGCTTTTATCTTCAGTAGACTTGACTACTGTAACGGTGTATTTACTGGTCTCCCTAAAATAATCTATTAGACAGCTGCAGCTGATTCAAAACGCTGCTGCTTGAGTCCTTACCAGAACCAAGAAAATGGATAACATCTCTCCTGTTCTGATGGCCTTACACTGGCTTCCTGTACACCAAAGAATAGACTTCAAAATACTTCTACTGGTCTATAAATTACTACATGGTTTAGGGCCAAAATACCTTTCAGATCTTCTGGTAAACTACGAACCGCAGACACCTCTTAGATCATCAGAGATGGGTCTGCTTGCCATCCCCAGGGTCAGAACAAAAAAGGGGGAAGTTGCGTTCAGTTTCCATGCTCCATAAATCTGGAACAAACTACCGATAAGCTGTAGGTCAGCTCCAACCCTTAGTATTTTCAAATCAAGGCTAAAGACCTTTCTTTTTAATACTGCCTTTTGTTAACTTTTGGTTTTAACCTGCTTTAAACTAATTGATATTAATTGTTTATTAGTTTAATTTCTGTATTAACTGCTTTTAATTTGTTTTTAATTCGTATTAACTTTTAACTGTGTTTTAATGCACTTTGAATTGCATTGCTGCTGAAAAAGTGCTATACAAATAAAATTGCCTTGCCTTGCCTATATGTGTGTGTGTGTGTGTGTGTGTGTGTGTGTGTGTGTGTGTGTGTGTGTGTGTGTGTGTGTGTGTGTGTGTGTGTGTGTGTGTGTGTGTGTAGGTGGGCACTCAGCTAATTCGTGGGATCTCCGGCGGTGAAAGGAAGAGGACGAATATCGGCATGGAGCTGATCATCGACCCGTCTGTCCTCTTTCTGGATGAACCGACCACCGGCCTCGACGCCAGCACTGCCAACTCCGTGCTGCTGCTGCTCAAGAGGTAGCACGCACATACACACACACACACACACACACACACACACACACACACACACACACACACACACACACACACACACACACACACACACACACACACACACACACACACACACACACTAAGAGAACAATATAGACAAAACAGCTGTAAGTTAAAAATTGTAGACGCTGTATAAAATCTAATCGTGAATATAGCTATTATTGATCCTGAGATTTTTCACATTGTTACTACACACACAAAACATAATATTGCACTGGAAACATACCTTGTATAAAGACTACAATGATGCAAAAAGTTGTGTACGATTGAGGCTCCTTTTGACACGTTTCTCTTTCTGTTTTGGTTCAGGATGGCGAACAACGGTCGCACCATCATCCTCTCCATCCACCAGCCGCGATACTCCATCTACCGCCTGTTCGACAGCCTCACCCTGCTCGTCAACGGCAAACAGGTCCGCTCTTTAATCTATTTATCTATTCTATCTATCTATTTATTTTTTACATGGTTTGTGTGATGCTTTTAATTCTTATTTGTTGCTCTGTCTGTCTCTGTCTCTGTCGCTTTCCTTTTTTGTCACTTTTTCTTGTTTCTGTCTATTTCATAAAAAGAAATTGTCACTGTCTCTTTCTGTCTTTAACTTTTTCTGTCTTTTTCCTGTTGTTGTTGCTCACTCTGTTTGTCTTTTGTAATTTTTTTGCCACTCATTTTTTGTCTCTTTCTATTTTTATGATTGCTTTCTTTCTTTGTTTTTCTCTTGTTCTGTTGTATTGCTCTTTTTCTTGTTGCTCACTTTATCTTTGTGTCTTTTTATTTAGTTTCACAGTCAAGCGTCTTCACGTTTTCTTTCCAACTCTTAAAAATCGCTCAGCTACTGTCTATTCTTTGTTGTGTATTAACTTTATTAATAAATAACTTTACATTAATTCTTGTTTTCACTAAATGTTCAGGTTTACCACGGCCCGGCTCAGACTGCACTGGATTATTTCTCAGACATCGGTAGAACATTAAAATGAATCCAATATAACACAACGTGATGTGAAAGTGATGTGCTGGATGTAATTAGGGTTTGGAACTTCATTTCCCAGGATACACCTGTGAGCCGCACAACAACCCTGCTGACTTCTTCCTGGACATTATTAACGGAGACTCAACCGCCGTCGCCCTCAATAGCATGGGCAAAGAAGGTCTGTTAAATAGGTTTGGGCCAGATAATTTTATTTTTTTTCCATTTAGTTTTCTCCGTTTGGACAATTCTGAATTTCTCTTTCTTTCCTCCAGATCCAGATTCAGACTCGTCATTGAAGTCCAAACGGGGGATCGAGGACAAACTTGTAGAGGAATATAGAAACTGCCAATACTTCAGACAGACCAAAGCAGAGCTGGGTACATACAAAAACATCACATCAATCTCTTTATGTGTATTTACGGTACATGTCCACTGTGGCAGTTTTTGAAAAGTGTAACCACAGTTACAACAGCTTTACCAGCATTGCCGTGAGTCACTGTGAGTCACAACAACAACAACAAAGTCAAAGTTGTTTCACTCCGTCCGCACCACAGCTTTGCGTGTGTGTGTGTGTGTGTAGGAGCTCTGCTCTGTCAACATGCAGAGAGGACAGGGGCCTGTACTACGAAGCAAGATTTAGCATTAACGAGGTAACTTCAGGGTCAACCCAGGGTTTTCTGTACCACGGCGGTGGATCAGTTGTTACCGGGTTCAATCGCCGTGGTATCTTATGCTGAACACCTAACCTGGTCGGGAGCAGGTTATGTTGGAGATTAGAGATCAACCGGTGTAAAAGCACCGCCTGCTGACCAATCAATACTCCATTGATTAGAAGATCCATTGACTGACTGGGTGGAGTTCAGTGAGGAAAAAGAAGAAAAAACAGCAAAAGCTTAGTGCGCGGAGAGAGAGAGAGGGGTGCGCTCTTAAAAGTTAAAACATTTAGAGACCGACAACTCCGTTAACATTCCCTGGTGGATATTTTTATGAAAGATAAAGATTTTCAGTGGAGGGAATTACGTATCTTTGTAAACTTCTTGAGCCGTGTGTTGCCAATGCGCGCATCGGTTTGAATTATGTTTTTATATATTTTTTTGGTCCCATGATCACTTCCCACTGCCAGGGTTGCAACTGAAATAACAGACTAAAGCAACGACAGTTTATGGAAAGGACAAGTGTAATTATGGTCAGATCTTGGTCCTGACTGATGAGGAAGTTATATTGATAAGCCTTGTAATTTACGCATAACAGCGTCTGCTTTTTTTGCCAGCTTTTCTTCCTGTTTTAGGAAGCAACTACTGGATTGCTTTTTGCAGTTAGAATTATAGTTTGCTCTTCTTATGTAAAATATGCGGCTCTGGTAGATGTTTGTGATTGGTCACGAAGTGCAAACACCGCCTGTTTTATGTGAACGCGCGCGTCTCTAGATTGGGAAACCCTGGGTTGACTGAACTAGTTGATAACCGCCGTCGTGACCAGTGTTGGTCAAGTTACTTGGAAATAGTAATTAGTTACTGATTACTGATTACTTCTCCAAAAAAGTAATCCAGTTACTTTACTGATTTTCAAAAGTAATTAGTTGCTTTACTAGTTACTTTACTAAGTTACTTTTCAAAAACATGATGCACAACCTGTGAACTGTTACACCCATAAAACTTTTGTTATTCACCGTCCAGATGTCAGCAGAGGTGGAAACAAAGTCTACATCTCCGAGTGCAGCCTTCAAATTAGCGTCCATTATGTCGTATTCTCTCCGAAGGTTTCCTGCTTTCTCTGCGGCAGCTTGACACCGTGTTTGGTCAGTATTTTTTCTACGATGCGTCGGAACGATTCAGAGTCAACAGTGGAGGAGTGGAGTCGGAGGTTTGCCCGGTGGAACTGGATGTAGCCCCAGCGGTCATGTCAGTCGGGGGTTCAGGTTTTTTTTTTCCAGAGAGTTCCACATTCCTGTGCCGGCTTGCCAGGTGCTTGCTCAGATTTGAGGTGGAATTTTTCGCTGTAGATACAAGTTTTCTTCCCACGCAGAGTGTACAGCGGACGCTGATGTTTTTGTCACCTTTAACAGAGTCAAACTCAAAGTAACGTCGGTACATCCGAGCATTAAACGCTGCATGATCCTGCTCTCTCCCGCGCTCCATGTTGTCTCTTGTTCAACACTACACATGTCGGTGTTTACACTGACGTCGCCGCGCTCATACGTCATCGTCACTCACGAGACAGTCTCACCAAACAAAATCACGGTTAAGTAACGCAGTAACACAGTCTGCTTACAGGGAAGTAACAGTAATCTAATTACTGTTTTTGCAATTGTAATCCCTTACTTTACTCGTTACTTGAAGAAAGTAATTGGATTACAGTAACGCGTTACTTCTAACACGTTACTGCCCATCAGTGTTCGTGACACAGGTTATGCAGGACCGCGGTTGTTAGGGTTAGTGAAGCTGGGTAACTGAAAGAAATCCAGGGCATGTTAAACTTGATTCATTGTACAGGCCCCAGATGAGCTTGCGCTTATGCGCTCTCGGGTACTGTTTGATTTCAAGTGAATTGGTCCTCGGTAGTACCGACGTAATTCGATCGGTACCTAAAAATGTACCGAGTTCGGTACCCAACCCTAACGTTAAACAGAGTTACTGTACGTGTCCGCTGTGGCGTTTTTCAGCATTGGACTTCATGGGCTCGCTACTAGCAGTTATCAATTTCCCTTTCCCTGACCAATTACAAGCAAAGAAAACAGGCTCCACCCTCCAACAAACGGCGTGGCTGCACCTGATTGGATGAACACTTCACTCGTGGGGCTGTCTGCTCCCGGATTTCAAAACAGAACAACATGGGAGATCATTTGGAAAGTAGTAGTAGTGGTAGTAGTTGTTGAAATGTGTTTCTGAAAACCTTTTATGTGAGAAATAGGCTGCAGCTGCTCAATCTGTCATTTTAGATCGACAGCGGTCAGTTTAAAAGACTTTCGTGAGTTTTCGAGAGGCAGCGAGTTGAGCTATTGGGATGCCCTTGATTTACATGAAGGAGCCTGGATTAAACTTTATGCAAATGAGGAACAGTTAATTCAACGCCTGTATCCCCGAATGTCGCTGCAACGCTACCAAAATGCATTGCCCGGCTGCTTACATAACACAATGAATGAGAAGCGTGGAAATGACGCAGCCTGTGGACACGTACCTTTAAAGTCAGAGGTAGAAGAAGTACTCAGATCTTTTGCTTCAGTAAAAGTAGATTTACACTACAAAAATACTAGTTCTGCATTCAAACTCTTAACATGAAAATATTCTTATAGTATTAAAAGTGAAAGTCCAGGAACCATTTCAGAAAATCATTAATGACTTTATAAACTGCTGGGTAGCTTGTCAATTGACCAAATTAAAAAACAGCTATCACCTTCTTCTGTCTCTCTCAGAAAGAATCATTCAGGGTAAGCCAACGACCACCATTCGTCGCTCCAGAACCATCACCTACAACACCGGCTTCCTGACCCAGTTCAGATGGGTTCTCAAGAGGACGTTTCGCAACCTCATGCTCAACCCTCAGACCTCCTTCGCTCAGGTAGGAACATCGAGTAGGCATCTTAAAAAATCAATACCAACTTATACTTATATGGGTATAAGGCTACATTTACACTGCTACGTTTGGGTTTACGTCCACTAGAGGGCGCCCCACCACTAGAAACCTAAATACGAGTCTCAGTTGCTGCTTGAACAAACCACTTACGGGAGTGTATTTCTGTAATTTGCGTGCGTGTATAGAATATAACCATCATCAATTGCTGGTAAAAAATGTTGCTTGAATAATTTTTTTCTTGCACCAAAAGGAAAATAGTATGTGTTACGATAACAGACACCTAGGCTACATTTACATTGATACGTTTTGGTTTAAAAACTAATATCTTTTACTATACGTTTCCCTGTCTCATTCCCCCTGCTCTGGCGTTTCCGAGCCCCTAAACCGGAGACTTTCGAAAACACATTAGCACGTCTTTACCTAGCAACGGGAAATAGCTTCCTTGCCACCCTCAATGACGAATACTTGCGCTGTGCTTTGTTTATCATGTGTAGGCAGCTTAAGGCTACATTTACATTGCTACGTTTTAAAGAATATCTTCTGCTACGTTTCCCCCTCTCATTCCCCCTGCTCTGGTGTTTCCCCCTCTCATTCCCCCTGCTCTGGTGTTTCCCCCTCTCATTCCCCCTGCTCTAGTGTTTCCCCCTCTCATTCCCCCTGCTCTGGCGTTTCCCCCTCTCATTCCCCCTGCTCTGGTGTTTCCCCCTCTCATTCCCCCTGCTCTAGTGTTTCCCCCTCTCATTCCCCCTGCTCTGGTGTTTCCCCCTCTCATTCCCCCTGCTCTGGCGTTTCCCCCTCCCATTCCCCCTGCTCTGGCGTTTCCCCCTCTCATTCCATTTCCGAGCCCCTAAACCAGAGACATTAGGAAACACTTCTGACCCGTTTTGGTTCTGAATCTGCGGGGTTGTGTTGCAGTCTCAACGGCCGCAAACTGAGACCTTTGGTAACACCAACGTTTCTCCTCCTGATTGGGTCTGATCGGTCACAACGTCTTGTTCTCTGAGAGAAGCTACTGATGTTACCATGGCAACTACCAGCAGCAGGCGGAGTCTACACGCTGCCTCCTGTTTATGCCCAGTTAGACTAATGCCCAGTATACGAGAATGTTGATGAGATATTTTGGTTTGGGCGTGTTAGTTTAAACAGAGATTAGTTCTTCTACTGGAGCTAAAAATGCTCATGTGCACGGATATCACTTTCAGCTCAAAACTCTCATGTCTTTGTGCTGGTGTCATGATTTGGTTAAAAGACAAATACATTTTTACTATTTTATTAATACAATTTAAAGAGTGGTATCAATGTTCTCATCTAACTCTTCCCCAGAAAGCGAATTAGCCTGCCTCCCACAATGTCGAAATGTTCCTTTCAAGATGTATGACATTCACTACAGTGATGCATATTAATAAATGCTGACTATAAGTGTGTTTTTATTCTGTTTAGATAGCAGTAACTTTGTTCCTCGCTCTGGTCGTGGGAGCCATTTTCTTTGATGTTCAGGATGATCAAAGTGGAATACAGAACAGGTATTTTTTCGATTCTGGTTTGATTTGTTATTGTATAATTAAGTATTTGATGGGATTGCCTTTATCAACAAGTGACTGTTGTTATTAAGTACCCTTCTGCCATCTAGTGGCTTTTATTGTGGCATTGCCGTCCCTGTTAGGAAAAGAAAATGTTTAAATCCAAAATGTAATTGAATCTTGACCTTAAAATCAAAAGTCAGATCGTGGATTTGGAGAGTCTTGACACCCCTAATTATTATATTAAAATATTCTCAAATTGTATGGTATTATGTGCTGGATTAAACTACATATGTGTCTGTCTGTGTACTGATGAGATTTGTTGTTGTTATTTCAGGATGGGCGCTCTCTTCTTCATCACTGTGAATCAGTGTTTCAGCTCGCTCTCAGCTGCTGAACTCTTCATCTCGGAGAGGAAACTCTTCGTGTGAGTTTGACACACAAACATACTTATGAGGACATCACTAATTTCCATTAATCTCCATAACCCTAGTCCTGCATAGCCAGACCTTATTGGCATTTCTTTATACCAATGACAATCGTCTTGGGTGGTGCCAAGCACCAGGCGGAGCCATGGTGCCTCTGCTAAATATTCTCAGGAAGAAACTTGTTTTGGTGGAACGTGTACGTTCAAAAGTAGTTTTAGTCGTGCAACAGAAAACTCAGATTGGACAGATAGTCTAGCTAGCTGTCTGGATTTACCCTGCAGAGATCTGAGGAGCAGTTAACCAGAGTCCTCACAAATCAGCTGGAGGTTAGAACGCCAACACAAAGAAAGAGGAAGGGGACCGACATCCAGCCGGAAATAAAAGACCTCCGGGGGAATATCCGACGGCACTGGAATGATCCCGGACATGAAACGTTGTCAATTTAGACTACCCTAACCCTAAAACCTTAACAAAACAATTTTAACATATGGCATTTACGCTTTCCAACAAACGCTTTTGTCCAAAAACAAACCCTGCAATAACACAATTGAAGCGCTGTCAAAAGCCATGTTGGCCAATCAGAAGACTGGAATGAGCTATAAGCAGAAAGCTACCTGGTAGGGCTGTGACTGAATGTTCTAAATTCGAACTGCATTCAAATAAAAAAATGTATTCATATTCATATGTGAAAAAAGCAGCCCGCGGCTGTCTGCCTCGCGCATAGACCTGGGCTGCTGGTCACATTACATGTCATTTAGCTGACACTTTTATCCAAAGAAGAAGAAGAAAAAAATAAATATATATATTTATTTATTTTTTCTTCTTCTTCTTTTTTTCTCTTATTTGAAGTCAGAAGAGATGTGTTTTTAGCCTTCGGCGGAAGATGTGTAGGCTTTTGGCCGTCCTGGCCGACGCTGGTCCCTAAACGTTCTTCTCCCTGTCTGTGTAATGTTCGATTGAGCCCAGCAGGTGGTTCGGAGAATTCTCAGCATGCGAGTTAATGGTGTTTCTATCATGCGGCTGACGCTACGAAAACTGGATAGAAGACATCAGTCAGACATATTCTACACGTCAACACTGGAAACTGTTGACTGGAGTTTCTGAACAACTTCACCCTGGAAGGAGCTTTACACAATATCTGTTTTCACCTAAAACGCAGTTTGGGTGTGGAAGAACTGCCAAAACAAGCTATGTTTACAAAAACTAGGCCTTTATTACATTGTAATGACAAATGGTAGCATTTTAGGGACTTAATAAACGGTTGCATTGTGGGAACTAACTTCCCATTAGGGCATTTTATAAACAGTCCCATTGTGGGAACTTTGAGTTAAAGGAATGCTTCATTTCGGGAAATACGCAAATACAGAAATCTTATCTTTCTGAAGTTTATCAATCAAACTTTTGGTGTATTTTTCTCTCACCAGTCACGAGTATATCAGCGGTTACTACAGGGTGTCTGTGTACTTCCTGTGTAAGATCCTGTCTGACATCATCACGTTGAGGACCATCCCCGCCATTCTCTTCACCTGCGTAGCGTACTTCATGATCGGTGGGTATCTTTTTTTTTGTGATTTGTTTTGAGACATATTTACAGATTTCTTTCAGGTTTGGTCCAGCACAGATTTTAACCTTGGTCCTCTGATGTTTCCTCGTGCAGGCTTCAAGCCGACAGCTGATGCCTTCTTCATCTTCATGTTCAGCGTGATTATGGTCGCCTACACCGCCACCGCCATGGCTCTCGCCATCTCTGCCGACCAGACAGTGGTGGCCATTGCCAACATCTTCATGACCATCGCCTGCGTCTTCATGATGGTGACCTACACGCACACACACACAGAGAGTGACACACGCACGCACACACAACCAGGGAGAGACAGACACACACACACACACACACACACACACACACAGGGAGAGACAGACACACACACACACACACACACACACAGACAGACAGACAAACACACACACACACACACACACACACACAGACAGACGAACACACACACACACACACCAAAAACTTTAGACGTTACGGTTACGGCTTATGTTCCTTAGAATTTAGTCTTCTACAATAAATAACCTGTTTTTGTGGCCAGGTTGGTCCAGTGGTTAGAGCAGGCGCACATATACTGAGAGGTTTATGCCTTGACACAGAGGTTCAGGGTTTGAATCTGACCTGTGATCATTTCCTGCATGTCTTAGCCCCGCTCTCTCCCCTTTCTCACCTAGCTGTCCTGTCAAATTAAAGGCGGAAAAGCCCCAAAAAATTATCTTTAAAAAAAACAACCTGTTTTGACATTTGGGCTTCCTGTTCTGGTGCACTGAATTAAGTGTTTTCCTGTTCACAGCAAGCTGTTTAACCAATCACAGACCTTTTTAAAAAGCACTCTGCTTCCCCAAAACCAGTGCAAGAATGAGAACATTTCATGACACAGGAAATCTGCAACTGTAGAATAATTGTAAACATTTATATTATATCGGCAAAAGCTAAGATAAATGCCACAAAGACACTATTAACAGTGAGCGTCATTTTGTTTCTAGCGATGGATCCGTTTTATTGGTTTCATACTTTGCTGGCGTAATAATTATTATGTTTATTATTAAACTTAGTTTAATTTTTATTATATATGAAAAACATTCACACATACAAAACTATAACAACAACCACACTACATTGTTGTTTTTAAGAAAGAAGTGTGTTTAATTTCTTACCTGTAAACCTCTCCTTCTGTTTCTCTGCAGATCTTTGCAGGTTTACTCGTGAATCTTCCCTCCATCGTCAGCTGGCTCTCTTGGTTGAAATACTTGAGTATACCGCGATACGGCCTCAGCGTATGTGTACACACACACACACACACACACACACACACACACACACACACACACACACACACGTAAACGCTAAAATATCCCAGACAAGATCTTATTCTCGGTTGAGCGAGGAAAGGTAATGTATCAACGCAATAAAGGAAGTTGGAAGATGAATTGTGAAAAAATAATAATAAAAGCTAATTAAATTCAAAGGATGTAGGATAAAGTTAAATACTTCTTTACTCTGGTTTAGGAAATGTCTTGTTCTTCAAATTAAAAAAATTCAGAACTGCTCAGGAAACCACGAAAATACAAAGTAGTCTGTCTCTCTCTCTATCTCTCTCTGTCTGTCTCTCTCTCTCCCCCTCTCTCCCTCTCTCTCTCCCTGTCTCTTTTCCTCTCTCTCTCTCTCTCCCTCTCTGTCTCTCTTGCTCTCTCTCTCTCTCTCTCTCTCTCTCTCTCTCTATCTCTCTCTTCCATTATAACTATTATTAGACAAAGTATTTCCTGTACAAACACTACACAAAACTCTGGATTTCTGTAAATTAAAAAATATATATTTAATTTTTAAAGTGTGATTGTGGTGTTAATGAAGATCTCTGTGTCTTTCCAGGCTCTGCAGATTAACGAGTTTACTGGGCTGAACTTCTGTCGCGGGTTTAACAGCAGTGTTAAACCACCTGGACTCGCGTAAGTATAGATATTTACGTTCCATTGTAATGTGACGTCATTGATTTAAAAGACTTAAGTTTCTTAGCCATCATAGAATTTAGCAAATCAAGCAAAAACAATGATTAAATTTTTAAAAGCAGGCTACCACACAGCCGACCTGTTTCACAGCCTGAATATGAAAACTCTCTGCTTCTGTGGGAATTTCTGAGGCTAAAAGTCAGCAAATCTTTGAGTGTCACGTAGGCTACTTACAGTGTGAACAACAGTTTCCTGTCTTTTTGGTTTGGTGCAAAACTAGTCGGGCCAAAATTAGTTGTGAACCTGAATTGATATGTGAGCCGGATGAAAATTTGGGAGGGGAGTTTGACCAAACAACTAATCCATTCATCCAGAAAAGAATCGTAAGTTGCAGACCTACTGAGTGTTTGGAGACATTTTTGCTGGGAAAAAATCTTAACAGTGACGCTAAAATAAGAGCTGGAAGACATAGAGTAAAATGTTAATAAACTTGGGTTTCAGGGAGAATTTAAAGGGCCACATGATCTAGGATAGGTGAGACAGGAGGAAGTGTGTTTTACCTGAGGCTGAGTGAGATGTGAGGCTCTTTGGACCGGAGCAGATCTCTGACGGAGAAGGAGGTGAAACCCAGAAAGCTCCTCTAAAAGAGAGAGAAACAAAGATGGTACATTACACTGGGTTTGTTTTTGGCACTCTTTAACAGGTCATTAACATACTTAAAGGAGAACTCCGGCCAATTGTTACGATAATCTTGCTAAATATAACTATGCGAGACCTGTCTATAGAAAAAAAAGAGCTAAATCGGTGCTAGCAACACAGAGCTCCTGCAGCTAATGCCCACAGCTCCCACTTAGCTAAAACAGCAGTTATGGGGGCATACATTAAATAGTGCCTTTGTGTATCTTAACAGACACAAAATGCAATTAAAATGTCTGTGTAACATGAACAGGGCCCTTACATGACAACAAGATGCATTTTCAACATTCACCTACCCTGTTAGCTGCTAGCTAGCTAGCTGTCGTCTGGGACGAGAGTGTGTTCAGTCAGGCTTCAGTAATAATCATCATGCAGCAGTTCTGTGTGTATTTGTAGCATATATATGGATATATATGATATATATCCATTTTGTGTGCGATCCATCTGGCGTTGGAGAGTAGGAGTCTTGGCTGTGGGGATTGGTGTAGTAGTTTCCGACTGGCGGCCGTGCTTCTGCTTTCTCCCCGCCCTCCTCGCTTGCCGCAGCCGACAACAATCACACGAGCGCCCACTGGTCTGGTGGATGTCCTCCTGAGAACCGTTTTTTTTTGTTTATCCCCCCTCAAAAATAGGTAATTGAGCACTGTAGTGGTTATGAGCATATTAGTGACTATGTAGTTAACTACATGGAAACAGGCAGAATTATGTCAGTGCCTTGTTCAATAAAAATGTGTTACAGACGGCTTGCTGCAGTCTCGTGCTAGTTGTAGCAAGAAAAAGATAAATAACAGTGTGTAGGTCGGAGGAGCGCTAACTTGTATTTAATTTGCTAGTGGGTTGAATAGTCACATTGTGTAGTGTGTTGGTCACCCACTGTGCTGTTTCTAGTTGTACAGGGGAGGAGTTTCTGAAGATCCAGGGTGTAGATCCCTCCACCTGGGGCCTCTGGCAGAACCACCTGGCTCTCGGCGTCATGACCATCTGCTTCCTCATCATCGCTTACCTCAAACTGCGCTTCATCAGGAAGTTCACCTAGACCTTCACCACTGTGATATCATCTAGCATCTCCACCAGTGTGATATAATCTAAGAAGGACGTGCTGCTCAGGACTGTGTTTGGACATCTCACTCTTTGTTTTATTTTTTGCAAATATGATTTGTAAGTTTGTTCATGTTTTTTTCATTTACATTTGATTCATGTGATAAAAACATGAAACATAATCCTTCAGATTTGGAATACTAAAGATTTGTTTTTGTTTAGTTTTATGCTGGTGAAGGTGTTGATTATTTATTCACTCCTTACTAACACCAAAGCCTTTCAGTGTATTAACTAATCATTTACCGTTTCCTGATTTTTGCACTTTAAAGTTCAGAGCCAAAGAAGTAATTTTTTTTCTTTTCGCACAAATACAATACTTTTATATTTATACGGTTTATAAATAATAAAATACTGAATTTGCATTATGAATCTATTAAACTTTTAAATTTCAGCCACGTTTATAAATGTCTACTTCTCACATCTATGACATCAACATTGAGTCATAAAAATCCTGCGTTCAAATCTGTTACGATGCGTTCATGGTGGCCGCAGCTGTCAGGTTACGCGTCCGTTCCAGATTATAATCTAGTATTGAGGCTGCAGTCGAACAGTCAAAGAAATGACATCCTCTGTCTTTTCCTAAACACTTGTCCTTGACCTCGATGGAAAACGTTGTGAGGTTGAGGAAAGATGTGAAGGAGAATTCATAAAGACTTAAGAAAAAACAAAGGTGGTGCTCAGAGGATCCAACTGCACTTACACACATTTACACTGCTAGGTTTTGGTTTTTAAGCAGAGTTTTAATGTTTTAAATATCAAAAATCGGTAGCACTTTATAATAATAATAATAATAATACATTTTATTTGTAGAGCACTTTTCATAAGAAAATCTCAAAGTGCTTTATAATAACTATCCATAACTCACCATTTGTTAAGCATTAGTAAACTCTTAGTTAATGGTTTGTTCATCATGACTTATTAATTGTTCATACGTTGTTCATCATGAGTAAAGTTCACACAGTTATGGTTTGTTCATAGTAAACAAGCCTATTAGTTAATGGTTTGTTCATTATTATTAATTGTTTCTTACATAACTCATCATCAGTAAAGCATTCGTTCACACAGTTATAAATGGTTTGTTCATAGTAAATAAGCCTATCTTGAAAAATGTGTTTGTAAGTACATGATTTATACTTAATAGATATTGAAATAACTCTTCGTAAATGAAATAATGTTCCCATTTTAAACCAGTTGCTAACTATTGCTAAATGCTTTGTTCATCATTTGTAAAGCATTGCTCCTACATTCATTCTAATCAGTACAGCGTTTGTAAATACAGTTAGTAAATGGTTTGTCCATAGTAAGTAAGGCCATGTAAAATGTTTATAAGTTTATTTTTTAATAATTCCTAAATTATGCATGAACCGTTTGTAAATGAAGTCATTTTACCATTATTAACTAGATACTCAGGAACGTGAAAGGTTGTTTAAAAGTAGGAAGTTAATGATTAACAGACCATCTCTGATTTTTTTTTTTTTTTTGCCTAAGACACCCTTCCATTTAACCCGGGGAATGTGCTCCATGGGCGGATAGAGGTCTGCCGTTTCTCCCTCCTCTTCTGCAGGTTAAATTGAAGGCTGTTTTAGTGGGATTTTTCCCGAGTATTTGACCGGAGAAGAGGCGGAAGAAACGGCAGACCTCTATCCGCTCATGGAGCCTCTTCCTCGGGTTAAATGGAAGGGTGTCATAGTGGGATTTTTTTCCAAGTATTTGACCGGAGAAGTAGAGGGAGAAACGGCAGATTTCTATCCGCTTATGGAGCACATTCCCCGGGTTAAATGGAAGGGTGTCTCTTAGGCAAAAAAAAAAAAATAATCTTGAGAAAACAAAAAAATTATCTTGAGAAAACAAAAAAAAAAATCTTGAGAAAACAAAAACAAAATCTCGAGAAAACAAACTTTGTTGTATCGAGATAACAAATTAATAAGTCGTTATCACGAGATAACAGTGCATAAAAAAAAAACCCACAAAACTATTGTTTTTTAGCAAAATTGATATCAGCCTAAACATATATATATTTTCTTGCTATGCTGTTTATCTTACTTAGCTACATTTTATAAGACCAGTCATTTGGAGCTGGTTTGAATAAACATTTTCAAAACCGCACTCAGAACAACCAAAAACAACTAAACGGTAACGTTGTGTGGAGGTTACAGCACAACCACAGGAAAACGTTTCAGTTGGTTGGTTTCCCTAACGTTGAGGGAACGTTATAACCATGAGGAAACGTTACCTCAACGTTAGTTTTTGGTTTGGTTCGAACTAACCTTTAGAGAACCAAAAACTAACGTTATCTAACGTTCCCGAAACGTTTTGTGTTAGTGGGTTGTGCGCAATAGTTGAATGTTCAGTGTACATACTGCGCAGTGAAAATTAAGTCTAAATCAGGGCTCTCAAGTGTCACGCATTGAGCGTGACAGTCACTCATTTCGGTCTTTTGTCACGCACTCCCGCCACACATTGTATTTCTCACGCAGAAAAACTATTTATAATATATTTAATATGCTGCAGCGCCCAAAATTTCTCTGCCCGCGCCGCTCTCACTATGGAACCGGCAGGAATCAAGTGAGTCTCCCCTGGAGTTCTTAGTCGAGCCTGCCACTTATCAGCCAATCAAAAAAAAAGAAAGGGGCAGACGCAGCGTCAGCTGATTTTGCCGAGGCTTCGGCTCGAATGTTTTGAGTGTAGCCCTGAATGTATTTTGAAAAGTTGACTGACAAATATGAAACGTTGCTTAGTGTCCACTCTCACTGTAAAAAGCTGCAGCTTCAGGTTTATCGATGCGCTCTGCTGTTGAGATGCTGCGGCAGATGTGTCGCGTTTGAGCTCCGTTAATTCTGCCGTATAGTTTCTGTTTTCCACCTCCGACGTAGAGCATTCAGAGACCAGAGACCCAGACGGGGATCTATGGTCTGTCAGAAGGTCTGAGGTCTACCGTATCAGCAGAGCAATCACGTAATGCATAGCAGACTATTGTGCAGGTGGATTATTTTCTGAAATATTGTGAGTGTATTCTTGTAATATCCTATTATCACTTTATTTTTCACAAAATATGACTCCTCCAAATCTCAGAGAGCATGGGATGAGTTATATTTTTGAATGTGCAAAAGTTTTGGACATGAGCAGAAATCTTGCTCAAACACATCCATCCAGGGGTTTATTAATCCATTAAAATGAATAATGTATAATTGAGGTGAATAATTGTCAAATGCACATTTAAGGAGGTTACTTCCCCAACAAAAGATGCAAAAGAGAAGGTAAGAGTAAATGATGCCTAAGCTACATGTGTGCTGACTCACATATAATTAGGAAAGTTGATCCAAAGGAGAATAAATAGTTGAAAGCAATACATAATACCTGAGAGCCTTACTGCAATATATTCCATTATGTTTTTATATTTAAATTGTAATTTGTGTCCCTTTACATAAAGATATTTCCAGCATATTGATTCAGAAAAAGGTACTAATAGGTGCATAAAAATTCACCACAATGCAGGAAATGAAGTGTTTAATGCTCAACATTTTCTGGGGGTGGACCCCCAGAACCCCCCCATCATAAGTCACCAAACAAATCTGGAACCAGAACCCTGGCCTTTGGGTTGCCAGGCCAGTTATGATTAGACCTAATGTTGGTGCCATCTAACTAACATCTACAAACTGGAAGCTATAAAGAACATACACTGGCTATTAACCAGCTGGGCTGGGGGGGGGGGGTGTCACTCTTGCCTGTCTTCAAAACTTGAGAGCCCTGCTAAATTAATGCTGTTTCAATACCAATACGTGTAGACCTGTATGCATTCATTCAATACTCATTTGCAAGATAATTAAGATAATGTTACATGATGAGATTTATTTAATTTGTGCCCCCCCAAAAATAATGGCACGCCCGTCCGTGAATTTGTGTCTGGAGCCGGGTCTGCAGATCATAACATAGGCCTAAGCATCACCAGCATCATTCACTAGTGCACATTTCTGTAGATTCACTCTACACAATGACTCGATTCAGTAGTTTGAGAAACCTTCTACATGAGGATGTCTCTAGAAAAAATGCTCAGAAGCTAATTAAGTGGTTGCAGAGGAAGAAACTTTTGAGAAGAAAAATGAAATGCAGAAAATGCCATCGTAACATGGAGCTGAAGGGAAGGGTCAACAGTGTGGACCAATATGCTTGGTAAGAAATGTATAGACCTTTTCAATGGAATTACATTGCTAGGCTACAGCCTGGCCCCTTGTTAACTTCCTGTCAGTTGATGCCATTCACATACACTGCAACAGGAAATCAACTTGGGTCCATTTAGAATGTTTATGTTTACATAACATTTACATATATTTACAGATGTAAACATAAACAGAGATGAGATCCTTCAGTTCGAATTTGTCATATGTTATTGGTAAACAATATGTACAGTGGCTTGCATAAGTTAACACACCCGTGCTAAAGTTGACTAAAAAGAGGAATAAAAATCCATCCTTTTTGAAATTGATCTTAATGCCTTAATTACTAAAAAATAGGAAAAATCCAACCTTTAAGGTCACCTATTTTCTTTGTGAATAGATATATATAGTATATAGTAATATATAGTAAATAAATATATGTTTTTCCTTCAAATACAGTCAGTACACCTATGTTAAATTCCCAGAGTCAGGCAGAACCCTATGTCCAGTATGTGTTTTGGTGCTATTCAGTAATATGCATGACTTCACATTTTCATTCTCAGTTCTCAGTATGTGGGCTTTTCCTTATCATGCCTTTTCTAGTTTATAGTCAAATATGGGAATTGTATTGTTTGTATTTGAATTGTATAATACACCTTTCTAAATAACAACAAACAACGGTATGTTACTCTTGCTTGTTAGGATCTGTCGAGGGGCTGAACACTCCAGAAAGGTCACACAAACATCTGTGCGTCACAAGTCAATTTTCAGTCATTCCAAGGTCTCCCTGAAAAACTGGATGCAGTTTATGCACAGGTAGGTAAGCAATAGATTTAGGATTTTAAGAAATCACCTTCATTATCTGTCAATGTAATTGATTATGGAGCCATATTTATTTTTTTTACACTCAATATATTACAATTGTATTATTAGTAGTATTATTGTAATGTATGTGTTATTGTTGTGTTCAAATTAGATTTATCATTGCTTGTTATTATTGGCTATGTTGGTACTTTTTAGTGTTATGGTATGTGTAAGGTTAACAATAGGTTTATATTGTTACCACCTTAATACAACCTTATTAGCAAAAATAACTACAAATGCTATTCCAAAGAATTATGCATGAAAATCCAAAAGTGACGTAAAATGTTATATAAAGCTAAAACAGATAATGCGGAGAAAGTTACTATTGTGTTGCTAGGGTAGACATTGTGGCGCTATGCTCAATAAAGTAGTTTCTGTGGTGGTTGCTAGGTAGTAGAGACTGAGAGCCTTTGAAGTTAAGTGTGCAAGGACCTTTTGCACCAGCACCTTGTATGCACTTGAGCAGAGAAAATGTAGAAAAGTGAGACACACCGAGAAAGAGAGCCTTAGATGTTGAGTACTAAAAACATGCAAAGACTTTCATTTTAAAAATAAATAGAATATCAAAATGACATTGATAGATTAATAGAGAGAGAGAGAGAGAGAGGGGGGGAGAGACAGAGAGAGAAGAATGAGATGTGAGAGAAAGTGGGGAAGAAAGTAGTGAGTGATCCAGTTGAATGGAGAGAAGAGAAAATGTTCCTTTTAAGTAGCTGCATAGTCAGTAAGAGCACAGGTGCTTGGTTACTCTACATGTGCTTGATTTACCTATTATGATTTCACAATGGGCCATGTTAAATCTATAGCAGAAATTATTTTTAGTTTTTATTTAATATCTCAAAAAGTGTATACACAAAAATTAACAATACATATGTCAAGCATCCTTTTCAAGACCTGCGTGACAAATGTTAACCAAATTTATATGTTGAAGGTTCTCTAAGCATGGTTGGATGATGTCACTTCTGTTGACGTTTCAAACATAACAGAGAGCTTGTGTATTCAGGGGACAGGCAGCTAGTGAATCGTCAGATGTTTGCTGTATGTGACAAAATAAATGTTCAAGCTAAGAAACTGCGTAGCAAGACTTAGAGAACCTTTAGTGCATTGTTTTGCTTTTTGCTGTTCTCCTTTGTCTTCATGAATTATGTGCTATGTATTGTGTTAAATGTATTAACAGTGCAACATTTTTTGTATTTACCTTTGAAGATTTTCACAGGGTCTAAGATTTCGTCAAATTGACATGATGGAAGACAGCATTGCAGCCAGTTCAGCAACTCTGACCAAAATGGCCAGAAAAATAAGGGAGGTATGTGTGTTTGCGATGGAGAGGTTGAGAAGGCGGACACGCCAGCAGATTGGTGGGAGGAGGGAGTTTGTAGTCCTTGATGAGAGCCACTTTCGACACAAACGAAAGGTACATTTTTAGTTTTTAGTTCATAACTTTTTGATAGTTGTCAAATACAGTAGTCAATCAAGTTGTTTTTTTTATAGTAATATATATATATATATATATATATATATACTAATGAAATTATTATATCTGTTTTTTTTCCTGCATCAGTATGGAAGAGGAAGAATGGCTGGTGCGTGGGGCCGGCAAAAGTGGGTATTTGGGATGCTTGGCGTGAATGGAAAGTCAAGAAAGCCAGTTCTGCGCCTTGTGGAGAAACGGTCCAGGGGGCACCTCGTGCCTTTAGTGGTTCGACACGTCAGACCTGGGACATCAATCGTAAGTAATAAATGGCGTGCCTACCGTGTACTGTCAGTACTTGGGTACAAACATCATTCTGTGAATCACAGTAGGTGGTATGTTGATCCCCGTACTGGGGCTCATACTCAACATGTGGAGAGGGCCTGGCGCAGTTACAAGGAGCAGATTTGGAGACTGAGGGGAAATCGTTCTGAAAGTCTGCTGTCTGACCATTTGTCCCTCATAGAGTGGAACGAGTGGCCGGCGAAAAAGCACCACCATGGTGCATTTGGTCAGCTAATGCACGACATCTCAAAGAAATATAAGTAGGTTGATAGACAGGAAAGGGAGAGAGAGAGATGGGGGATGACACGCAGCAAAGGGCAGCAGGTCGGATTCGAACCCACTCATAAGTTTTTATTTATTGTAATTACATTTTCTATTTTCCCGTGAAGCATTTATTTCATTGTTTGTTCAATACCCCTTTGCTCATAGTTTATTTTCATTTTCTTTTTAACCCTGGGGTGTGTGTTCTTTCTCACTGTATAAAAAAATGTATTGAAAAGAAGAATTTATTTAGTTTTAAATAAATATTTGTATGTTTTCCAGCAATTTGACATTTCTTTCCCTTTTCTTAAAATAGTTTTTTTTACTTGTCTTTGTATTTGCTAACCTTTGCAACTCATTTATAAATGCTCTGTAAAGCATAACAAGTCCTCACTTTAGATGGGCTCACGCCATGTATTCAACTAATCAATAGTAACTCATGAGTTAATCATGAATTGATGTGTTGGTAAGTGCTTGTTAAAGATGCATTAACACTAACTATCTGTACACATATTTCTGAAGGCATGTCCAAATAGAACAATACATGTGTGTCCAGGTTCTGTTTTGCAACTCATTTATAAATGCTTTGTAAAGCAAAGAAGTACTCACTTTAGATGGGCTCACACAGTATACTTAACTAATCATCAGTAACTCCTGAATTAGTCATGTATTACATTATTGGTAAGTATTTGTAACAGATGTATTAACACCCCAGCTATTAGTTCAGGCATTTTTCTAAATCATAACATTTTATTTAAGGCATGAACAAATGTAGTTGTAGATGGTCTGTTAATCATTAACTTCCTACTTTTAAACAACCTTTCACGTTCCTGAGTATCTAGTTAATAATGGTAAAATGACTTAATTTACAAGCGGTTCATGCATAATTTAGGAATTATTAAAAAATAAACTTATAAACATTTTACATGGCCTTACTTACTATGGACAAACCATTTACTAACTGTATTTACAAACGCTGTACTGATTAGAATGAATGTAGGAGCAATGCTTTACAAATGATGAACAAAGCATTTAGCAATAGTTAGCAACTGGTTTAAAATGGGAACATTATTTCATTTACGAAGAGTTATTTCAATATCTATTAAGTATAAATCATGTACTTACAAACACATTTTTCAAAATAGGCTTATTTACTATGAACAAACCATTTATAACTGTGTGAACGAATGCTTTACTGATGATGAGTTATGTAAGAAACAATTAATAATGATGAACAAACCATTAACTAATAGGCTTGTTTACTATGAACAAACCATTTATAACTGTGTGAACAAATACTTTACTCATGATGAACAACGTATGAACAATTAATAAGTCATGATGAACAAACCATTAACTAAGAGTTTACTAATGCTTAACAAATGGTGAGTTATGGATAGTTATTATAAAGTGCTACCCAAAAATCTTACTGCACCACGTTTAGTAGTTACATATTTTATTCCACAGTCTCAAGCTATATTTACATCGCAACGTTTTGGTTTTTCAGCGTTAAGTTTTGAGCCAAAAGTGATATCTGTGCACACAAGTGTTTTTAGCTCCAGTAGAACTAATCTCTGTTTAAACTAACACGCCCAAACCAAAATATCTCAACATTCTTGTATACTGGTCATAAACAGGAGGCAGTGTGTAGACTCCGTCCGCTAATGGTAGTTGCCATGGTAACGTTAGTAGCTTTAGTCTAAGAGAACGAGACGTTGTGACCGATAACACCCAATCATGCGGAGAAACGTTGGCGTCAGTCTCGGTGTTGCCAAAGGTCTCCGTTTGCGGCTGTCGAGACTGCAACACAACCCCGCAGAGGAAGGAGGCAGCATTTGAATGTGCTGGGTGGCCAGTAGTTATCTGTCCCTGAATCTGGGGGGCGGAGCTTATGAAGAGGGGGGGGGGGGGGGTTGTATTTATTTGGCAGTTGAGTTCAAATATCAACAATCTTTGTGCAGAATCACTTACTAAGTATACTGTTGCCTAAACTTTTTTCCTTTTCACATTAACTATGTGTTTAACTTGGTTTTAAAACTGCGAATGTGACATTAAACAGATGTTGGACACTTTAAGAAGTTGACCTGATGGAAAAGTTAAAGGATCACCAAAGTTATTACAATTTGTCCTGGGGGGATGATTTTGGTAATCCATCTAATATTGGTTGAGATGTCACTAAAAAACATAAATGTGAACCTTATGTATGGCGTCATTTTTTAGTCAAAAGTTGTGAGCGTGTAAGACATGATCACGAGCACATTATGTTATTTCACACGCGCAAAAATGAACCTTCAGCTGGCATGATAAAAGTACTCGCGCACAAATTCAACAACCGAGAGGTGTAGGTAGCTGCGAGCGAGCGCCTTACTCTGCTTGTACAGTGGAATCCTGCTCGCGCGCAGCGGGCTTCTGCTCGCGGAGTGCTGTTTTGCTCGCGGAGTAGATTTCTGCTCGTTCAGCTGATTTCTGCTCGCTCGAGTACATGACTTTTGACAATTTGGGGGCGGAAACCAAGGAGGGCACTGACCCTCTTATGATTGGTCACTTTCACACAGGGACATCCTTGATTGACAGCTCTCATTACAGGAAGCACGGAGTCAAAGTATCTGACGGAGTTCAGTCATTCAGTTAACACTGCACAGTGGACGGAATGGCGGCGACACCTGAAGATGTAGGCGTAAGTGATATTGATGATATGGTGGGGGCTGTGTGTTTGACAGTGTTATAGCCATTTAATCTGAAATTTGTTGAGAATAAACTCATTAAATATTGAGAATAAAGTCGTTGTATTTCGAGTTTTTTTCTCAATATTTAATGAGTTTTTTCTCGAAACACAACGACTTTATTCTCAATATTTAATGAGTTTATTCTCAACAAATTTCAGATTAAATGGCTATAACACTGTCAAACACACTTACGCCTACATCTTCAGGTGTCGCCGCCATTCCGTCCACTGTGCAGTGTTAACTGAATGACTGAACTCCGTCAGATACTTTGACTCCGTGCTTCCTGTAATGAGAGCTGTCAATCAAGGATGTCCCTGTGTGAAAGTGACCAATCATAAGAGGGTCAGTGCCCTCCTTGGTTTCCGCCCCCAAATTGTCAAAAGTCATGTACTCGAGCGAGCAGAAATCAGCTGAACGAGCAGAAATCCACTCCGCGAGCAAAACAGCACTCCGCGAGCAGAAGCCCGCTGCGCGCGAGCAGGATTCCACTGTACAAGCAGAGTAAGAGTAGCCAGGCGCTCGCTCGCAGCTACCTACACCTCTCGGTTGTTGAATTTGTGCGCGAGTACTTTTATCATGCCAGCTGAAGGTTCATTTTTGCGCGTGTGAAATAACATAATGTGCTCGTGAGCATGTGTTACACGCTCATAACTTTTGACTAAAAAATAACGCCATACTTATGGTGGCGCCAGAGGAAAAGTCAAAGGATCACCAAAGTCTTTGGGATTAATCATCTGGGCACCACGATTATCTGCACCAAATTTCATGCCAAGCCATCCACTCGTTGAGTTATTTCAGTCTGGACCAAAGTTTGGACTGAATGACATTTTCATCCGTACAGCCTAAAAAACAAGGTGTCTTATGTTTAGATATGACAAGATAATGGGAGAGGATCATGAACACATACACACACACACACACACGACTAGAGCATCAAGGTTGACTGCAGTAGGTGTGTATATGTAAGCAGACACTTGCTTCCATAGAAACCGTGGATATAAACAGTCCTAGCATGCGTGTGTGTTGAAATCTCTAGTTCCAGTTGAGTAACTGGAGGGATACAGGTAGACACACACCCCGGGTGGGGAGGGGGGGGGGTATCTTGGTGTGGAAAGTGAAGTGAAGAGTAACTTTCCATAAACTGTTTGCGTCCTCGAGTAAGGCACTGACCCAACAGCTGAGACAATAAAGAAGAGCAAAATTAAACCAAACGATAGGACTTTTTCCACACAAATCTAATACTGACAATTCCTCCATAAAAAGAGAAAGTAACAGTTTAAATAAAACAGAATTTTTTTTTAAATGAGGATAAAAAGCAAATAAATGAGGAGGAAGAAAGGAGAAATCTTATATATATATATATATATATATATATATATATATATATATATATATATATCTCCAGTGGAAGAAAAAGTATTCAGAGCCTTTACTAAAGTAAACGTGGTAATACAACATTATGACAATACTTCATTACATGTTAATGTCCAGCATTTAAAATCCTACTTAACTTTAGTTAAAGTAAAGTAAAAGGACTTATTATGCACAAACAAGAAAAGAAGAAGACGGTTTGCTAGTATTATGAAAAATGTAATTCTAGAAAATACTTATAAAGAAGTTATTTGCATTAAAAACAGATTATAATATTCCTACAGCACTGGCATATATTTTCACTTTGAAAATAACAAAACAAGACATTAAGGACTGTAATTACTCAATAAGCTGATTTTGTGAACTAAAAATGCATCATATTTTACACAACTGTTGAGATGTTTTGAAACTAAAATCTTAGTATGCAAAATAACTTAACATCAACTGTTAAAAAAAAAAGTTTCCCTCTGAATTGTAGAGGAATAGAAGAATCAGAAACATTAAGTACCACAATGTTGTACTTGTATCACGTCCAGACTGGATACTAGACAAAATTAACCACAACATTTTCTTTTTTGCGTCATACTTTATGACTATGATGTGTTTGGGAAAAAATATATCTCCATAGATCAAAATAAGCTTAGAGGTTTAATGCTTCACTAATCTCTACTGGAATGCAATTACACAAGCTGTTGAGAGGTTTAGTAAGACTGATTAAGAAAACCTGGCAGAGAAACTCCAGGTGGAAGAAGTGACGTCTCCTCTTTCCATAACAACTGATGTCAAGAAAAGCATTTAAAGAAACAAACATGTCAGGCTCACTGACTTCCATTCAACTCCAAACAAGGAAAGAAAACATCTGACTGACTCCTACTCATTCACTGACACTAGCTATATCTGCACAAAAAAGCCACAGAAACTATTAGCAACACAGTAAACACTCCATCCATCCATCCATCCATCCAACCAACCATCCATCCACCCACCCACCCAACCTATTCATCCATCCAGGGGCGGACTGGGACAACCATTCAACCCTGGCAATTCTGTCCATTACCGGCCCAATTTCAGATGGGACGTTAATTGCTTCATAATTCCAAAAACTAGACTCACATAAGATTATGGCACCAGAGGCATGCGGCGCACTTACAGGCTTTCATAGTTAAATAATACACACACTGGAGCAATTCATAAAACCTTCAAATAAACTACCATGGCATCATCTTAGAATAGAATGGTAAAGGTTGCAAATTTAAAACATATTATTACACATTTACAAAGACATGGAGGACCAGACGCAAGCTTTTATTTTGAAAAGTAGAAGCCCGGGCAACATCCAGGCACCAGGAGTGAGGCTCCAGCTGCAGCCGACAGTCTTGCGTAGTTTTGTCAAACTAGTGTGATACGCCAGTGTTGCCGCATTTTCTTTTTTTTCTTTTTTTTTTTCCAGTGGCCAAAGACCCCAAACTTTCCTTTCCCGGGCCACATTAAACAGCTCTGACTGGGGGATCCTGAGGCGTTCCCAGGCCAGGGTGGAGATATACTCCTCCACGGTGGAGGCTCCACCTAGACCTGGGTCTTCCCCGAGGTCTCCTACCAGCTGGACGTGCCTGGAACACCTCCCTAGGGAGGCGCCCAGGGGGCATCCTTACCAGATGCCCGAACCACTTCAGCTCCTCGGCTCCTTTCGACGTGAAGGAGCAGCGGCTCTACTCCGAGCTCCTCACGGATGACTGAACTTCTCACCCTATCTCTAAGGGAGATGGCGGTCACCCTCCTGAGGAAACTCATTTCGGCCGCTTGTACCCTGGATCTCGTTCTTTCGGACCCAGTAAACACTGTTTAGCCCGAATAAGGTTTCACTGGATCGTTTTGCAGACAACTGGTGAAAGGATGTGGTAGCTAAACAAATGTTAAACAACTGAACAAGAAGTTGGCCAACTAACCATTTGCTAAACCCCTCCCCTGAGCAGCAACTGTCCAATCCTAGCAATCACGTTATAGAGAGGCAAAGTCCCTTCCGGTGGACCACCTTTGGAACTTATTTCGGAAGAAAATACATACTGTAGTGAACCCTCTCTGGTGTTTGACCCCTCTCATTCCCCCTGCTCTGGTGTTTGACCCCTCTCATTCCCCCTGCTCCGGCGTTTCCCCCTCTCATTCCCCCTGCTCTGGCGTTTCCCCCTCTCATTCCCCCTGCTCTGGTGTTTGACCCCTCTCATACCCCCTGCTCCGGCGTTTCCCCCTCTCATTCCCCCTGCTCTGGCGTTTCCCCCTCTCATTCCCCCTGCTCTGGTGTTTGACCCCTCTCATTCCCCCTGCTCTGGCGTTTCCCCCTCTCATTCCCCCTGCTCTGGAGTTTGACCCCTCTCATTCCCCCTGCTCTGGCGTTTCCCCCTCTCATTCCCCCTGCTCTGGCGTTTCCCCCTCTCATTCCCCCTGCTCTCGTGTTTGACCCCTCTCATTCCCCCTGCTCTGGCGTTTCCCCCTCTCATTCCCCCTGCTCTGGCGTTTCCCCCTCTCATTCCCCCTGCTCTGGTGTTTCCCCCTCTCATTCCCCCTGCTCTGGTGTTTCCCCCTCTCATTCCCCCTGCTCTGGTGTTTCCCCCTCTCATTCCCCTCTGCGACTGTGGAATAAAATAAATAACTTAAAGGTGCAGTAAGCGATGCTGCGCAAAGAGTTAATATTTAAAACATTAAAAAGCCAGTCACGTCAGCGACAGTGTTTTTAACTAACTCATAACGCTCCTGTCTGAAATCATAATTGTCATTGTTTTTGAAAAAATTATGATTGTAAATACTGCAAAGCAAATGTGGAACATAGTCTGAAACATCTGTGTCACTGTGAACCAGGGCGTTGCTGAGGTTAGTTAACGTTGCTCCGTAAACCTTCCCAGGAATGAGAGAAGTTTAAAAAAGATGCAAGGGTTAATCTGTTGCAACCACAAACCCTGTCAGATCTGCTCAGACACAATGTTACAGTCTAGACATTATTCATCTTTTTCCTTTCTTCTCTCCTCCCTCCTCACTAGTTCCCTCCCTTTTTCATCCTCCATCACCTAAATCAAATCTTCATCAGTCAGTCTGCAGTCCGTCCTCCTTCAACACTAATATTCCTACTTTCTCTCTGCCTTAATCTATATTTTTCTTTCTTTCTGTTTGTTTGTTTGCGTTTTATAGTCATGTCCTGCAGGTTGACAGCTCTGTCTGTCTTTTTACTCCTCTTCCTCAGAGTTCAGAGCGTCGACTTGACTCGCGGTGAGTACAACTCTTTTCTTTTCTTTTTTTTGTTGATTAAGTTTCTTTTGAACATGTTACAAATAAAAAATAAAAGAAATAACTACTTTTCTACTTTAGTTATATACAAACAATATCTTGCAGTGCACAATAAAAAAAAAAAAACATTTTTCGTAATTGGGCCTCTGTGACTATCTTGGCAGAACTTACGTTTGAACTCTTGTGTTGTCTTCCAGCCAACCATGCAATTTGACCCGAGGACAACGTGTGTTGTCTTCGTAGCAGCTTTACTGCAAACAAAAGACAAAGACAAAAGAAAAACACACCTTAGGCCTATTATCATTAAATATGCAACACAGAGTGACAGATCAGAACACCACTCGTTGACCTCGGATCAGATTAAAGTAAAAGGTACACTGTTACGTAACGGAAACAGCTAGAAGGGGAACTTATTCAACGTTAGTGTTCTGTAAGAAAACTAATCCAACATCTTAGGGCAGTGTTTCTCAAATGGGGGTACGTGTCCCCGTCGGGGGACTTTGGAGGACTGCAGGGGGTACGGGAGATTTATTGCAAAATGCTAATTAAAAAATTAACTCATACAATAATTATACTATAATAATGAATGAACTGATGGATTTTCAACTTTTGAAATGTAGCATTTAAAAGTTTTTTCAGTTACCAGGCCAGATATCTCTATAAAGACTGACACTGTCACCTTCTTTGGACCTATTCTTGCCTTCATTCCTTCTACTGTCTTTTTTCAACAAGTTTGTCGCTTTATTCGTAGATTTTGTAGAGTTTGTTGCTTTTGTTGACCTATTCTTGCCTTCCTTCCTTCCTTCTTTCTACCGTCTTTCTCCAAGTTTGTCGCTTTTAAAAAAACAATCGTCGCCTTCTTTGGTCCTATTCTTGCCTCCCTTCTACTGTCTTTTTTTTTTTTTACAAGTTTGTCACTTTTTTCGTTACTATTTGTCAACCTATTGTTGCCTTCCTTCTTTCTACCGTCTTTTTTCCAAGGTTTTGTCATTTTAGTTACGTTTTTGTCGCCTTTCTCCATAAGCATTTAAATGTTTTTCAGTTTCAAGGCAGTTGTTTAGTAAATCTATCGCTGACATCGCTGTATTGTTCCTTTTTCTAAAGTGCTGGTCAGGGGGTACTCGGCTTAAAAACACATTATTAAAAAACGTTTAACAACCACTGCCTTATGGTACATGTCCATATACGCGTTGTTTTCACTGATGGGATTGCCCAGCTTCCCACCATTGCACGCTAGTGAGCTCGCCACCAGTTTCTCTTCACTGACCAATGACAAGCAAGAAAACAGTCTTCATCCTCCTACAACCACGATGACTGCAGCTGATTGGACGAACATGTCACGTGGGGCTGGCTGCTCCCGGATTTTAAAATCGACCCTAATGGTGGCTCGTTTGGAATACAATCTCTTATTTTACTAAAATAGTTCACTGAAACGTGTTTCTGAAAAAATTTTAAGTGAGAAATAGACCGTGCAGTTGCTGAATCGGTCTTCATTTCAGATTGACAAAGTTTAAAAGATTTTTGTCAGCTTTTGAGAGGCGGCCGAGCCAAGCCGGCCACTCCTCATTTGTAGTAGTTAGCTGGTTTTAACTTTATGCAAATGAGGAGTGGGGCGACTCAACGCCCCACTTCCAGAATGCATTGCACAGCTGCTTCAATAGAAATGAATGGGAAGCGGGGAAATGACGCTGACAATGGACACACCAAGCCCCCAGGAACAGCACCAAGTCTTAAAGCAACCATGGGCTTAGCGGCCAGCGGTGGAACTGCACCCCTCTGGCCCAGAAAGACTTTTGCTATAGACTTTGCATGGCAAAAGAAACTTCTATATTTCAGCGGATAATCTTTTTGGGTACATCAACTTAACGTCTTATAATCTGAAGTATGTTGTAGAGCTGGGCGATATGGAGAAAATTAAATATATATAAATAATATCCCAATATTTTTGACCAAATAGCTCGATATCGTGGCGATATTGTAGGGTTGACAATTGGTGCTTTCACAAAATATGCACACAATGAGATTTTTAATAAATAATCATCAGTTATATTGATATAATAACTATATGGGTAAAGGCAAATAATAAAACAGCTAGAACAGTCTGGTGTGTTCAGAAAATGACATCACGTTACTGTAATACAGCCTTTAAAACCAGGAAAAGACAACACTTATGTCATATCAGGATATTACGATATTCAAAATTTAAGACGATATCTAGCCTCATATATCAATATCAATATATTGATATATTGCCCAGCCCTAGTATGTTGTGTTATTTTAGTTAAATGTGATTTAAAATCTTCCCAGTTTACATAATTATTAAACATTTATGTTTTACTCTTCACTCTAAACGTGCTGTAGGCTATATGACCAGCTAATGTTAGCTTTGTCAGCTGGTTCAGGTAGCTAAGCAACAGCTACACCTTACAGTTACTGGGTGTAAATAATTAGTAAAAACTAATCTCTATCTACTGTATGTAAGAAGCAGTTTGTGTGGTGCAACCTGTATTATTTTAGTGATGTGTGAATCTGTTTAGCAAACACTTATGTTATAACAAGGCTTACTTTCGGGGCGATCTCCAGTTCACCCAGTAGAGTGAGCGCCCCATGTAGACTGAGTCCTTGGCAGCGGCCCGGGTTCGAACCCCCACCCCCTGCCCTTTGCTGCATGTCGTCCCCCCTCTCTTCAAGCTGTCCTATCAATTAAAGGCAATAAAAGCCCCCCAATATGATCTTAATAAAAACAAAACAAGGCTTACAAACTGGTGCAACTGGCTTCTGATTGCACTGGCTTTTTGGTAATTTATATACAATCCCTGCTCTGAACACTTAACATATTCATTCTACTGTTAACACTTTGTACGCACTGATCCATAGTGATATTACAAGCTGTTGTGGTTCATTTTAAAGTGCAGTAAATTAGTTAAAGTACCTCTGATCTCCTTCCGTCAGCTCGGTCCGTCTCCTCTCTGTTGGATTTTGATCTTCCAGAGATCGATGGTTCTGCTGTGGACACCTGCAGGATTTTCATTGTCCCCACACCCCCACCTGGACCCGCCACATCTACAACCACACCCACAACAACAACACCCACAACAACAACACCCACAACAACCAGACCCATCACAAAGAAGGTAATTAACCCTTGTGTTGTCAAAATTAAAAATTTAAAACGTAAGATGCTTTTGTAGCTTTTCCCGATGCTTTGTCAGTTTTTTTTGACAATTGTTTTACAGTGCTTTTGAAGCTTTTCCGAAAATTGACACTTATTTACGTTTTGTCACTTTTCCCGAAGTTCTTTGTAACTTTCCCAATCTCTTTGTCGTTTTTTTCTGCGCTTTTGACATTTTTGTTCTTGTTTTTTCTGACATTTTTGTCACTTTTTTCAACGTTCTTTTATCATTTTCTTTTCTTCAAATATTATAAAATAATAAAACACCCAAATTCAATGAAAGTAGTGAACTGATCATTTATTTTACTTGTGAAGAGCGTGGTACGGAACCATCCACGTTATTAGTTTTGACAATTTGGTTGAAAGAAACCCAAATTTCTGATATAAAAACTTTTTTGAAAATGGTTCAAATTTGACCCCGAACACAACAGGAGGGTTAAATCATGAAGGGTAAAGCTGTAGTGAACACCACGAAAACGTCACGAACACCCAAAACTATTTTTATTTAGTTGTTTTCAATTGTATGTATGTCTAATGTATTTTATCTCCTAGCCTGGCCTTCCCTTCCCCAAAAGTGTTTTTTTTTTTTGTCGCTTGTCAGGCCACTTGCCTGTAAAAAAAAAAAAAAAAAAAAAAAAAAAAAAAAGGTGAAATAAAGAATAAAGCAAAGCTTCTTACCCTCTTGTTGTCCTCGGGTCAAATTTGACCCATTTTCAGTTTCTATATCAGAAATTTGGGTTTCTTTTAACCAAATTGTCACTTCCCTCTTCATTGTGTTTTAAATGTTGCTCTGGTGCTGTACTATGCATTGCACAAGTCACTAGCCTCCTGTGGCTCACCAAGCTTTAATTTGTGGCTCGCATGGCAGTAAATAATACGGTAATATGATCATGCAGTCAATACAGATATTTCATAAAAAACATTAAAAACAAGCAGGGCTATAACATAGCCCCAATTCTGTTCTATTTACATATAATTTATATTTAAAAAATAACCGTTTGTCTGGCCTGTCCAGCTCTTAATGGCGAATGTGCTCTTGGATGGTTAGATACTGTACATGATGGGTTAATGTAGAGAACATTGCATATTGTATGTTCACGGATGATAGATTGATAAACAGACATGCTATTTATGACTGGATGTCACTTTTGATACTTTGCAGTAAAAGTGGCTCTCCTATTGACTTTTATCCTGTAAGTGTGGCTCTCATGAAAAAAATAGTGAAGACCACTGGTGCATCTACAGGGTTCCTGCAGGTTCCACCAAGTCAAATTTAAGACTTTTTAAAGACCTTTTTAAGACCATTATGAATGAAATTTAAGATGTTTATCACAACATCAACTAAGCCCTAAATTCTGTTCTTTAAAAGCCAAGTATCGCTTAACTTGTATTTCCCCAAAGCCGAAGAATAAAATCTGTTTTATGTCTGTGGTACAATCTGAAAGAGACTTGCGCCAATAACACTAATGCTGATTGGCTGCAATATAAGTTGCATTTGTAGTCGTAATACAGCAAAATTATATTTGGACAATCGACAGAAAGAACTACAACACCACAGAATAAAAAAAAGAGCATTAGAGGTAGCTTTACATGGACGTAGGGAAATTAAGGCCTGTGATTTAAGACTTTTTAAGCTCTAAAATTTTGATTTTGAAATTTTAGACTTTTTAAGACCCCGCAGAAACCCTGACTTATTTGAAAAGTGCCACACAATAAACTCACCTTACCATACTTTTCCAGCAGGCGGTGGCCACAACCAAAAAGCCAGCTGTCCAATCGCCACCAAGGAAACCAGAAACCAAAAACATTGGAACACCAATCACTGACAGTCTCCTCTACTACCTCCTGACCAATAGTAGAGGACACACGGCTGGCTCTCTCCCAGGGTTTAACGGTTTCATCTCTCAGCCAATGGGAGAGCTGCCTCACAGAGGTTACAGTACAACATCAGATAGCGATGAGTCAGCGGCAACGCTGCCGAAAAGAGTGGGAAGGATGGATGAGAACACATGGAAAATTGGTTTGTTTTCTTCAGAGGACTCGAGTGACGAATCCTAAAACGATACCATGATGTTTTGATCTGCTTTTGGGTATTTTGCATTTTATTTCTTAAACAAAGGTAAGAGATAGTTGAAAGAGATTATAGTTTTGTGACTAGTTTTTTTTAGCATACCTGTAGGTTTACATAAAGCCAAATGTAGCTACCTGCATCACTGCTGTAATATCTAAGAAATATTTTGATTGTGATGCTATCAAACGTAAAATATAAAGATTTCAAAGAAAATTGAAATGTATGTACAGCTTGTTAGTTTACAGCTGTAAGCTTTACTACCGTAAACCAACACAACAATTTTTTAAAAAGCTTCTTTATTCTTAAAATGCCCACGTAAAACTATTTAACAATTATTTAAAAAGCATTCACATATGAATGAATCGTTTGCTGCTTTAAAAAGGTGTGACATAATGTAATAAACATGAAAACTTTTGATTAACTATCATTAATAAAATGTATAATTGTATAATTGTATTCTTGTATTTACATCATTATTTGGTTTGGTTTACAAATAACAACACATTCTCACTCCCATCGTGTAAAATTCGGACACTTGGTCAGGTGCCTTTGGCGTTGTTATTGATGCTTAAAGTCTCCTTTAGCGTCAGATCTAAACGCACTTCATCTAAACACGCTGGGTCGGGACTATTGGCGTCACTTTGGACGCAGATAGGTTAAGGAAAAGGTCGTGGGCGGGCTTATAAAAGGTAGGTTTACGTGATACACGGGACAAAAACGGGAGAGTTGGGTTTAGGAAACGTGACACACAGGACATGAACCCTGGTCTCCTGAGTGAAAGTTCTGTGTTGTTTGACCCATCCAGCCTCCCTACGCGAGTTTTTGTCTTTCCTACTACTCTCTACCGTTGTCTCTCAATATTATGTCATCTTACTGGCCAAGGATCCGTATTATACGAGTTCGGAGTGAGAACGGGTTGCAAATAACCAGAGGCCTGTAAGATTGTCGTTGTGACTTTAAAGTGACATGGGTGCTTATTTCGACATGTTAAGTTGCCGTCACATTAAAGTAAAGTCTGAAAGGGACTTTTGTTACGGTCTTTGTGTATCAGATGGAGATTGAAGAGCCGGTTTGTCTTTCCTCTGATCCTTGGAAGTGCCTTTGTTGTGTTTGCCTAAGAAAACATCAGACAAATTATGACTTTATTCACAGTTTGACAGACTAATTGGTGTTAGTATAAATACATATTTAGTTTGTAGCGACTACCCTGAAGCAAGTACATCATTTCACGTCAACCACATAATCCACAACAATTTATGACTTATTTACCTGAAACACATATTTTTGTTATGTTGCAGATTATTGCATGTATTTATGCAAAATATAAGAAAACTATGCCGTCATTACTTCGGAGCTGAAGTCCAGAAAAGTTTCATTTGGTTGTTTTTTGTGTGTGTAAAAGTGAATACGATACCCTTTTTTAAAAATGCCCTGATTGGCTTGAGGGATTGTTAAACATGCATTTGTTTTCCTGTGGGTCGTGAAGTCTCAGACAATACTTGTCAAATCTTAAAGAAACCTGGACTATGAGGCATAAACATAAACATAACTGGCTTTTGATTGGGCCAGACAGAGCCTCCAAAATGAATGGGTGTAATTTGTGTGTGTGTACCTTCTCTTCCTCTGAGCTCTGGCAGCACTGAGCTTCTTAGATCTGGGAAATGGATGTCTGACTTATTTTTGACCGCCGTGATGCCACCGCTGGTACCAAGGTTACAGCGATCGCACAGGAAAGAGCGTTCGCAGATCAGATTCTTTTCTGACATCTGAAGGGAGACAGAGTAGTAACTTTGGAAGAGCACACCCACTTTCATTGTGATTCTGTTGTAAAACAAGTTAAAGGCCATGTTGCAGGGTTCATTTTCCAACAAGGTTGCGCTAATTGCTTGTTGGTAATAAACATTTAAACTGTTATCCATTGTATTTGATGTTGTTGGGTATCACAAAACGGAATATAACACGAAAAAGTAGTACTATTTAACAGCGGTTTGCTTTTCCCCCACAATGCATTGCATGACGTCACGTTGGGGAGACGATAGACCAAAGCCCGTCTCGGTCTCTGCCACTGGTCTTGCAAAATATGACTTTTGGTCTCGACCGAGTCCATGTGTCTTTATTATGTATATAATAATATTGCAGGGAAAGTGAAACACAGCTTGGAAGGGATGCTGTTCGGCTTTTCACAAGTTTAGACAGCTAGCTAGCTAGCTAGGCCAACGTTTGCTAACGTTAGCGCAACAGCGTTAGCCTAGCCTGCTACGTAAATATTACGACTGCCTTCGTTGTTGCATCCATGTTGTCAACATAAGACCTGTGGCGTTAGTGCTCCTTTTGTACCATACTTTTATTCAATGAAATGTTAAGCTTTGCTCCTACGAGACGTTTTTTGTTACGTTACACACAAGGCTATAGTTAGCCTGTACGTATGCTAGCAAAATTAGCTAGCTAGCACGTTGCGTAGCCAGCCAGCAACTTCGGTAATCAGCAGTAGTTTCGGCGAGCTAACCACAACAATATTGTCGCCCACAATCAACCTCTGCTGCTAAAAGTAGTCAACCTGCAGTGATGTTTGAAATGGAGACACATGTGGATGTGTTTACCTGTCGTGCTGGCTGGCTACGCAACGTTAGCTAGCTAATTCCGCTAGCATACGGGATGCTAACGATCGCCAGTTAGCTTTGTGTGTAACGTAACACAAACCCACCCATCTTGTAGGAGCGAAGCTTAGCATTTCATTCAATAAAATGATGGTACAAAAGGAGCACTAACAGGTCTTATGTTGACAACGTGGACGCAGATATAGGAAACCCTGAAGGCAGTCATAATAATTATCTAGCAGTCTAGGCTAACAATGTTGCGCTAACGTTAGCAAAACGTCGGCGTAGCGTTAGCTAGCTGTCTAAACTTGTGAAAAGCCGAACAGCACCCCCGTCCAAGTAATAAATAAACACTAGGCAAATATGTTGTTACTGGAGCTAGTAGGCTTCCATCAAAACGTGAGATATCTAATCGTAAATACAACTGTCGGGGGATTTCACAGGTGGGACTGGCAAGTTAGCTCATAGCTAGCATGATGCCTTCTGTTTTCTTGATCTAGATAAGTTTACCAGTACTGAACTAACAACATGATCACTGACACTAGATCATAAAGAAAACATTGACTTTCACTCGGTGCTATTCGCTAACAGTAAAAACACCTCTTCCTCATCCCAATCAGTCACCATAGTTCTGGTGCTAGGCTGAGGCACGTCTCCCCAACGTGACGTCATCACCGAATTGTGTTAAAAAAAACACTAATACCAAAAAAACGACAAAAACTGGCCTTTAACACTATTTTGAGACATTTTTTAACAATTATATACATATCTTGAGTGGTTTAAGTACCCATTAATCAACAGTGGTGGTTAACCTGCAACATGGCCTTTAAAGAAAACGCACTGTTACCTCTGCAGTGAGTGATCCTGTAATGTGATTGGACAGTCGACTATAGATGCCACCGTGATGCCTCAGCTTGTCTACACACCTGTGATAAAAACAATAAAACACATTCTGTCATATGTTAAATTAAAAAACATTTATCAAGAATGAAGAGTTGTAGTTTGGGGGTCTAAAGCTGGACTGGAACATGAAGGGAACCTTAGCGAATGAAACACATTTACAGGGCTTAAAGTGCAACTCTCGCCAAAATGCATCCTAGGGTATTTTTGTGAATGTACGTGAGTCAAACTTTAGTTTAAAAGCATATTTAGGACGGAAGCGGCACTTTTGATTTACCGTATTCTCGTTTTTGGGTCAAATGGCCTTTTGAATGGGAGAGCTAGGGGCACTTTTATGCTAGCCTCAAAATATCTATTTTTAAACACTAAGAAGACTCGACACAACATAAAACTTTGCTCCAAGTATCTCCAGGGGCTCTACACCTTAACGCAAGTATTGACAACATTCTTTGAGTACACAGATTTACTAAAAAGAAAGTTTTTGAACAGCTCACCGTAGCTCTTGTTGTTTCCAGCCGCAGCCGTATTATCAGTCAAAACGAGTCGATTTCCGAATACAACGTAACAGGGAGGAGAGTATAGATGGAAAGCTCCTAAAGCTTAGTTCCATATAAATGCACGGATAATTTTTGGTTTTGTCGTTCGTAAAAAACAATATTGACCTTGGAGATGGAAAAGGAGCCTCATACAAAAAACTAAAATACTGAAATCAAAAAGCGGAAGTCACGTGAGGTGTTGCAGGGGTAGTTGTTGCTGGAAGACAGTAGGCTATCGGTGACCTGAATGAAGACAGGGCTGAACAGCGAATAAGACCGATAGGATACACCTGAAGACATGGCTCTGAATGAAGAATTCGATTTCATGGGCGAGGTGTTCCAGTTCGATGGACGTCCATACCTTTTCGAACCTGAATTGACGGACGAAGAGATCCAAGAGCTTGAGGAAAGGGCGAGGAGAGAGAGAGGAATCTGCAGGGGAACTCGACACAACTTCGCCTGATCGGTGTTCCGGGAATTGGTGGTGTACATGTGGGCATTGTGAATCAATGGCCACCGCAACCGAGTGTTTGTTGTTTGCACATAAGTCCTTACAATAATAAAATTCATAATTTTTTAAGAAGTAAAAAGATTTGGATACATTTTTACTTCTTCCAACCATATGTTAAATTAAGAGTCAATGTAGATTTACATATTTGTTGTGAAAACAAAACTTTCTAGATGTGTTGTTACTTTGGCCAGGTCATCATCAAAAAAGCAAATTAGTACATTCATGATTCTGTCCATGTTGACATTAGTTGCTTCATGTACATTTATTAAAAACTTGGCATTGTTTAGCTTTTCATGCTAGACGTCTAAACTCTGGGACAAGGCCGTTATGTTTAATAACTGCCATGCTGATTCCAAACAGACAGCTTTGTCAAGGCAGTTTGGGCTTCACATAGCTTTTACACAGTGGCCATCGTTAATTACAAATCGTGTTCCGCTATTAACGTGCACACACATATTTGTATTGACACGGTCGGCCAGTGAAGGCGAAGACGCAGCGGTAGCAGTAGCCGTCGTTGCCATACTCGTATGACAGAGTGCACGGACCAAAGCTTTGTGTTTAGCATATAATGACTATCAAGCACTTTCTTACGCTGCTGCCGTCCAGTCTCTTCCTTCATCACACGCTGCAGAAGCACCCGGCTCCTCAATCTGAGGCACCAAGTGCTAAACGGCTTCCCGTCTCATCTTGTCCTCTATTCATGCCCAGCGCCATTTGTTTTCTACGGAAGCGTATTGCATTTACCATAGAAAAATAAAATTTAGACACCTTATCTCGTAATTACGAGATCCTGATCTCGTAATATTGAGAAAAGATCTCGTAATTTTGAGAAAAGATTTCATAATTACAAGATAAGGATCTCGTAATTACGAGATCATTTTAAACACCTGGAAGCAGCATATCTAGTTGGGGAAATTCTAAAAGCTTAACGTGGTTTAATGTACCTAAACAATGATCAATGATTACCAAATGTCTCTCTCACATTGCTCATCATAACCACGGAAAACTGTCAAAAAATATAACCCAAAGTCCTATTATTATGGATCTGCTTCACTACAGGGCAGAGCGGCTGGGGGTTGACTCTCCACGGTTCTCATGGGCTTTATAAGTCTAATGTGAAAAAGCTTAACGTGGTTTAATGTACCTAAACAACGATCAATCATCATCACAATTCTCTCTCATATTGCTCATCATAACCTCATAAAAAAAGAAAATTCTATGGTGAATGCAATACGCTTCCATAGTTTTCAACTCCTTTCTCAACTAAAGCTGTATATACATGCCCCAACTTTGCCTCCATTTTTTTCAGCTGCATTACCACGGAGATGGTCTCCGGCCCACACCCATAGACAGTTAAAGAAGTGGACTAACAGATCCCGTTGCTCTGGACCAAGCATAGACAGTATATAGAAATGGACCAACAGATCCCGTTGCTCTGGACGGAGACAAGTGAAGTCAAAGAATTTCTAATATAGGAAGAGGTTCTGAGTTCCACTAGATGGCGCTCACAGGCCAGTGCAGAATAAATGGGACTCTATGAAGCTGTACCCCTAAAAATCCACTTTTCAAAGGATATAATTTTTTGTCTGGTAATTTGAATGTTGCATTCGAAAGGGGAGGCAAAGAAAATACATACTGCTGGGTGTTAGATTTTTTTAAAGTGGCTTTTTTGTTCTAAAAAGCCTTTTAAAATGTCAATGACGTCATACACATATACGGCCAGAGATACTGCTTTACGGCGAGCTCTGAGTCACTTCCTTTTTTCTCTCTTGAGGCATCGACAACACAGCTGACAGGTTAGGCTCTCCTTGTCAACACACATGCTAGAAAGAGGTTTGCTAATGTTTTAACGACCACGCCGAAATATTCACTCTGACATTCTGGCTCCGCTTCGGATGCCGTCAAGCGGGATCTCCGATCGTAATCAGTCCTTCACTGACCAATCAGCATTCATTAGCAGAATGCTAGCGTGGTATGGGCAACAACAACTCAACCTGTAAGAAATCGAAAGGGCATAAGTACTCGTTCATTCAACTTTTGACCTATAATCCATGTTGAACTTGCAAAAACTACAATCAAATCTGAGATTTCTCAACGACAATCAGGCGAAAGAGACAAATTTAGCCGTCAAGCTCCATAGGGTCCCATTCATTTTGCACTGGACCGTGATCACCCCCAGTGAAACTCTGGTGGAACTGCAACCAAAGTCGGTACAATGGGGCTGAATGGGGAGTGGAACGGCTTTCCGTAGACGGGCTTTGGTGAAGTCTATTAGAAGCACTTTTACGGTGATGGCTGAGCGTTACTGCACAGCTGCAAACTGAGCTTGCCGACGTAGATGTGACGTGAGCAACGTGTCTGCAAGTTGTAAGTCTTCTGGTAGCTGTGCCAAGAGAAATCTCAATCATTCCCAATATTGCAGAGACGGAGAGCGTAACTAAAATGCTAGTTAATATTAGCAATTAAACTAAATAGCTAATGTAAGTCCAAACTGCCTGCAGGCTTCTCCTGTACTGTACGGTAATTCCTCTACTATGCGACAGTAAATGGTGCGTTCTTTTTACCTCGGAAGTCGGAGGTCGCAACCATTGACATAGAAGAAGTGGACCAACATATCCCGTTGCTCTGGACGGAGACGAGTGTAGTCTATTAGAAGCACTTTTCCGGTGATAGCCGAGCGTTACTGCACAGCTGCAAACTGAGTTTGCCGACGTAGATGTGACGTGAGCAACGTGTCTGAACGTTGTAAGTCTTCTGGTAGCTGTGCCAACAGAAATCTCAATCATTCCGAATCTTGCAGAGATGGAGAGCGTAGGTATATGTAAGGAGATAACATAGGCACAGGCTAATTATTGCTAACTAAAATGCTAGTTAACATTAGTAATTAAACTTAAACAGCTAATGTAAGTCAAAACTGCCTGCGAGCTTCTCCTGTACTATACGGTAATTCCTCTACTATGCGACAGTAAGTCGCATGGTTTTGACACAATCGTTACCCTATTTTTATAAAAACGTCTGCTACGGAGCCATAACGTGAGGTACAAGGTAATGGAGCCTTTTATACATTGTCATGTTTCTTTAGAAATAAACAATGGACAAATGAAGTCTTTAAACGCTTCAGATGTAAAGTTATTCACTGTCAAAGTGACGCCAAAATGAATGGCAGTTAATGGGATGCTAACGGGGGGTGATAGCTTATTAGATGGCACCATAGGAGGCTTCACTCTGAGAAGAGAAGCTTGCCCCCTTGGTCGCAACTGGGAATGACGTCACACACGAGTTGAATGCGTTCTTTTTGCAAGTCGGATTTTCATTGTTTTCATTAGCTTTAGCCAGGTTAGCCATACTTAGCAATGCCAGTTTAAACAACGTATACGCTGTTTTTTGTGCATACAAACCGCGTGACAACACAGATAGAAGACAGCGGTGCCTGTACGACTGATTTAGTGTGACACAAATAACACAGTAGTGCTTATAACTATGTTACTACAGCTTTCACAACTATCGATACAGGGGGCAGCCATGTTGGATTTTTAGCTCGGGGTACTCGGTGGTTGTACGAGTTCCGAGCTCGTAAATTCGAGGTCAGGGGGCGTGTTTACGACTTTAACCTCGTAAAAACTTGCAAGGCAAAAAGAACGCGCCATAAGTCGTGTGGTTATGACACAATCGTTAGCCTATTTTTACAACATCTGTTACGGAGCCATAACGTGAGGTACAAGGTAATGGAGCCTTTTATACATTGTCGTGTTTCTTTAGAAATAAACAATGGACAAATCGAGTCTTTAAACGCTTCAGATGTAAAGTTATTCGCTGTCAAAGTGACGCCAAAATGAATGGCAGTCAATGGAATGCTAACGGGGGTGATGGCTTATTAGCATCAAAATGGCGCCATAGGAGGCTTCACTCTGTGGAGAGAAGCTTGCCCCCCTGGGACCAAGCCCCCAGGAAGAGCGCCATATCTAAAAGCCACCATGGGCTTAGCGGATAGGGGTGGTACTGCACCCCATGGCCCAGAAAGACTTTTCACATAGACTTTGCATGGCGAATGAAACGTCTACATTTCAGCGGATAATTTGTTTCGGGGTATATAAACTTACCAGCCCGAACACTTAAAGGGTCCTTGTTTAAAAGGTTATGTTTTTAACATTTTTAACATTCTCTAGTAGCGAATCCAGAATTATTAAATTAGGCATGAAGAACACGCATAATGGACGCGAGCAGACCCGCGGGACTGCGCCCGCCCACTCACATGACTGTTCTCCTGAGCAGGGATGTAGTGGAGGCTAAACGCACGTAAACGCCATTTACGCACCTCCCGAAATTCGGAAATAGTGTTTACCCACCTCCAAAGTGCGTTTATCCACCTCTAAATTGTGTTTATCCACCTCTAAATAGCCTATAGTTCCTAAGCCATTTTAAATTAAGCTTATGTTGTTTTAGTTTCATATTTTTCATTATTAGTTTCATAGATTGTTAAACCTAAGACGAAGTCTTTCATATTGCGCTGCTTACTGTCAGTGTTGACCAATCTCTTGCGGTGTTTGTTTGTTAAAGCCCACAATGTCGCCTTCCAGGCAGCGATGCCTGGAAGGCACTAGGATTAGGCAACAGTTAGGTGCCTTGAATTAAGTCAATGGTCGCAATGCTGCCTTGAAGTCAACGTTGGGGGCTTAAAACACCATTGAGCATCTCTTGCGTAGCCAGCAGGAAGCAGCAGACTGCATTAAGATTTATCAGTTATCTTAATACATCCATGGTCACTAGCCCAAACTAGCCTACATGTCTCATGTAATAAATTGTAAAAATAGATGTCCGGCAATTTTTTAAGCAGCGTCAAGACAGCAGCCCTCCTCCTGATGCCAGCAAACGGCCTCGGCTACAAGCCCAAAGTGAGTGAGCTCGAAAAATAGTACTAAACGTCATGTTTTTTAGGTTAATTTGGTTCACAGTAGATTCATGCCACTGACTCAAGAAGTCACCTCTACCTTTTCCCATTAGCCCATGTTACAAGTAAAATTCAGGATACATTATCAGATAAATAACTGGATGTAATTATGCATTCTCTGACATTTAAACCACTGGAAGTTTGTGACAACAAGCTCTCTTTGCTAGTCACCTAGCTAGTTAATGTTATCGCTATAGCCGTTCGCGGTTTTGCGGGTACGGTAAACGTTTCTATGGAAACGGCGAGTTGAACCAATCAGAGGTGTCGCTGTTAAGCTTAGGACTGTGGGTAGTGTAGTTTTTCTCCATAAGATTGCGGCTAAAAACATGTTTTTCTAGTAACAAGGTTGGTTTCATACAGACCTCTAGCTTCTACAGGAGCAGAAACAAAACGAGACATTTGAGGATGTCATCCTGGGCTTTGGGAAACACTGATCCACATTTTTCTGACATATTATAGACCAAACAACTAATCGATTAATCGAGAAAATATTCAACAGATTAATCGACTATGAAAATAATCCCAAATCCCTAATCATTATGTACAAGTGCATTGCATTGGAAGCCCTGGATATAAGCCTCCCTCTCTATCTCTTAAATATTTTTGTTCTCTCTGTTTTGTCATTTAGTAAACTTTATAGATTTCAACCCTATTATTCCTTCTTGAGTCTCTTTAACAAGAGCTTAGATTAATGTATGAATTGAATAGTGATTGTGTGACCTATGATGAGGAAACAACCAGTGATACCCTTGGTAGTACCATCAAATGATAGCCTATAGCGATGTCATCAGGATACACATACACCGGTAGGCAGTGGCCCACCTTAAAAGGTGACCACATCGTGGTCCACCAGAATTTATAGTTTACCCACCTCTTTTTTTACCACTACACCTCTGCTCCTGAGGTCATGTAGCTAGTTGTAATAATGGATATAGCTAATGTTTATAATTCACCATGTGTTATATTAATACGTCCATGGTATTATTTTATGAAGTTATGATACATCCAAGGAATGTATGTATGCTGTGAAGCCTGTTACGTGGATGTAATGTCATTAGCGTTTCTCAAACTGGCGGGGCTATCGGCTAGCTAGCTAGTTGCTAACATCAGGGGTAGCTAGCTATATGCCTACACAACGTTACTACAGACATAGCTAGTGATTACATTGCCTTGGTTCTCTCTTATGATACGCCCGAGGGCTGTATGCTGTAAAGCTTGAGCGCTTCGTAGCATTAAAATGGCGCCATAGCGGCTTCACTCCGTGGAGAGAAGCTTGCCCCCTTGCCCACACCGCACTCTCGCTTTTCGGCAAAGACCCGCCCTACTTGCATCTGATTGGCTAGAACTCGTTCCACTGGTAGGTGGAAGTTCGATGATTGGTTAAACCCAGCGCATCAAAAACAAATTCCATAGAGCTCAACAGTCCCACTCACACTCCGAGAGACCTTGGGTTCCGGAAGTAAATTTCCCATTCATTTCTCCCATTGACGTCTGGAAAGATCTGTATACAAAGAGTTTTAGACCATTCCTTAGGCTAACCAGCTACGACGTGACACATAAGCATATGTGTCATTTTGAGTGAAAAAACGAACAGAAAATCCCCAAAAAGTCAAAGGTACAAGACTGTGTACATATTTTCAATATCGAGCAAAGGAACTACTCATCCCACAAACCACCGCGCACCACTGAAAAAAGGAAGCTAGCGTTACTTTAACTAACAGCTAATTCGGCTAACCGCTAGCTTAGACAGCATGTTAATAACTTTAAAAGACGCTCAAAATGACTTAAAGTCCAATGTATAGATAGAAATCAGAAAAACTTGTCAGCAGTGTGTAGTGTAGTGGTATAGACGATATAGAAGCTAGGAATACGCCACCGTTTGATGAAATAGGGCGCCAAGTAGCAGTGTGCCAAGTAGCAGTGATTTGGCTGTAGGCTACTTCCACCCAACATAGTCCCAAATCCAGTGCTCGAAGTGGGCCGGTACACACCGGTACGCAGTACCGGCACTTCTACATTTTACTCTTAAGCGTACCTGCACTTTTTCTTGCGTACCACTACTTCTCGCATGCAGCCGGTACGCTACCACTGACAGAGAAAGCGTCAGTGTCAGAGAGATGACCCTAACGTTACATAAACTACACTACCCAGAGGGCACTACGTGTTTACATTTTAGATCTTGACGAATCACATAAAGGCAAGCAGTCCGCCCACCCAATCAGAAGTTAGCTTCTCCACGGACGCTAGTTTGAAAAAGCTGTCAGTCTGACCGTAACAGATTTTTCACTGCTGAAAACCTAGAAACTAAAAATAAGTGTCGAGTTTGTAAGTCGTTATGTTAGCCGCCTGGCTTCAGAAAGGTACTAAAAGAACGCGTGTGCCAGAGCCAGAGACGTCAACAGAGGTCCAAGTCCAACCAGAAACATCTGGAGGTAGTACGATTCATGAGCTTCAAGCTAACGTTCAAGCTAACGTTAGCGTTGATGTGAGCGGAACAGCTGGCGTTAATGAGGAGTCTGCTGCTACCAACCTTAACGTTACCTTAGTCAATGACATCGACGTCAACAATAACGTGAGTAACGAAACACACGGATGGCTTGACTGTTGGTCAAAGGACCAAATTATGTATTTTTGCTCCACGAACAGCTGGCTCGTTTTTAATGATAACAAACTGGGCTGCAAAACATGATGTAGCAGCATCCCGTCACTTGCTGCCCAGACAGAGAGGGGACTGAAGCTGTCTGGTTCCCCCTGTCTCTGTCACACACACACACACACACACACACACACACACACACACACACACACACACACACACGCACGCACGCACACACACACACACACACACACACACACACACACACACACACACACACACACACTGAGTGACTGTTTTGCATCTGTTTGAGCACCAAATTATTGTTAAAATGAATAGTTTTGATGAATGAATGAATGAATGAATTCTTTTTCTTAACATGAATCCAACATATTAGCAAATATAAATCAGCTTATTTGTGGAAAAAATAAACAATATTGATACTAGCCTATATGTAAATTAGTCACTTAGGCCATCCATAGATAGTTAATAAGGATTCACTGTGCCACATGTATGTTTAAAATGAAAACATGATTTTTTTTAATAGCTTATGCACTAAAGTTATGTAAACTTGTTTAAATAAATCCATACATGTATATTGTTAATAAATGACAATAAATTGTTGTACCAGCAATATCTCCAAGTTTTGTTTTTCACTATAGAAATCTCAAATGTCATAATGATCTGCCAATGCAAGAGAGTACCGGCACCTTTTTTTCCCCACTTCAAGCACAGCCCAAATCAATATATGCCTAGGAAATCGCCTAGTCTTATTTTGCGTTGCCATTTGTACTTGTTGTATATACGCAGTCCACAAGAAGTAATTAGGTTGTTTTGTTGTTGGCTCACTTTTACTCGTGACATGCGAACGGCAACAAAGGATTCCATTCACTACGTTAAGCTAAGCTAACAGCGGCTCCACCGGACTGAGACAATGCATGCACTGAGACAGAAAATGTGTTTGCCCACCTATATACATCTAGAGGAGACCGTGATAAGAATACGGTGGCGTATTCCTTTAACTTTTTTGTCCATGACATCCAAGGTTCGAATCCCAGCTAGATCTCTAGTGCGTTGTTTGGTTTTATTTTTTTTCCGTTCATACAGTATGTGTCGTATTTGTGTGGATAATGCTTAAATGGACATGTATTACACATAAACTGGTGATGTTTTCAGCGATATCCATTATTTTGTCTCACTTGCAAACACTTTGTGAAAATGTGAACCTCTGGCACTCCAGGGGCGGAGGCAGAGCAGAATGCAGGGCAGGGCCTTGTTGAATATTCACTGATTTCATGCAAATATCACAAGTTAACATGATCACCAGCTAAACTGGCACACCGACACGGTGCCGAAATACTTTAAGCCCTGCATTTAGGAAGAGTTCATATTTTTACGTGCATGGTTGGGTCCCAAATATTTGAAACTTGCTAAATAATTAATGTTAGCATAAGTGTCCATGTTAACATTTAAATGGGCAATTAAAATGCACACCAGGAGGGATATCAACAGTTTACAAAATAGACTAAATCACTGTGACGTCACGCTAACACAACAATCACTTCTGGGTAGACAACCGGCTGTTGATTTGAATTGCAGAGATATATGAAATCTGCAAACTTGTTTATTTCTGTTGTCATTGTCAGCCGTAACTGTAATGTTTAAAGATATATAGTTAAACACGGACCTATCTGTCCTTTCTGCTGTGTTTATTTTCTGTTTCTGATAAACCAAAACTAGCGTAAGGAACAGCAACATGTCACCACCGGTCGGACTGACTGCTACTAGTTTGGGTGGTGTAATTCTCTTGAGTCTGTGGCCCAACAGGTAAATCAGCTCTCCAAGCTAACGTTAGTCAAAGTGTTGACATTTAAAAGCATCAAACATTCATTTTAGATAACTCAGATAAGAGTATATCCAGTTGTTCCTCGTCCCCGTTTGCTGAGCGCCGTTAAATTGTATGTATGGGAATCAGGAGTTTTCTACCAGGAAGTTATTGTAAACAAACAGACAAACACTTACAGACTTCTAAATTAACGCCACTTCCTAGATTTGTTCAGCAATTCAAATAGGTTTGGTGTTGTGGTAATTGACAGCAGTTTCCCTGACTGGAAGACAATCGTCAAGTTGGAGCTTTGTTGGTGGATCCTTTTCCTACGGAGCCAACTAGCTACATCTATGTGAAATAGCAACAAACAAATGGCCACAAAATGGTGACAAGTATGAATGAGATCAGCACAACTGCACAGGTTGTCTGCTTAATTGAAAACTGCATCTACTAACTTCTTGCTCAGCCTTTGAGTCAACTGAAAATCAGGATAATCTTCTTGAATCTCAAAATCTTTGAGCAGTACTTCATTGTTATGCGTGAGAACTTCAGTACGCCACTTGTCAGATTTGGTCAGCAATATAAATAGGTTTGTAGTTTCCATTTTGTGAAATACTCTATTGTACTTATGTGTGAGAACTTCAGTACCTAACGCTGTGGGTCCCAGGATGAAAACCTGCCCCCGGGGAAAGGTGATCACTGGCATCTGGGCTGACGACGGAAAAAGAGGGAATGACGGGTGTGGAGGAAGGAGGAGGTGGCGGCAGTGGAGAGGAATGGGGTACACGGAAAGCAAATTCTTCAGCGTCTGCAGCGTCCATGTTGTGAAAGACTAAGCTTTTTGTCAAGGCTTTGTGGTCTGGAGTTGTTGTAGAGGCAAATAAAGTTGAATCTGCGATAGTAGATGTATTTGTTGTGTCGTCCGTGTCTGCGTTGTCTCTTTTCTTTCTTGCCTCTGTAGGAAATGTAGTTTTCTTAGTCCTTTGGGTCATAGTTGCGCTGGACTTGTTGCTAAATGACCCAAGCTTTGTTTTAGGTTCTATGATCAAAGTTTTGAAGTGAGGGGATTTCAAGGAGTTTACATCAGATTCAGAGCTGTTCTTTTGCTCAAAACTTGAGCTTCTGGACACCTTTGAGATTTGATTTACCAAAGACTTGGTTGTTGCAGTGACGGACACAGAAAGTGCTAAATCTTCTCTGTTCTCTTTATCTGAGGGTTTCTGTGTTTTCGGAAAATTGGTTCCAGCTGACGTGTTGGTTTTAGGGATTTCATTCGGCATGGAGGTTAAGGTTATTCTGGATTCTGTGGTGATCTTGGATTCCGAAGTGCTCTGCTGATGGATCCTGCAGAGCTCAGAAGATTCAGGATTCTCCTTGTATTCTCCACCCGAAGCATCGGATACGTCAATGTGGTTTGCAGCTGGGCTAATCTTCAAGCATCCATGATCCTCATTGATATCCTGCTGATTTTTGGATGCAATCGATAATTCTGTAGGTTTCCTGTCTGTTGGAAGGCCTCTTGAAGGTTTGTTGGGTACACATGTGGTGTCATTTTTGGGGTTGGGATCTGAAGATGAGCCAGTTTTGGACAACTTTGAATTTATGGATCCTTTAGGTAGAGTTGTAGTGCTGATGGCAGGACTGGCTTCTATTAAAATTGTTGATGACTGCCTTGAAAGATCTGATGTAAGAGTCTTTAAGGGGCTGGTAAACAAATATGTGTTGTTTTTGGCTGGCTTAGGGCTTGAGGGTAAGCCTTTTGGACATTCAGAGGCCTTTTTTTGCTCTGTGTCCATTGAACGATTGCCCTGATGCTCTAAAGTCGTCAATGTCTCGCATAGCTTGGTGACAGAAGGGGTAGTTGAGGTAGCAACTTTAATGTGGTCATTGCTTGACGGTTGAGGTGCTTTAAGTGTCAAGCTTATCTCTACTTGCTCACTGTTTGCTATTTTAGAAGTTGCAACTGTTGAAGAGACTTCAGGGTATTCTGTAGTGGAAGACTTTCCCATTTTCTGTGTAAAGTGGGCGTCTGTACGATCAATGGTTGAATTCAAAGAGGCTTTTGGAGATGAAGTCCCATTTGGATGGTCAGTGGTTGAGCTTTTAAACAAGTTGGGCACTTTTGTGTTTGAGCTGTTCCAGCTCTTCCCAAACTCTTGACTTGGCTCCGATTTAGACGATCTCCAGATCTCCATCAGACTTTTCTCAGTCACATTTGGCACAATGCTGTCTGAGCAACAAGAATTCAAACCACTGGAATCTCCATATTTTGTATCTGTAGTTTTCAAATGGTCTTCCCTTGTCTCTTCAGAAGCAACTTTCCCGTGTTTAGGTTTAGGTTTGTTATTGTCCTTCAGATGGGTTGCAGTCGGGGTTGTCTCCAAAAAATCTGAATTACGGGTTTTAGTTGATTTAGGAATCTCACGTTCCTTTCTGAGATCCACACCAGTGGCTTTTCCCGGTTTACTTTTCATGGCCACAGTCGTTTTTGATGCATTGTCGATAATCTTGGCACCAAATGTTTTGGATTGTTTGGATAGCAAAGGTTCTGAGGTGTTACGAACAGTTTTAGAGTGCTTCGAATATCGCTTTCCTTCCTTTTTCTCCATCTTCTCATCCTCCTTCCTCTCTCTTTCCTTGTTGACTTTCTCATTCACATCTTCAGCTTGTTTCTTGTCCTTACTTCTCCGGTTCTTTTCATCCCCTTCATTCTTTTCTCGTCTTGGAGTTTTACTTATTTTGGGAAGGGTAGAGTTGTCTCTGTGGTCCTTTTGGATCTTAGCATTCAGCTCGTCCAAAAATCTGTGTAGATAACAGAAAGATGAAGGGATGATTAACTTAAATTTGGAAGCTACTAAACAATATATATATATATATATATATATATATATATATATATATATATATATATATATATATGTTGGTGACACACACACACACGCACCCACACACAGACACACACAACCAATCAATATGTTGGTGGTTTGATTCCTTGTATCACTACTGATCTGGCTAACACACATTTCAAGGTGTAGCAGCCTACTCCAAGGGCAGAACTGGAAGACTAGGTGGACACAATAAGCTCTTTGGGATGCATCTGTAACTACACATAACTGCTTCTTGAACTTCAAGAACACAGATATACCTGATGTGGAAAGAGTCTTGTGTGAACAGAGGATGTTCTAGCAGTTCTGAACACTGAGCTCGTCTTTCTGGATCCATCTGGAGACAACTCTGAAAGAGAAAACACAAAAGTATTACGGTTTCTGATCAATGCGCTCTCATGAACAGGTATGTACGATATTGTACGAAAAGTTATACACACCAATTCGTATGACATCCTAGAGAAATTGGTGACCACAGGCTGGTCATGTGGCGTCAGCTACAGAGCTCCTGTCATATCAGTGGTAGTTGGCAGTAGTGCTGGGCGGTATACCGGTTTGTACCGTATACCAGTATTAATTTCCCGTATGATATGAATTCTTCATATACCGTAATACCGGTGCATTGCAAGGTTATTATAGTTTTGCATTTTTCATTAGTTTTTATTTTTATTTCGTTTAGACTTTTTGTTTTCAAATTCAGTTTAGTTTTAATTAGTTTTTAAAGCGGGTTTGCTAGTTTAGTTTTTAAAAATGCTTAGTTTTAGTTTAGTTTTTATTAGTTTTAGTGTTAGTTTTAGTCTTTTTTGTAATATGGGTTATTTCTCAGGGGCAAGATTCAAAAAGGTCAGAAAAAGTATTGTGTAAAAATAACTCAACAAAAACATCATACAATGTTAGAAATATGTATTCACAATGTATTCAACAATAACACCAGTACATAAAATGTACATATGGTCATAAATATGTAAAGAGTCTACACAAGACGCCACAGTAAGTGCAACATGTGTAAGTGACGTGTTACTAAAGAAGACAGACATGAACAGGTGTGTTCGAGTAAAGTGGTGAACTTTTTGAAGTCAGTCGACTCACACAGTTGTGTAGACATCCCAATATCAATACACATATTAACCCACGCTTCCTCCCGCTTTTGGTGTTCCTGCGTATTTACTAACCAGCAGCTATCGGGTCGCCGGTGAAAGCCCTCCTGTACTGTTCTCTGTCCTACGGTTGTCTCCGTCATGCTGCCTGGCCCTGTACCCATACATGCATGCCCTGTACCCATACATGCATGCCCTGTACCCATACATGCATGCCCTGTACCCATACATTCATGCCCTGTACCCATACATTCATGCCCTGTACCCATACATCCATGCCCTGTACCCATACATCCATGCCCTGTACTGGGGTTAGCTTCTGTTTCAGGGAAGGGGGGCTTTGCGTTCTCCTTTACCTCGTTAAGGTAAGCTAGGTTAGCCTCCTTGGGCGCGCTTCTCAAATGTACTTTCAAATTCGTGGGATTTTTCCCTTCAATAAATTGTCCACATATTTTACCACCTTCCACTGCAAGACACTTGCTTTTATCTGACACAGCCATAATCAAATAGGACTCTGCCACTTTCTTCTGACTTTCAGTACCGGCGTGATGCCAGGCAAGGGGCACGAACATGTTGTGTTCAATTTGACATGGAATGGCGGAATTTCTGGGTTCCCAGTTGGAAACTATATATGTTTATGGCATAGACTGTATAAAACAGGTCTATGGTCGGAAATGTCAACTCTGAAAGATATACGTTATTTGCTCTGTGAAAGATATTGGCAAAGACGAAAACTAAGGACATTTACTTGATAATTCTATTTTATTTTAGTTAGTTTTGCAAACAGACATTACAGTTTTAGTTAGTTATCGTTTTTTTGTAATGCCTCCTTTTTATTTTTATTTCAATTAACAACAATGTTTTTTCCCACCTAGTTTTCGTTATTTCGTTCGTTTTCGTTAACGATTATAACCTTGGTGCATTGCCGCACAGGGCACTACGGCCAAAGTAATCTGCGAGTGAGTTGAGAACGGGAGCCCTGTTCTCACTCATGGTAGTAACTTCATAACACAACAGTTAACCCACAACTAACTATCTTTTACAGGATAAAACACCACAGCACACAACTATTTGTGACTTAAACTATTTCTAACACTAGCTAATAATTTTACATTTACAAATTTACACCGCCGAACGGCATGCTGGGTAACATTATAGCTGCTAGCTAGCCAGGTAGCATAACAGTCTGTTAAGCTGGGAGAGGCTCCAGTCGCTACTGCACATTCAAGAACAGAGAAGAAAGTTAGAGGATGAAGAAAGACCGGAGATACACCAGAACAACGTATGCTCAAGAGAGGAGCCGTCTGTTGTTCCGAATTGTTTTGTTTCTAAAAAATCTGACATAATTTAGCCACTGTGGTTGGCCGTCGCTAAACATTACTTGGTTGTGCTAATGTTACTCGACCGTGCTAACTTTAAAGACATGTCACTTTGAGCATGCAGCGGAGCAACGTTATGAACGCAATAACAATCCACCTAGTGTCCCGCTACAGACCGTTTAGAAAGACGGGAGAAAGACGGTTCAGAGCAATGATTAACACACTGGGTTTAAGATGTCTCGCCTCGCTGAAATATGTCCGCCAACCTACTAACAATATTCAAACACCGAAGGAGGTTGACAGCGGAGCTACGTTCACTCGCCACTTTTCAACAACAACCTAACTCACCTGTGGCCAAGGTAGTGTTTATACAACTATCTTACAACTATTTTATTTTGAAAGGGAAACTATGTTAAATTTGTTTGTATGTGTATTCATTCAATTTAAGTTTATTTTACTACTTTGCAGTTTGCACAATAAAAATAGTTTAGATTCTGTAACAGTTTCATGCATTCTCCTTCATATAACGTTATTGTATAATGTTATATATATATATATATATATATATATATATATATATATATATATATATAATGTTGTGGAGCCAAGCAAACCCTTTAGTAATCAAAGCTTTTAGAAAACATGATGACATTAACATGTTTTTGTGATATTCTATGTACTCCTGACAGTAGAATATTCCATTATAAACCTATATAAAGACCCAGTCAAGCAAAGAAAGAAAATACTGTGATACCGCCAGAATCTTAAACAATACCGTGATATAAATGTTTGGTCATACCGCCCAGCACTAGGAGGAAGGTAAGTTTAGCCGCGAAAAGTTGACTGGGAGCTGGCTACAGGGCACCACGAGATGATCAAGTTTTCTCCTTTCTGGGGCCGGGGCAGGTGAGTTTAGCCGATAAAAAGTGAGCGCCATGTGGTGGCAACAGTTAAGTTTAGGCACCAAAACGACTAGTTAAGTTTAGGCAAAAAAATCATGGTTTGGGTTAACACACTCCCAAGGAATGAACACCCGTTTCCTAGGTGAGAGTTTTTCCCAGGAAGCAAACACTGCTGAAGGCGCTGTGTTTTATGACTCATCCATTCACCCCAACCTCCTCCCTACGCGGTCGACAGCGTTCTTAAGGCCTTTACTCCAGGGGCGGTTTTGTTTTAGTCTTAGTCCTATAGGACTTTGGATATTCTGACTCAGACAGCTAACAAGACGGCAAATTCATGGCTCACATACACTGCATTTGATCTGATCTAGGTCTTGTTTCTTGGAGGTGAATTAGCTTAACGTAAGAAGCTTTAGATGAAAGCTAAAGCCAAATGAGTGCATGTTTTATGATTTACAGTCTGTACGTTTTTATTTGATGGTTTAAAGTTATTTTAAATATTTGTATTGTCACATTTAAGTCAATGAACCACCCAAACTGTACCTGAGCCAGGTCCAGGGTGGTGGGTGTGATTGTAGGGAAGCGCTGCTCCAGTCGGACTCGGACAGAATTTTCAGGAAGTCTGACTCCAGAAAAGACAGGATTCCTGTAGAATAACTCCTGGTGTTGAGCTGTCAGGTCCCCTAGGAGAACCCAAAAGGGTACAATTGTGTTTAGAGAGAGTTAAAAGAGGAGACTTTGCATGTTTTTATCTAACATACAGTATGTGCTTACCGAAGTATCTGACGATGTGGTAAATTTGGTCGAGGTCAGAGTCTCCAGGAAACAGAGGCTGACCTGTTAACATCTCCAATAACAGACAACCAACAGCCCACACGTCTACCGGTCTACAAATACACACACACACACGCACGCGCACGCATGCACACACACGCACGCACGCACGCACGCACGCACAGACACACACGTTAAAATCTTTATCAAAACACAACATTCACTAACATCTACTAGTTATTTCCAACAGCAACATACAGCCTGTGTACAGTACATTCATGATAACTTTTGTTTTTGATGTATTTTTTCTCAACATGTGTCACTTTTTTTGACATTACTGTCACTTTTTTGATGTCTTTGTTGCTGTTTTTTAATTCTTGTGGCTTTATTGTCTTTTTTAAAACTTTTTCTGGCAGTCTGTATCAAAACACAACATTAACTAACACATCCTCAGGTGGACACACTAACACCTACTTTCCATACTTGGTGTCTCCCACCAGCAGTTCAGGTGCTCTGTACCAGCGAGTGGCCACATAGTCGGTATAGATCCCCCCCTCAGCGGGTGATGTCATGGTCCGGGCGAAGCCAAAGTCACACATCTTAACCACGCCCCCCTGAGAGATAAGTATGTTCTCCGGTTTGATGTCACGGTGGATGATCTGAGAAGAAAAGAGATCATAAAAATACAGGAAAATGTTTTAACAGCTAGCAGCCATATTTAATGCTTTGAAGCGCTTGTGAGATGGCTAGGGTGGCTGCGTTTGAAAAATCGTCATATAAACGGTTTACCAGAAGCTACAAAAACGTCAGGGAAAAAGCGACAAAAATGTTGGGAAAAAGCATCAAAAACGTGGGAAAAAGGCAACAAAAACGTGGGAAAAAGGCAACAAAAACTTTGGGAAAAAGCGACAAACATTTTGTAAAAAAAAACAACAGAAAAGTTGAAAAAAAGGCAACAAAAACGTTGGGAAAAATTTACAAAAATGTTGGAAGAAAGCGACAAAAATGTGGGAAAAAAGGGACAAAAATGTCGGGAAAAATAACGTGATAAACGGTTTGCCACAGTAACTAAATATTGTAGTTACTGTGTCCAAGGCTGCTTTAATGCACGGGCTTACCTGGGCTGAAGCCCAGGGGCCTCCAATATTCACGTTAGTGATGAGCTGAAAAGGTCATATTGTTTTCTAACTTGTCAGGTTTTCTGTCAATCACTCTAATCGCAGGTTACATGGCTGCTAATTGATCCAAATTAGGAGTGACCCACATGGCCCCATCGCTTATGGCCAGTGACCTTACCTATAAGAATGTCTATAGTTAGTTTTGGGGTGTGTCCCTCTATGACTGAGTGATGTCTTCTGTACAACCCCAAATCAGAAAAAGTTGGGACAGTATGGAAAACACAAATAAAAAAAGAAAGTAGTGATTTCTAAATGTACTTTGACTTGTATTTCATTGCAGACAATACAACAGCACATAATTGAATCTGTTCCTCATGATTTTTATTGTGTCTTTTTCAAAAAAACCAAATTCCTATTTTGGTTCTTGCAACACATTTCAAAAAAAGTTGGAACAGTAAAGCATTTACCACTTTGTAATGTTGCCATTCCTTTTCACAACACTTAAAAGATGTTTAGGGACTGAAGACACCAAGTGATGAAGTGTTTCAGGTGTAATTTTGTCCCATTCTTGCTGCAAACAAGTCTTAAGGTGGGCAACAGTACGGGGCCTTCGTTGTCGCATTTTGCGCTTCAAAATGGGCCACATTTGTCTATTGGAGACAGGTCGGGACTGCAGGCAGGCCAGTCAAGTACCCGTGTCCTCTTCCTCTGCAGCCAGGACTTTGTAATGTGTGCAGAATGTGGTTTTGCATTATCTTGTTGAAATATGCATGGACGTCCCTGGAAAAGATGTCTTCTTGAAGGCAGCATATTGTGCTCCAAAATCTCTATGTACTTTTCAGCATTAATGGTGCCATCACAGAAGTGAAAGTTACCTTTGCCAAGGGCATTGACACAACCCCATACCATGACAGACCCTGGCTTTTGGACTTGTTGCTGGTAACAGTCTGGATGATCCTTTTCTTCATTGGTCCGGAGCACACGGCGTCCATTTCTCCCAAAAAATACCTGAAATACTGATTCATCTGACCACAGTACACGTTTCCACTGTGTGATGGTCCATCCCAGATGCCTCCGAGCCCAGAGAAGTCGACACCGCTTCTGGACACTGTTAACATAGGGCTTCCTTTTGGCACAGTACAGTTTTAACTGCCATTTGTGGATGTAACTACGTATTGTGGTACTTGACAAAGGTTTGCCAAAGTACTCCTGAGCCCATGTGGTGATCTGTTCTAGATGTAGAGTAGATGACGATTCTTGATGCAGTGCTGCCTGAGGGATCGCAGATCACGGTTGTTCAGTTTAGGCTTGCGCCCTTGTCCTTTACGCACTGAAATTCCTCCACATTCCTTGAATCTTTTAATTATGTTATGCACTGTTGAAGGTGAAATAAGCAAATGTCTTCCTATCTTTCTTTGAGGAACACGGTTTTTAAACATTTCAATAATTTTCTCACGTATTTGTTGGCAAACTGCCGATCCTCGGCCCATCTTTGCTCCTAAAGGACTAGACCTTTCTTGGATGCTGCTTTTGTACCAAATCATAATTACAATCACCTGTTGACATCACCTGTTTCAAATCACATCATTATTTAACCAATTTACCTGATTACTAGCCCTAAATTGCTCCTGTCCCAACCTTTTTTGGAATGTGTTGCAGGTCTGAATGACAGGAAAGGATGTATATTTACAAATGAAATTAAGTTGACCAGACAAAACATGAAATATTTTGTGTTCACATTGTCTGCAATGAAATACAAGTCAAAGTACATTTAGAAATCACTACTTTCTTTTTATATTTGTGTTTTTCATACTGTCCCAACTTTTTCTGATTTGGGGTTGTACTAGTTTGCGCTTGAGAGAGCAACAGCAGGACATTTTTAACAATTTTCACCATCTTATTCATCATTAAAGTCACTTCTGACAACATTTTACGCGAGAAATGAACTGTTTAGATTTCGAATATAGGCAGTCTTCCAAAAATCTTTGCCAAATTGACAATTTGCTTCAAAGTCTTCGGAGTTGAGAAGTTCCATAAAGTGACTGACAGCTGGTGGCGGCCCGGGATCGCTTGTTCGCCGGTCGGCCTGTCATCCTGAGACACCCCGGTGTAAGTTGTCGGCAGAGATGGGAAGTAACGAAGTACAAATACTTCGTTACTGTACTTAAGTAGATTTTTCAGGTATTTTTACTTTACTTTACTATTTATTTTTGTGCCAACTTTTTACTTTTACTCCTTACATTTTTAACACAAATACCGGTACTTTCTACTCCTTACGTTTTACAAAAGTGGCTCGTTACTTACCCACTTACAAAAGCGCGATGATACGTAACAACATTGTTTGTGACAGAACGTTCTCATTTTCATTCATAAATTCACCCCGTCTGTGTTGGGAAGCTCTGAGATTTGGACCTTGGGGGCTTCCGTGGCCCCGGATCTGACGTGAAGTCACTTAACGTTACTAAGCAACAACAAGTTGCATTCTTTGCGCGGTCTTTCCTTTCTCGCAACTAGTTAGTTATCTAGAGTTTGAACAAAGTTTTTGATACCGCGCGCTGTGTGTGTGTGTGTGTGTGTGTGTGCGTGTGTGTATGTGTGTGTGTGCGTGCCTGTGTGTGGGTCTGTGTGTCTGTGTGTGTGTACCTGTGTGTGTGTGTGTGTGTGTGTGTGTGTGTGTGTGTGTGTGTGTGTGTGTGTGTGTGTGTGTGTGTCTGAGTACAGCAGTAAACAGAATACAAAGTTTATATTTCCTTGTTTCAGATGATGAGAGAGACAGTGAGAACTCCTGGCCTTCATTAGGTCAATGACTATGCAACATTAGAGTAAATTCTTAAATCTTAAATATGCATTGCTTTACACAATTAAATGACTATATGTAATGTTAGTTAGCAATGGTCAGATAATTAACTAAAATAGAAAGAGTGGAGCTTTTTTCTCCTTCCGTCTGCTTTTTATGCATTTGTTAGCCATGGTGCTGAAGATTGTAAACAGTTTATTAAATACTTTTGAGTAAATGTAGGCCCTTATCAGCAGATTTTACTGCTAATCGATACAAAAGTTGTATGATGATGCTAATTATTAGTCATGGTTTTGTGTGGCAGTGGGGGGGTGCCGGTTAAACGGCTTATTTGTGTGATGTGATGTCCTGTTGCGTTCAGGTTCGGTTGCGTTTCTCAAAAAGTTAAATCTGTCTCATCTTTCCTCAACTCTAAGTGTTGTTTTTCCAGGACTTTAAATAAACGCCATCAATACTTAAACGTCTGTTGTCCGTGTACAGTTCGTATTCAGAAACGTCACAGTACCGACTGTCTGGGGTGTCGCTCTGGGACAGGCGAGTATGAGGCTGGGAGGGGGAAATCACAGTATACTCACTACAAAAAAATAGACTACACCACTGGTTAGTTGTACTCTAAAAGTATGCAGAACGTACATGTAGATTCCTTTAAATGTTAAGGGGAAGATTAAAAATGGAACTGGATCTGTGAATTATTACAGAATCTCAATTGAATTGAATTCATACTCAGTCAGAATCTTATTAACCTGGAGTCCCAGTCTCTGTCACAATAATCATATATGGGATGTTTTAGGCCTTTTGGCAGACATCCATTTAAAATGTAGACAATGGCATATATACATAAAGAGCCTTTTCTCCATGGCTACTGAAGTTTCTCAGCTTGCACTCTAGTAACATTTGTGGTTCAGGTAGCTTTGCATAAAAAATGGTCGTCATTCACAAGGCTACTTTTACTTTTATACTTTAAGTACATTTCCAAGCCTGTACTTTGTTACTTTTACTTGAGTAAATAAGTTAAATCAGTACTTCTACTTTTACCAGAGTATTTTTTAACACAAGTATCTGTACTTCTACTTAAGTATGAGAAATGAGTACTTTTGCTATCTCTGGTTGTCGGTCTGTCAGACCGATCTCGTAAATAAGAGGCTTTTATTTCGCCGTTGACGGATTGTTTGTTTAAATATCACAACACATGTCCATCATAAGATTAACGGGAACGTGTGGTTAATTGCCTTTTTGGCGTTAAACTCCACAAGCGCCTGGTGCGCCGTCACACACGCACACACACACACACGCACGCACGCACGCACACACACGGCCACAGGCAGAGAGAGAGAGATACCTTCGGGAGACTTGTTTAAATTATGACATAGGCTACATTAGATTTAGTATATAGTTCATACTTTTTTTTGGCGTATTTCTCTTCTGATTTTAATTAAGACCGTTGCCGTGCTTGCATCACTCCCCTTACCCCTCCTACCAGTCCCAGTGGGAATGCAAATGGAAAAAAGATTTTGGGGGAGAGTAGTTCTTAGAACTGCTTAGAAGTGTACTTATCCTCTAAAAAGTACAAGTACTATCCGGTGGGAAACCCTCGGCTTCCTCAGTCATTGTGTATTTTAACCTCATGCCCTCTCGGCTGCTGCTTGCTGACGTTATTTCAGACTCTGGCTCTACAGCTAATCAACAGTTTGCCTCGGCGGTGGACGAGGAAACATCAACTGTAACATCTACAGATATAATCTTGCTAAATTTAGCCGCATTACTATTACAGAAGAAAAACTCTTGTATCCTTTTCTGCGACACTCTTCTCTACAACTAACGTTCAGTCAACTAGTCTCAGCCTGCTCGCTTCTCAGCGAGTCACGTCACTCACTTTCACTGTCACCTCTATCAGCTATAACGGTACATTTTTAGTAGGCTATATTTTAGAACCTATCCATAACACTTTTTTGCTATTTGCCTAATTATTTGATATACAAAAATATAAATAATGTCACACAGCGAATTAGTAATCATTTAAAAAATAAAAAAATATATAAAATCCAGCTCCTGCCAGCAGGTGTATGTGATTGGTTCACAGGGCTTGCTGAGGCTCCTACTTTGATCTGTTGCTGTTCTTTGCTAATGCTGTTATCAGTTATCAATGTTTGTGCAGACAGGTGATGGTTGGTGATGTTTTTCATAATATCGTTTGAAATCATACTTTCACACATTTTGGTTTTATCATCACCAGAAGTTGCTGTGTGTGGTTGTTACATAAAGTATCTTGTGTTTATGCTCAGGTGGACTCAGTGATATGATAATAACAATAGTATGGTGATGTCTGGCTCAAAGAGGGATAACTCACTGTTGTATGCCTCGAAAGAAACTAATGCATTTTGTGATGTAGATTACCTAGATATTACACTTTTTTAAAATGAGACTCTGTAAATCGAGGGGATGGGGGGCCTACAAAACCTCTCAGCCCCGGGGCCTAACATTAGGTTAAGGCGGCCCTGACTGTGTCATCTTTCCTTGGTTTTTGTCTGGGTGGGTGGTTTTGACGTGGTGTGGGGGGGGGTGTTCATGTTGCCAGTTGTATGTTTTGTATGTTGTTTAAAAAAAAGAATTGTCAATCACATTAAAAAGAAAAGACGTGTTTCATTTCTGTGATTGAGTTGGTTCTCACATGTTGCTGGTGGCAGAAGGCTGCAGCCCTCAGGATCTGGTACAGGTACTGCCGGCTGGTGTTCAGGTCCAGTCCACTCGGGTTTTGCTCCAAATCCTCCAGCAGGGTTCGCTCCACGAACTCAAACACCAGATACCAGCGGCGGCGACGCTTCCACACTTCTAGAAGGTTCACCAGGTTGTCGTGACGCAGTTGCTTGATGGTTAGAAAGATGAGAGCGGAGAATAAGCATAATTTTAAAGCATCTTTTACTCTGTGCGCTACACCTTGAGTGATGAAGCCTTTTTTGGGTTCTCTATTTGTGCAGAAAAAAATATTTGAAACTTTGAGACATTTGACACAGATTTGAATTGTTTTAGTTTTATACGTCTGTTTTAAAGAAAAAGATCTGTAATACTTTAATTCAGAAGTGCAGCATTAACTGGAGATAGCATTGTGCAATATGTTGCACAAACCCTAAATGTAAAAAACAAATCTGACAAAGGAAAGTCAGTCAGACATCTTTGAGAATCAAGCATTATTTTCTTAATATTTGAGCAATGATCTGCTTTTTTATGTCTGGTTTCAAGATACTAGTTTGGATCAATGGAAGTATATTTCCAGGATAAAGCTGGCGCAGATGTCCGCCATGTGTTACATGTGTGTTGCCATTCTCAAAATCCCTTCGCTACGTGAAACGACAACAAACTTTGAGCTAGCAAGCTAACGTTACACACTGAAAATATCAAGTTTTGAATAAAATGTGAATGGTGCAACAAGGCAGGAAATGATTGTAAAGATTTACAAAGAATATGTTGAGGTCATTTCCTCCCTAACTGGGACGTTTTGGGACCGATTGGTGGGATTGCTGTGGACAAAGTACACACGGATATACGGAGAGCCAGTGAGGTTTAACCATGTATCAGCTAATTTAAATAGCTCATGTTACTGTATTGTGTCAACTGTTAACTTCTTTTAATATTGTATGTGTCGTTTTCTTTTGCGGGGTGCAAATGTTCCACCATCACAAGTTCCTTCCTGAGACTATTCTGCAGCGCCACCGTTGCTACGTCCGGAGCTTAGCACCACCTAAGATGATTGTGATTGGTTTAAAGCAGCGCCCTTTATTTAGAGAGTTTGGCCAACTCAAATCATGGGCGCCATATGGCGCCTATGGGGCAAATATGCTATCTTGAAATAAATCGGTTATTTTCACCATAAACAGGCATATACATGTTATTATCAATGTTTGTCAATATGTAGAAGGCCCTTATGGAAATATTCCAGGGTATATTTACCTTCTATATTGTAAATGAGCCTCTAAAAAAATGTCCGAACAACATCCCCGTCCAAGCTATGTTTTACTTTCCTTCCAATATTATTATAAACATAATAAAGACACCTGGACTCGGTCGAGACCAAAAGCCATATGACTATGGCAAGATCACAAGCATTTAGGTACATGGAGTGCTAGCGAAAAAGCTAACGCTAGCATAAGGAATGGCTAACTATAAACTTCATTCATTTCTAAAGCAGTGTTAGAACTTTTTTGACAGCATGGTATACATTAACGATGGTATTACTATATTTGTTCTAATTTGTTATCATATCGAAGAGAGAAATTGACATTAACCTCACAATTATGAACAGCTCCCATACTTTTTGCCTTTTTGGTTCACGGGGGGACTTGTGAAATCTTTTGCCGCTTCCCTGTCTTTCATTGCAGCCAAACGCGCAACAATTTTTTCAGTGATTTATGTCATTTTTTTAAAAAATTATTACATCTTTCCACTATTCCCTGCACTATATCAATGGGAATCAGATGAATGTTGGTATACAACATGGAGTCCACGAAACACGTCACCACCTCGGAACCAATCGCATAACGGGATAGCTCAGAACATCCGATTCCCTAGTTGGCCAAACTCTCTAAATAAAGGGGCGCTAGTTTAAAGAAATGCAAACAACCCAGAGCGTTTTTTTTTCTCCTATCCCAGAATGCATCTGTGTTATAGCCAGACCTTACTCCACAACACTGCGGAGATAGAGCTGGTAATGTGAGACTACAAGATACTGAAGAAACTCTTGTCTTGTCTTCCAATGTTTCGTCTCATGTCAACAATATGTTTGTTGTGTGATTGACAGGCTGCTTTTGTGTTTTGCGTCGCTCAGGTTTCAGTCTCATACAGACTGCTCAATGCGACTCATTGATTGATTGGCTGATGAATGGATTGACACTAAGTTACCCTCAGCAGCTTGATCTCCCTCAGGGCGATCTTCTTCACCGTCTTGTCATCATCCGAGTCCATAAACTTCTTGATGGCGACGAGGCGGCCGGAGTCTCGGTGACGGCACTTCAGCACCGTGCCATAACTGCCCTCCCCAACCAGACCCAGAGACTCGTAACGCTCCATTAAACACTGCAGGGAGAGACATTTATAACACATCACTAATATCGTCCAAAAATACATTTGTACAGAGACCCTAAAGTGACATTGGAATTTTGAAACATTGGAAAAGCGACAAAAACGTTGGTAAAAAGCAACTAAAACATTGGAAAAGAGGGACAAGAATGTTGGAAAAAAGGGACAAAAACGTCGGAGAAAAAAGTGACAAAAACGTTGGGAAGAAGCGACAAAAATCTTGGAAAAAAGCGTGGGAAAAAAGCGACAAAAATGTTGGGAAGAAGCAACAAATTGTCAGAAAAGAGACAAAAACGTTGGGGAAAAAGCAAGAAACTTTCTGGTTCTGAACAAGAAACCAATATAAGAAGCAGTCAGAATCAGTGGTGAAGTCTACGTGATACGCAGGTATGTATACCACTAAGAAAGCTCCCAAATTTCCATATACCGCCTTAAAAATGCCCAATGACACGCAACAACATACTTTCCATTACATTTTTGATAGATTTTTAATTGTCATCTGTGTTTTTCTTCTTCACCAAGCGAAATAATGGTATTCCCACCATTGGTGCATAAAGGTGTATCCAAATGCAGAAAATTAAGTCGTTGATGCTCAAAACTTCCCTGGGGGAGGACACCCAGACTATGATATGCCCCCCCCCCCCACACACACACACACAAAAAAAGGCAGATTCTATATATACTGTATATACAAAACGCAATGAAATGTACCCAATGGTGTCATCAACGATGATGACGAGACGAAGGTATAGCTAACTGTTCACTGATTTCATGCTGTGAATGTGAAATATTAACTTTAGCCACATTACGTTAGCAGTATTTTGTAAGCATCATTTTGCCAGCCTTAGATTGGTTTCAAATGAAAAAGAGAAAGTTTCTCATGTACATAAAAAAACAAAACAATCCTCATGTCCCCTTAGGGTAGGGTGACCAGACGTCCCCGGTTTCGGTGACCTATAGCTGTCCCCGGCTGGAGGTGTCCCCGGAAATGTCCCCGGTTTTCACTGTGACTGTCACTTCGGTAAAGTTAGAAAGATATTTACAGATTCGAACTTCCGGGATCAATTACTCTACAGCGAAATGTTATTAAATCACAAACGACGCATCTTTCCTACCGTAGTAAGGTAAACAACGAGCTACAAACTCATTTTCATCTAAACGAGCCGTCCTCCAACCTGGAGAAATAACACTGGTCTCTACGAGCAGCCGGCGGTGAGACGGCAGTTAGACGAGTGCTTAGGGACCGTCTACAAACTACAACACCAAAAAGAAATACAACAAAAAGATTTATTAATTTAATGATTAAATAAGTGTCTCCAAACTTACCTCAATTATAAATTGCCTCCTGCTAGTTGTACTACAGCACTCTAAACAAATAAGCATATACATAATTTAGGGGAATATGTTTTTGCCAAAAACATTTAATATTTTAATAATTAAATAGAGTCATGTCTCCAAAACTACTCCACACATAGAAGCCCCCCTGCTGGTTGTACTACAGCACTTAACTTTAAAAAATAAGCATAATCATAATTTTGGGAAATATTTTTTACCAAAAACATTTAATATTTTAATAATTAAATAGAGTTGCATCTCTAAACTTACCTCTCACATAATAAGTGTTCTGATCATTGTACTAGGCTACATCACTCACTTTTCAAAAATAATTATAATTATTTTATAATTATTTTAAATTTTTTTATAATTTTGGGGAATATTCTTTGCCATCAATTTCTTTTTTAAATATGTCATAATTACAAAGAGGCATGTCTCCAAAACTACTCCACACATAGAACCCCCCTGCTGGTTGTATGAATTTATTTTCAAAGTGCACCAGATTGATGCATTTAAACGGTAAAATAAACACAATTTTCTTACAGGAGAGCATGCCCATGGATCTGACCATCTCCCAAAACAAACAGCTAGAACAACGGTCCCTGCTTTTACATTATGAGTAATAATAGTATAACAGTCAAAGGGGACATATACTTTTAAAACTTTAACTACACTTTACTGATTACACTTACAGACTTTTAATGAAGTAACATTTTCAATGCAGGACTTTTACTGTAACAGAATATTTGTACTGTGTATATTTAGTATTTTTAATGTAAAGGATCTGAATACTTTCTCTACCACTGAACTTAAAGTAGCCTAGCCTAACTAAAACAGGAAAACTGCGCACACAAACACACAAACACACAAACACACACACACACACACACACACACACACACACACACACACACACACACACACACACACACACACAAACCTTGCAGGTGAATTGCTTTATCGGTTAAATCGCCACGGTGAACTTCCGTTATCAACGTAAACACTGGAGTAACGTTTTGTGTGCGTGTGTGTGTGTGTCACCGGAGAGGACAACATGACTCTGCTGCGTGTTTGTCACCCAACACGTTGCCATGGTAACGCCTCCCGCCATGCTCCACTCGCAGAGCGATTGTTACACTAGAACTTAATCTGTCCCGTTAGAACCTTTCTTTAACTATCCCGTTGCTCTGGACGGAGACCAGTGAAGTCCATTAGAAGCACTTTTCCGGTGATGGCTGAGCGTTACTGCGCAGCTGCAAACTGAGCTTGCCGACGTAGATGTGACGTGAGCAACGTGTCTGAACTGTAAATCTTCTTGTAGCTGTGCAAGAGAAATCTCAATCATTCCTATCTATCAGAGACGGAGCGTGTAGGTATATGCAGCGGCGGTCTTAAGCATCTGGGGGCCCGTTTCAATAACTAATATGGGGCCCTACCCACATAAAACATAAACATAATAGAGCAGAAAAAGCAAGGATTCCTGTATATTATTTTATTACGTGCACTTTCAGCTTCATGAACTGGCAGCTCAATATATAAATAATCCAACCTTATTTGATTAAAACTATATACAATTATACAGCGTTTTATGTTGTTGTTTATGTTGGAATTAGCCTCACCCTTTCATGCAGGGCAACTTCACTGCTTAATTGATTTGCGCCGTATATTTTCAGCTGTCTGGGCTGACTTTATAAAAAAACAGCTCAAACATTTCCAACTTGAATTATTTAACAAAAGCAAAGAAGAAAAAGTGTCTGACTGACACTGAAGCGAACTTATCATAAATAACGATGGGCTCCGTGTTATATGGGGTTCCGTTTGTGCCAAAATTAAGTCGAAACGCTAACTGTCTATGCTATGTGTCGTCTTCCATGTCTATGTCTATGTCGATTGCTCACATGACTCAACTTTTGTCTGTGTCAACTGAACTTACTCCTGTCATCTGTTGCCCTCCTTGTCATCTTGCTGTGTCAATGCTGGCAGTGTCAGGACAATAGGTGTGTCCCAAATCGCGCACTTCCCTTAGTGCACTCAGAGAAGTGCACTTCGTGCACTATGTACTTACTTGCATAGTGCGTAAAATTTGACGGGGGAGTGTTGTCTCAAATCGCGCACTGCCTCATGTACTTACCGGAAGTGACGATCACAACATCTCAGTCCTCCTCCTTCTTCTTCTGCGAAATTGTGAATTGTACCCAGGGCAGAGCATTCCCACTACCTTTTGTCACTCGCGAAAAATACATTTCTGCTTTGTTTATCAACATTGATGTGATTGTTTTTATTGTTGCTTGTATTTGACCTCTGTTTTATGCAACCATAAACATACCGGTTTTATGATATTCATACTTTTGCTCTTAATTCATTGTAAGAAACCAAAAATGGCCATTTTGAGTTATTTTAGCAAAATTTGAGCAATTAAAATGGTGTCCAACTGGCATATAACGTTAACATAGAAAATAGTCATATTATGTTTATATAAGGGTGTTTATTGCAATAGCTATTAATTACAGTGACAATACAAGAGTGAAAGCAGAGGCAACCCAATAGACATTTCAATAGATCATATTGTTCTATTCATTCATTTCACGTATGCTAGCTACAGTCATGCAACGCTAAAGATATCACATACCATTAAATACATTCAATAACATTTTATTTTAAAAGACGGTGCCATTGCTGGGCCTGTACTTTGATGGGGAAAGTGATATGAGGGGGGATTTCAGACTCTCCAGGGGATCCTGTAACGGTACATCCTCGGCACGGCGTGTGACCACGGCTGGGGACCCGTCATCATCGAGGCCCTTGTCTTCCTCTTTTGGCTAGCCAGCGGTACCTCTTATCGTGGTTTAGCCAGAGCCTTTGCTCTGCCCCGGGCCACTGTGCACCGTGCTGTCCACAAGACCAGCAGGGAAATCCTCTCTCTCCTCCCCAGGTCGTTCGCCTTCCAGCAGAGGAGGACTTCCCTCAAGTTGGCAGCGTTGACGGCTGCCACGTCCGTGTCCCTAACAATTATATAAGTCAGATCAGGACAGAAACAGCGCTGTTAATACGTTATAACATAGCATACATAACGTACTGTAACATTACTGGTAACGCTCGCAGCTTAGCTGATGTATATTGTATACACATGTATACGAGATCACACATCTAACGCTAAAATGTCTACAGTGAGGACGATAGTTAAACACAGTAAACAACAGTATACCACAACACATGTAACGTTAGCTAGGTTATCACTTATTTGCCAGTGGTTAAACCAAAGATTACCGGTAACTTCTATACTCGTTGGTTAAACTGTGCCACTGTTAGCTAGCTAAGGTTAGCTAAAGCTAGCTTGATAGCACGTCAAATTACGGTACATATAAATGTTATAATTCGCGGTACAAAAATCATCACCGATTGCAAAATTAACCACATATACATAAACAGGTGGCTTATATTTTATACAAGTACAGCAAAAAGATGAATGTTCAACTTACATTTGTGTTGTTCGGTCGGTTTCGCTGTCGCCTAGAAGTCCGCCATTATCCAAAGTTTTTTTGTTAGCTCCGCCCCTTCCGCTACGTAGCCAAGATGGCGACCGTTGAGTGTGGAAAGTGTGCATCGATCCACACTCAACTTTTTGACCGTTTTGAGTGCACCATCCGGGTACTTGCAGTGCACTGCATTTACCACACTTCGACAAGTTACACTTTGAGTGCACTCAAATAGTTAGTATAAGTACAGAAGTGCGCGGTTTGGGACACACCTTATGTGTTGTTTCACTCTGTCGTTGCTATGCGTCGTTGCTATGCGTTGTTGCTATGCGTTGTTGCTATGCGTTGTTGCTATGCGTCGTTTCACTCTGCCGATGCTTTGTGTCGTTACAATGTGTCGTTATGATTGTCGTCCTGAAGTGTCGACACTGCTATCAAGTTGAGATTTCCTATCTACGGAGGTAACGTTCAACACACGGTGGTCCTGCAGCCGTGGCAACAGGGCATACCTTTATTATCCCATCTAAAGCAATTATTGCAAATTATTTTCAAACACCTTGTCACAGCAATCAGAATGTCAGGAAAGTTGGCTAAAAGTGATATGAATGGGTTTTAGTATAGGCTAATTATAAAATAACAGTTTTGATATTGACTTTTGCATGCTGGGATTGCGTGACGTCAACTGCCGGAGCTAACGTTTGCTCTTGCTAACGACGCATAGCAACGACACAACAGAGTGAAACAACAAGAAGCAAGAGAGTGAAGATGACACATATTGTAACAACAGAGGGAAACGACGCATAGCGACGACGCATAGCGACGACGCATAGCGACGACGCATAGCGACGACGCATAGCGACGACGCATAGCAACGACAGAGTGAAACGACAGGAGTAAGTTCAGTTGACAGACAAAAGTTGAGTCATGTGAGCAATCGACATAGACATGGAAGATGACACAGCATAGCCAGTAAACAGACACATAGACATAGAAGACGACACATAACATAGACAGTAAACAGACACATAGACATAGAAGACGACACATAACATAGACAGACAGACATAGACTCCGACAGTAAACAGACACATAGACATAGAAGACGACACATAGCATAGACAGACAGACAGTAAACAGACACAGATATAGAAGACGGCACATAACATAGACAGTAAACAGACACATAGACATAGAAGACGACACATAGCATAGACAGACAGACAGTAAACAGACACATAGATATAGAAGACGGCACATAACATAGACAGTAAACAGACACATAGACATAGAAGACGACACATAGCATAGACAGACAGACAGTAAACAGACACATAGACATAGAAGACGGCACATAACATAGACAGTAAACAGACACATAGACATAGAAGACGACACATAACATAGACAGACAGACATAGACTCCGACAGTAAACAGACACATAGACATAGAAGACGACACATAACATAGACAGTTAGCGTTTCAACTTAATTTTGGCACAAATGGAACCCCATACTTTTTAGAAATCCACCCTTCTGTGTATGAGTGCTGAGAATGCTCAGCATTATCTCAGCACTCATAAGCACTGTTATTGTTATTGCTGATAAGTTCATCTTTGTCCAGTGATGTTGTCATCTCGTGCTCAATTGAAATCTGAGCGAGAGCTGACAGCTGCTCCTGGAGCATTAGCTTCAAGCGAGAGAAACTCCTCTCTCTGCTCACTACAGCAGGCACTGTCATCATGAGTTGGAGAACAATGCTGATGTTTGGATACAGTTCAACTAAATTGTTTCTGTTAATGTAGTTCAGAATCTACAGGCCAGTGGTTTCTTTTGCTGGCACGGCAGCAGGGCATGAAATTGGCACCCGGGTGGTTGACGTGACGCTCCATTTTTGTGTTCATGGTGACAAATATAAATAAAAATGTATAATATTTCATTAAAATATCTGTTTTTATATACAGTTTAATCTTCCAGAACTAATACATCTGTAAATAATGAGCATTATAATTCAAATATGTAAATATTTTGTTTTAAACATGACATTTGTCCACTGGCGTGACTGTCCGGGGTAGCGTTGCTTATCTTAAAACTACTGTAATTAAATGAAAAATAAGTCTAAATACATTAAAATACTTGAATATATGTTTTTGTAGTGTTGACTTAATGAAACTAAAGGTTATAAGTCTTATGGTCCCCATTTAAAATAATTATGACACATTACATTTTGTCCGCAAAACTGGTGTCCACCTGGTGTGACGCCATTCTGTAGATATAAAACGAGCATTAATTTGGGCACCCTATTACTGAGAGGGGCCCTTCTTCATCCAGGAAGTACAGTAGACCTCACTGGAGCACATGGACTGCACACAAGGTGAGTTCTGTCTCAAATATTTTCATAATATTGCTATTTCCGTGCACTGTTGGGAATAGGATCCATTATGCAGTCCTTTGGTGTGACGTAATTTAAGTATTGATCTGAAAATTTTCATCAACTTATATCGATTCACTATTGAAAATAATGTAAACCTTAACACTGTTAGTCAGGATTGAAGACTGTCTCTCATATAGCTAGGCCACAAACTGGCCTTGATCTTGAAAACGTCCACTGGTGTGACAGCACGGTCCTATAGTGTGACATGAAATCAGCGTCACACTGGTGGAAATGGCTGTCACACCAGTGGATATAGGCTCTATCAAGGGGTACAAAACCATCACTCTCCCACCTAACCTGCCTCCCTCCATTCTAGGGATGGGTATCGTTTGGGTTTTTTCCGATACCGGTGCTAAATCAGTACTTTTAAAACGGTGCCGGTGCCTAAACGGTGCCTGAACCGGTACTTTTTAAGAAAGTAAAAAAAAAAAAAGAAGAAACAAGAAGGATAGGCCTACTAAACAACAGTCACAATTAAGGACACATTGTTTATTACTAAGGCCATATGGTCAAAATTAAATGATGTAGGCCTAATAGTAATGTAATAACTAAAACTCATAATACACAATAACTTATTTCACCAGTAAATTGCTGTTGAATGACAAAAACAACAACCAGATGGGAAAAGGGTATTTTACAGTAACTTTGAATGCACCGCGAGGCTGTAGGTTACCAGTTTCAGTGAATGCACCGTCTGTGTTTTTCCACATCAGCAGCTGCTGCGCTGCAGAGCAGACTGTTGATATACAGTCACACTTTACACTGTTTAACGTCACCTGTCAGCATGTTAACCTGTTTAATCACGCTGCTAGCTAAAGCTAGGCTAACGTTACCTGCTGTCGAGTATAGTGGAAAGTCAGGCACCGAAATAAGGCACCGAAATTTTCGTTCTTATTCGGTCTCGTTACTACCGTTTACGTCGGAACCGGGGACCTATTGGCACCGAGTTTCGGTACCCAACCCTACTCCATTCTAACCTCACCCTAACCTCCCTTCCCCTAACCTCCCTCCCATCCCTCTTAACCTCTCCCAACCTCCCTCCATCTCACCCCCAACCTCCCTCCCTATCATTCTTCCCCCTTCCAACTTCCCTCCTTTCTTACCTCCCTCGCTCCTAACTTCCTCCCGCCTCCCAACCTCCCTGCTTCTTATCCCCTTCCTAACTTCCCTCCCAACCTTTAATAGCTAATTGTAGTAGTGATGTTTGCATTTTCTTTTTTTAAGTTTTGCCTTTTTCTCCATCCACGTTGAAAGTGAGAGGCTGAGATGACAAGCAAGGAAAGGACCAGGAAGTATAGGGAGAGGTTGAATAAAGATCCTCAGAGAGAGAACATCCTATGAGAAAGATGCAGAAAGTAAATTTGACAAGTTACCAAAAGTTATTTTAGCATAAGAATTTAAACATTTCATGACATGATTAATGCTTCATTGTATCACAATAGTCATGGTTGGTTTCATAATTGTGAAAGGAGGAGGATGAGTCCTTAACACTCTAAAACACTACTGCTTTTTTATTTTGTTTGTATTTCATGGTGTACTCTGTTGTACAGCACAGTTCATGAAGAAAATAATCAATTTACTATGAATTATTTTTAAGAACCACAGGATGTTTTGCTGTTTTATTAAAAAATAATTGTTTAATGAATTTTACCCAAACAGTAGTTGTTTTTTTTTTAAGTCACTTCCACTTATGGTTATGAAATGTGACAAGTAGGCCCTATGGCTATTTGAAAAATGATTTTACTTGAGTTGTACTAAGAATGTGACTGAAGTAAATACAGAGAACAATAGTTTTAACTTTTTATCCCGTATAACTTAAACGGTTACCTTTTTATTTTAGTGAATATTAAAATAAATTTGAACAAGAAAAGTAATAAGCCAGGTCAATTTTGTTTACATGTTCATGGTATGTTGCTAAATGTTACAATGGCTCCCAATCTTTTTTATGGGAATGTTCTTCTGAATTTATTGTACAAAAACCATTTGAACTTGAAGTTGTAACTTTATTTTAATTAATTTTGAAATTAATTTGAACAGGAAATAATAAATGTGACTTTGTACAAAACAGGGGCATACCAGTACTTTTTGTCGTCCAATGGTGTGACGGAATGTCCTGTGGTGTGACAAACTGAATTATAAGTGGAAAGGCATTTTAATGCACAAATTCATGTAAAAAGTGTTGAATAGTATAATAATGATATCATCACTATGCACATATAAGGATGGAATGAAGCTTCATTAGGTTTTATACAAATTATAATGAATATAATCCAGACATTTGGGTAAAGTCCCTACATGCACAACTTATAGTAGAATAATAACATGATTGTGAATTTTTATTGGTTACTTTTGATGTGAGAATATAATTAGGACAAAGTGATAAGATTGTGCATATTTGTCTTATCTGTCACACAATCTCTGAATTAAATATTAACATTGAAAATGATGTCACACCGGTGGACAATATTTGTGACTACCACACAAAAAAGTTAATAAAATGCAAAATAAATAAGGAATTAGAAAGGGACACATTCAGTTTCGAGTTATTCACATATTAAACAATATAATTATATGTCATTTGACATACATTTTAGAAATATATTTTTTTCCACTTTGGATTTGAGTTCACGTCAACCACCCACCCGCCAAATGCGGGTAACTTTTGTGATTGGCGGGTGAAACTGTCAATCTACCTGCCACGTTGGCGGGTAGCCAATAAGACAACACAACACTGAGTAAGTGTTGTGTTGTTGACCAATCACGTAGCCTATTGTTTTTGCTAAGCAAGCCCCGCCATTTTGTTGGACGTTCGAAACAAAATGTGGCGGCATATAGCTGGCGTGAAGAGGCTGTCACTGCACGATCTGAGTCTCAACACGATCTGAGTCGCGTCGAGTTGTGCATGCTCAGATTTAAACAATTTACGGTATGACGACAATAACAGAAGATGGGAACAGCAATAATAGAAGATATAGAAGGTGGAAATCATTTCAAAAACGTTTTAGTTATCAAATGCTATCTATGATTGTTTGATTGCTAACGTTAGCTCATAACACCATTCAAGTAACAGCCGTTGTTGTGTTTGATTGCTAACTTGTAGCCAGCAGTGAACCAACTTGGTCATGTAGCTCCATTTTTACTGACTTTTTTTATTTTTTATTAACTGACGTGAGGGATCATGCCATGAACATGTGATGCGTTACGCTAAATAATACATTACTGCCATTTCCATCTTCCATATATTCTATTATTGCTGTTCCCATCTACCGTTATTGTCGTTATGCCGTAAATTGTTTAAATCTGAGCATGCGCAACTCGACGCGACTCAGATCGCGTTGAGACTCAGATCGTGCAGTGACAGAGGCCGCCGGCGGTAAAGCAACAAAAAGAGGATGAGGAGGACGATTCAAAAAATAAAAATGAAAAAAGACGTTTTAATACTAAGTGGAAAATGGAAAGGGATGGCAAGGTTCGCGACTGGTTGGTGTACAACGTCACAACAGAGGAGATGCACTGTCGGGATTGTTGTATGTATGGCTCGGAGAAAGCGAGGTCAAACCCATTTGTAATAGGGACAAACAACTTAAAGTTAGAGGCAGTTAAGGAAACGAGTCCTCAAAAAGCCACTTGCACACACTCAGCTGTAAAGTGGGGAAGACGGCTCCCCCAGAGCAGACAGCTGCGGTCGTGGCACTGACGTCAATGAAAACAGCGCAGTTGGAGAGGATGAAGCTCCTGTTTAGGAACGTCCACGCAATCGGAAAGAAAATGAGACCCTTCTCCGACTACATGTGGATGTGCGAGTAAGTACCAACCTGCTTTAACGTTAGTAGATAACTAAAGTTCAGCACAATGACTGCTCTGTTATCGTTACAACTTAGCTGTGCGTGTGTGTGTGTATGTGTGTGTGTGTGTGTGTGTGTGTGTGTGTGTGTGTGTGTGTGTGTGTGTGTGTGTGTGTGTGTGTACGGTAGGCCTACAGTGTATTAGTGGTAGCCTACGTGTGTGTGTGTGTGTACGGTACAGTGTGTGTACGGTATAGTGTATTAGTGGTAGCCTACGTGTGTGTGTGTGTGTGTACGGTACAGTGTGTGTACGGTATAGTGTATTAGTGGTAGCCTACGTGTGTGTGTGTGTGTGTACGGTACAGTGTGTGTACGGTATAGTGTGTTAGTGGTAGCCTACGTGTGTGTGTGTGTGTACGGTACACGTGACGTGTGAATTGTTTCTCTGCGGGTGGTCTGACAAGGACGCCTCGTCTTTGCTAACCCGTCCCTCCCTCCCCTCTAACGTGATTTCTGTTTTAATTTGATTTAGTTTAATATGGCTTTTCAATTAGCCGTCTGCCATATAAGTTACAGAGGGGATATACAAAATTCAGGCTGTTTTCAAGCGAATCACTTCCTGCCTAACATGCAAAGGGTCTGTCCTGTCCTCATGTGTGCTATTTTATGTGTCTACTAGGTCACAATAAACAACCTGAGATAATATGGAGATGTCTGCTATTTTATAACAAAAGTTACATTGGGGATACACAAAATATCAGGTGAAAACAGCCTGCTATTTTGTGTATCCGCTATGTAACTTTTGTGTGCTCCCGTGGTCAGGGGATACGAATCCTGGCGGGGGTAAGTACCTTGGCACGCCACCGGCAACGGCCGCTATAGGGCTGCAGCTATCGATTCTTTTTGTAATCGATTAATCTAGCACTTTATTGATCGATTAATCGATTAATCGGATACATTTTTTTTTTGCGTTTTGAAACAACCAAAACAAATAATGCATAACAAAAATGATGTGGCTGTAAAATGATCAAGCATTTGGCTTTTATTTCTCAAAAGAACAGAGGTATTTATTCCAACTCCAACATTTGGAAATTTCATTTAATTAAGTTCCATGCTGTAATCTAGCCCTGACATCAAAGGAAATATCTGTTTTATGTAGATTTCTACACCTGCAGCATTTACCATAAGGCTACTAACAAATAATATAGAATTTCCGGGGTGAGCCTATTTGCTATGGTAACCTAGCAACCTGTGTGTGTGTTTGTGTGTGCACGCGTGCCGTGCGTGAGGAAGAGTGAGAGAAACGAGGGTGTGTGTGTGTGTGTGTGTGTGTGTGTGTGTGTGTGTGTGTGTGTGTGTGTGTGTGAGTGAGTGAAGGGGTTATTTTTTTTAGGCTATACTCTCTTGCAATTGAACGTGAGTAAGTTTACTATTTAAAAACATCAAAGCTAAGGGTTAGGGTTAGTTCAGATGCTGAATCATTGAAGTCGTAATGCTGTGGTATGCCAGGTCTACTTAATGTTGCACCTTGTTCTCTTCCTTTTTTAGTATGTAATAATCCCAAACTTTAGACATTCTCTGCCGTTTCTGGACGTCTTTACTCTCCGCCATCGCGCCAACTAAATTCAAAATGTATCGCGCGCTAGTGGTGTGTTTCCTGAACAACGGTCCGTGTGGAACAATCAGATCCCCCCCCCCCCTTCAAAAAAAAAGTTTCAGGCTCAGGATTTTTTTTCACTTTAAGCCCTGCGCGTGGTTATGACACAATCGTTAGCTTATTTTTATAAAAACGTCTGCTATGGAGCCATAACGTGAGGTACAAGGTAATGGAGCCTTTTATACATTGTTGTGTTTCTTTAGAAATAAACAATGGAAAAATAAAGTCTTCAAACGCTTCAGATGTAAAGTTATTGGCTGTCAAAGTGACGCCAAAATGAATGGCAGTCAATGGGATGCTAACAGGGGGTGAGTGCTTCGTAGCATTAAAATGGCGCCATAGCGCCTTCACTCTGTGGAGAGAAGCTTGCCCCCTTGGTTAGAACCATAGAATCCCGTTGCTCTGGACGGAGCACTTCTCCGGTGAGGCTCGAGCGTTACTGCACAACTGCAAACTGAGCTTAATGATGTAGATGTGACGTGAGCAACGTGTCTGAACGTTGTAAGTCTTCTGGTAGCTGTGCCAAGAGAAATCTCAATCATTCCCAATCTATCAGAGACGGAGAGCGTAGGTATATGTAAGGAGATAACATAGGCACAGGCTAATTATTGATAACTAAAATGCTAGTTAATATTAGTAATTAAACTAAACAGCTAATGTAAGTCGAAACTGCTTGCCAGCTTCTCCTCTACTATGCGACAGTAAGTCGCGTGGTCATGACACAATCATTAGCCTATTTTTATAAAAATGTCTGTTACGGAGACATAACGTGAGGTACAAGGTAATGGAGCCTTTTATACATTGTCGTGTTTCTTTAGAAATAAACAATGGGCAAATAAAGTCTTTAAACGCTTCAGATGTAAAGTTATTGGCTGTCAAAGTGACGCCAAAATGAATGGCAGTCAATGGGATGCTAACGGGGGGTGAGTGCTTGGTAGCATCAAAATGGCGCCATAGGAGGCTTCACTCTGAGGAGGCACGCTTACCCCCGAATACGTCTATGAGTGGAACTATAGAAGCCTTCCAGAAATAATTATATTTTGGTACTTTATTCATATTTAAACATCAACACTGATCAGAATGAACAAACAGGAGTTTAAATAAAGGACTCTTCCCCTATAAATAAACGTGTGAGACTGTTTTTTAATTTATTTAATTTTTTTAGAAAAAAATATTTTAAATGTTGTTCTATGCTAAAAAAGAGTTATCCAAAGTGGATTAGCAAAATGTTTTCTATGTAGTCCATGAAAGTAACATATCCTTAAAAACACAATGAGGAAAATGTAATCAGGGGGACCTCAAAATATGGTTGAAGTGCAACGCGTTCCTCTGTGCCTCCGTTAGAGCAGCCGCCCTCTCATAGTCTAATAACCACGGTGTCTGTCCCCCGACTCAGATCCGTTAAATCAAAGGTTAACAAAAGAGGAGCTACACTTAACAAACTAATTGTAATTAAAACAACATCTGCAATGATGGAACAGAATAGGAAAATCAGATGTGGACTATTAAATATTAGATCTTTGTCTTCTAAAGCAGTATTAATAAACGAATTGATATCAGATAATCAAATTGATCTATTCTGTCTTACCGAAACCTGGCTGTGCAATGAAGAATATGTTAGTTTAAATGAAGCCACTCCTCCCAGTCATAATAATACTCAAATACCTAGAGGCTCAGGCCGAGGAGGGGGAGTTGCAGCCATATTTGATTCAAGCCTTTTAATTAATCCTAAACCTAAACTAAATTATAACTCGTTCGAAAGCCTAGTTCTTAATCTTCAACATCCAACATGGAAAACTGTACAGACAATTATATTTGTTGTTGTTTACCGAGCTCCAGGTCCGTATTCAGAATTTTTATCTGAATTCTCAGAGTTTTTATCATGTTTAGTCCTAAAATCAGACAAAGTACTTATTGTAGGCGACTTTAATATTCACATGGACGTTGACAACGACAGCCTTAGTATTGCTTTCAACTCACTATTAGATTCAATTGGTTTTAGTCAGAGTGTGCATAAGGCCCCTCACTGTTTTAACCACACCCTCGACCTTGTGCTGGCTTATGGCATTGAAATTGAAGATTTAATAGTATTTCCGCAGAATCGTTTATTATCAGACCATTTTTTAATAACTTTCGAATTCTTACTACCCGACTACATGAAATCAGATAAAAGCTTCTACACTAGATGCCTATCTGACAGTGCTATAGCTAAATTTAAGGAAGATATTCCAACAGCATTTAACTCAATGTTGTGCTTTAATATAACAGAGGACCTTTATGTTAACTTCAGTCCCTCCCAAATTGATAATTTTGTAGACAGTGCTACGGCCTGCCTACGGACGACTTTAGACTCTGTTGCTCCTCTCAAAAAGAAGACGAGGAAGCAAAGGAAACTAGCACCTTGGTATAACTCCCAAACTCGCAAACTAAAACAAATCTCGCGAAAACTTGAAAGTAAATGGTGTTCCACCAAACTGGAAGAATCTCGTTTAGATTGGCAAGACAGTCTGAAAACCTATAGGAAGGCCCTCAGAAATGCCAGATCAGACTATTACTCATCACTAATAGAAGAAAATAAGAACAACCCAAGGTTTCTTTTCAGCACTGTAGCCAGGCTGACAGACAGTCACAGCTCTACTGAGCCATCTATTCCTATAGCTCTGAGTAGTGACAACTTCATGAGCTTCTTTGATGATAAAATTATAACAATTAGAGATAAAATTAATCACCTCTTGCCCTCAACTTCTAACAGTTCACCTTCAAACGCAGGACTGCTAGACAGAACGTCAAGACCTGACATATACTTAGACTGCTTTTACCCTACAAACCTTCAACAATTAATGTTAAAGGTCTCTTCAGCTAAACCATCTACTTGTCTCTTAGACCCCATCCCAACGAGGCTACTTAAAGAAGCGCTACCACTGGTTAACATTTCATTATTAGATATGATTAATATGTCCTTATTAACAGGTTATGTACCACAGTCATTTAAAGTAGCTGTGATTAAACCTATTCTGAAAAAAACACTCTCGATCCTGAGGTCTTAGCCAACTATAGACCTATATCTAATCTTCCCTTCCTCTCCAAAATCCTTGAGAAGGTAGTTGCTAATCAGTTATGTGATTTCCTACATAGCAATAGTTTATTTGAGGACTTTCAGTCAGGATTTAGAAAGCATCATAGCACTGAGACGGCACTGGTGAAAATTACTAACGACCTTCTAACTGCTTCAGACAAAGGACTTGTCTCCATACTTGTCTTACTAGATCTTAGTGCTGCTTTTGACACTATTGACCATACCATCCTGTTACAGAGACTGGAACACTTAGTTGGCATTAAAGGAATCGCACTAAGCTGGTTTAAGTCCTATTTCTCTGATCTCAATTTGTTAATGTTAATGACAAATCCTCCAAGTACGCTAAAGTTAACCATGGCGTTCCACAAGGCTCAGTGCTTGGACCAATTCTATTCTCCTTATATATGCTTCCTCTAGGCAATATTATTAGGAAACACTCAATTAACTTTCACTGTTATGCAGATGACACCCAATTATACTTATCAATCAAACCAGATGAAATCAGTCAGTTAGCTAAACTTCAAGCATGTATTAAAGATATAAAAGCATGGATGACCTACAACTTTCTGATGCTAAACTCAAGCAAAACTGAAGTTATTGTGCTGGGATCTAAACAACTTCGAAACTTACTATCTAAAGATATAGCTACCTTGGATGGTATTGCCCTGGCCTCCAGCACTACTGTCAGAAATCTAGGAGTTGTTTTTGATCAGGATATATCCTTTAATGCCAACTTAAAACAAACCTCAAGAACAGCCTTTTTTCATCTTCGTAACATTGCCAAAATAAGGAACATCCTGTCTCAGAACGATGCTGAAAAACTAGTCGTTTTCTGTTTCTTCCAGGCTGGACTATTGTAATTCCTTACTATCAGGAAGCTCAAACAAGTCACTTAAGACTCTCCAGCTGATCCAGAACGCTGCAGCGCGTGTTCTGACAAGAACTAAGAAAAGAGATCATATTTCTCCTGTATTAGCTTCTCTGCATTGGCTCCCTGTAAAATCCAGGATTGAATTTAAAATCCTCCTCCTGACCTACAAAGCTCTAAATGGTCAAGCACCATCGTATCTCAAAGAGCTCATAGTACCTTACTGTCCCACTAGAGCACTGTGCTCCCAGAATGCCGAGTTACTTGTGGTTCCTAGAGTCTCTAAAAGTAGAATGGGAGCCAGAGCCTTCAGCTATCAGGCTCCTCTCCTGTGGAACCAGCTCCCAGTCTGGGTCCGGGAGGCAGATACTGTCACCACATTTAAGAGTAAACTTAAGACTCTCCTCTTTGATAAAGCTTATGGTTAGGGAGTGAGGAGTTGCAGCATCTGCCTAACCCGGCCCACCTGCTTCTCTGTCCCAGAAATGCTTGTTACTAACCTAGCTCTGGGGGAGCTTGCTCCCCGGAGTCTTTCTGTTTCTTTTCACCCAGGATGAAATCCTGGGATTAGGATGGCACCAAAATCATGGTTCCAGCTGTTGCCGTGGTTCTGCTGAAATACCCTGCTATGCCGTGCTGCTCCCTGTGCTACTACAACCACTATTTCTAGCCACTGTTTATTAACTATACTGTGATGCACCCCAACGGCACGTCAGACACCACCTACCAAGAGCCTGGGTCTGTCCCAGGTTTCTTCCTAAAAGGGAGTTTTTCCTCGCCACTGTTGCACTAGTGCTTGCTCTTGGGGGATTTCTTGGTTTTTTTGTAAATTATAGAGTGTGGTCTAGACCTACTCTATCTGTAAAGTGTCTTGAGATAACTCCTGCTATGATTTGATACTATAAATAAAATTGAATTGAATTAAATTGAATTGAGTGCTGGATTCCAAAATAACTACATGTGAGTGGGCATCTTCCCCATCTTACCTAAATTATGTTCTAGTACAGAGATCTTCAACAGGGGGTCCGGGACCGTAGAAGGTCCTCAGAGTCACTGCAGGGGGGCCTCCAAATTAAAATGTCTTAACATGAATCCAACATATTATTAGCAAATTTATATAAATCCCCACTGATGTTATGCTTACGCCATCTACAGATAGTTAATCCTAAAGATGTGCCACATGTACAGTATGTGTAACCAACACCTTCTCACTCCCATCACATAAAATACGGACGCTTGATCAGTTATCTTTGGCGTTTGTTGGTGGGGTTACAAACTGTACGTTTCAGTGACACGTGGGACAAGAATGGAACATGACCCATCCACCCCCCAAACCAGCCTCCTTATGTGGCATTTCTGTCTTACTACTCTCCACCGTTGTCTCTTTTAATACTACGTCATCTTACAGCGTTGTGGTCGAGCTGCTGCTCTGCCCGGTGAATTCCATACAGATGCTGAAGGGTGATTTTTGCATCATATCTGACGCTGAGAGACACCCAAGCATCAGTATTTGATGAGTTGGGGGTGAGAACAGGTTGGTGCAACATTAAAAGATGATAAGATACATATTCTATGCACTAAAAAGGTTTGTATAAAGGCTTTAGGCCGTCCTACACGTTATTGTAGACCCCATTTAATATGCAACTTTATTTATATACAATATGTGTAGTAGAGGGTCCCTCTCCGTCTCTCTTTCAGTGAAGGGGTCCTTGTTTTAAAAAACTTTGAAGATCCCTGATCTAGTACCTTTACAATTACAAAATGCACTTTTTGCAACTATGATTAGAGTCAGAAATATCTTATCTTTTTGCTTGATGAAGAACAGATTTCCATCCAACACAAAGAGACTAAACATCAGTGGATGTTTACTCCTTTATGGAAAATAAAACTGACAGAAGCTCTCTACCTCCACCTGCTGTCATTTCTACTGCACTGCTGCAGCCTTTTGTCATTTACAGTTAAAGCCAATAACAGAGACCGTTTAGAACAAACCCAAAACAAACTAAACTTCTCTAAGGGCCAATGTGAATCACATCAAGGGCCAGACATGTTTAGTTTATTGACATGCTTTTAATTTCCATAAAAAAAATCTAATATCTTTGAGTCTTGTCACTTACAGTTTGGTCGACATAAACCCCTAAAAAAGTCAGCAAAAAAAAATCCTTAGCCATCATAGAAAAAAGCGCCAACAAAGGTCGAAAAAAGCAACAAAAACAACAAGAAATGTTGGAAAAAGTGGCAGAAACGTGGGGAAAAAGTGCCAAAAGTGTCAGCAAAACTGACAAAAACATATTTATTTTTATTTATTTGTGAACCTAAATTGCTATGCGGGCTGGATCAAAATCTACGAGGTTCTGAATTCGGCTAGCAGGCCTTGAGTTTGACACATGCTTTAGAACCAGAGTATCTTTGCTAATAATGTTCAGGTCTAATTCAAAGGCTGTGTCTCAAACCGCCTACTTCGGTCAGTACACTGCTAATGTGCACTGACCACTTACTGCTGTAGTGCCCACTTTGGATGGTTAGTACTGTCCCAAATGGAGCACTTACATTGAAACACTTACCGGAAATGACAAGCGGGATGAGCGTGACGAACGTGACGAACGTAACACATTTTACAGCCCGCCAAAAATATATGCCGCTTTTTGTTTACAAATAATATTTGTTTACAAAAAATATTTCTGCACGTTACCCCTTACTTTACACAGCATGTGGAAAATACGTCGCCTCTAACGCCAACGCAGGATCCTCCTACTATTGGCAGAACTTGAAGTATATTATTTTTTGTGCATTAGTGAGTCAATTTTTGGGTCAAAGTTGGTCAGGTTCAAACTACTACAAAATTTTCACCATCTATACATTTTATGCAGCAGTGACAATAAGCTGCTCATTGTTATTTTATCATCAGAAGTACTTATGTGTGCTCCAAGTGGATAAACAATTGATTGATAACAATTAAAAGCACTATCAGCATGAGACTTAACATAAGTTTATGTATTTGTGTCCTAAAAACATGTTAAGTGCTCTTCATTAGTTGATCTTTACACTAACATACACCAATCAATAGACAACAGAATAGACAGGTCTATTGATATATTTTCTATCATGTCATTCTGATGAATGTTAGGAAAAGACAATGAAATAAGGAAAACACAGGGATAGTAACAGAACCAGGCAAACTTTATTTTAAAAAATCAATTCATTTTCTCTCCTCTCCCCACTCACAGCATCCTCCCAGCCCCATAAAGTACTGCCAGATAAATCATACAATGCCACTGTTGGCACTATACTTTGATGGCCACAGTGACCTAAGGGTTGACTACCGCCTTTCTAGGGAGTCCTTCCATGCAGTCATGGCTGCGTTAGGCACGGAATGTGACCATGGTTGGGGCCCAGAGATCGACACCCTGGTTTTTCTTTTCTGGCTTGCCAGTGCCTCCTCCTACCGTGTGGTTGCGAAGGCCTCTGACATGCACCGGGCAACCATTCACCGGGCAGTCCACAGGGCAAGTGGGAAGATTGCAGCTCTACTTTATAAGGTGGTCCGACATCCCACCGCAGAAGAGCTCCCTTGCTTCGGGGCCCGCTTTGCCCGTCTGGCTGGATCTGCAGCCTTCAGCCGAGTGGTTGGCGCCATCGATGGCTGCCACGTCAGGGTGAAGCCCCCAGCGAAGATGCTGCCTGTTATTTTAACAGGAAGCTCTTCTACTCAGTCCAGCTGCAGACCATCTGCGATGATGTTGGAAAGTTCCTTGATGTGTTCGTGAGGTACTGTGGGTCAGTTCATGACGCCAGAGTACTGAGGAACAGCCCTACTACATTTAAAAAAATCTATGGCTGTCAAAATAACACGTTAATTTCAATTAATTTAATCCAGCAGCTGTTAACACGGTTAAAATGCTGACAGCTAAAGCTAAACGGTGTAAACTTTGACTGTATTTCACTCACTGTAGAGGATTCAGACACTTCTGCAGCTGCAGCCGTTGTCCAAAAACACAGACGGAGACGGTGCGTTCAATGAAACTGGTAACCTACAGCCTCGTGGTGCATTCAAAGTTATTGTAAAATACCATTTTCCCATCTGGTGGATGTTTTTGTCGTTCAACAGCAAGTTACAAGTGAAATAACCCTATTCCTGAAGCACTTCTGAATTTATTTCCTCATCATATTAGGTCATATTGTTGATTGTTATGGTTATCAGGGCTCTCAAGTGTCACGCATTGAGCGTGACAGTCACTCATTTCGGTCTGTTGTCACGCACTCCCGCCACACACTGTATTTCTCACGCAGAAAAACTATTTATAATATATTTAATATGCTGCAGCGCCCAAAATGTCTCTGGCCGCGCCGCTCTCACTATGGAGCCGGCAGGAATCAAGCGAGTCTCCCCTGGAGTTCAGCCTGCCACTAATCAGCCAATCAAAAAAAAGAAAGGGGCAGACGCAGCGTCAGCTGATTTTGCCGAGGCTTCGGCTCGAATGTTCTGAGTGTAGCCCTGAATGTATTTTGAAAAGTTGACGACAAATATGAAACGTCGCTTAGTGTCCACTCTCACTGTAAAAAGCTGCAGCTTCAGGTTTATCGATGCGCTCTGCTGTTGAGATGCTGCGGCAGATGTGACGCGTTTGAGCTCCGTTAATTCTGCCGTATAGTTTCTGTTTTCCACCTCCGACATAGAGCATTCAGAGACCAGAGACCCAGACGGGGATCTATGGTCTGTCAGAAGGTCTGAGGTCTACCGTATCAGCAGAGCAATCACGTAATGCATAGCAGACTATTGTGCAGGTGGATTATTTTCTGAAATATTGTGAGTGTATTCTTGTAATATCCTATTAGCCTATCACTTTATTTTTCACAAAATATGACTCCTCCAAATCTCAGAGAGCATGGGATGAGTTATATTTTGAATGTGCAAACGTTTTGGACATGAGCAGAAATCAGGGGTTTATTAATCCATTAAAATGAATAATGTATAATTGAGGTGAATAATTGTCATATGCACATTTAAGGAAGTTACTTCCCCAACAAAAGATGCAAAAGAGAAGGTAAGAGTAAATGATGCCTAAGCTACATGTGTGCTGACTCAGATATAATTAGGAAAGTTGATCCAAAGGAGAATAAATAGTTGAAAAGCAATACATAATACCTGAGAGCCTTACTGCAATATATTCCATTATGTTTTTATATTTGAATTGTAATTTGTGTCCCTTTACATAAAGATATTTCCAGCATATTTATTCAGAAAAAGGTACTAATAGGTGCATAAAAATTCACCACAATGCAGGAAATGAAGTGTTTAATGCTCAACATTTTCTGGGGGTGGACCCCCAGAACCCCCCCATCATAAGTCACCAAACAAATCTGGAACCAGAACTCTGTCCTTCGGGTTGCCAGGCCAGTAATGATTAGACCTAATGTTGGTGCCATCTAACTAACATCTACAAACTGGAAGCTATAATGAACATACACTGGCTATTAACACGCTGGGCTGGGGGGGGGGGGGGGGGGGATGTCACTCTTGCCTGTCTTCAAAACTTGAGAGCCCTGGGTTATTATTTGAACAGTGAAGATAGTAATAAAGTTTTTTTAAACTTTAATGTCACTAATGCTGATTATACATTGATTCATTTGAATTGAAAGATTTAAAATACTTTCACAGCAAAAATGATGCATGCGATTAATTTAGATTAATTAATCACAGAGTATGCAATTCGATTACATTTCTTTGTGAGTGAATAATGTATCGTAAATATTAAGAAATGTTCTTCCTTAAAATACAGGGGGCATAAGTAATCACAACCCTATGTTAAATTCACTGCACTGTACATTGTTTACTTGTCCCCATTTCTTATCAGTTTGACAACTGATAGTATTTTTAGGAATCTTTGATCAATGATGAATTTGACTTTACCAGTGACTTTTAGTTGAAAGGTAAACACAAGTGAACAATCATCAATCAATTCCTGTAAAGGGTTTACCTGAAAAAAACAAAAAGATGTGAAGGTGTGATATAACAAATGACAGTGTAAATTACTTGTTACATATCTATTCAATATACACTTAAAAATAGAACTACAGTTCTATTACAGAACAGAACTACTGTGATAGAACTATTACATAACTACTGTAATAGAACTACAGTTTATTTTTAAACTTGTCTAGAATTGCCAGGAGGCGCTCCTCCCTGGCAGCCGCCTCTCTCTCCCTCCTCTCCTCCCTCTGTCTCATCTCCCTGAAAAACCTCTCCTCCCTCTCTACAGCCTCATGGTGCCGCCTCTCCTCATGCTCTGCAGCCTCTCTCGCCTCTCTCTCTCTGGTCTCTTCTCTCTTCTGGTGCTCTCGCTCCATCTCTTGCAATGCCTCATACTGCCGCTCATTTTCTTTCAAGTAATTGAGGACTTCTGACGTGTCTACCCAGCGCCTCTTTGGGGTAGACACGTTGTCTGGTGTCACCACAGAAGGGGGTGAGGCCCTCGCCACTTCGTGGTTGGAAGAAGAGAAGAAAGAGAACAGGCAGCTCCACAGATGGCCTGCTCCCAATTGCTGCATCCATAAGTGAATACCACTTCCAAGAAGCGGCGGTGGCCTCACCCCCCTCTGTACTAACACCAGTACGAGGATGCTTAAGTGCCTGTGGATGAAACAACAACAAAAAGCTGCACTATTTTCACTATCAAATGCTACAAACACTAACAATACATTTTTGTATATAGAAAGTAAGAACTATTCTGACAACTGCACACATTTTTATCACCTTTGTCGCCTTATTTTACACTATGATCTACATTTATACATTTGAGCATTTCACTTTACAGGGAAAAAGATATGTATGGAACAACCTTGTACTAACCTTATATTTCTGCACCAAATTTTCCCATCTTTTCCTGATGGCTTTTGAGTCTAGCCTCCCCTCCAAGCCCTTTTTCTTAATGAATTCCCTGGTGAAAACATTATAAGCAGACCATATCAATGCATTACATAATACAGAGGCCCACCACCAGAACAAATAACAGAACAAATAACATGACATGAGTACTAAGAAGTTTTGCAACTTAACTAATATGTTACACACTAAATGCAACTACAATATTTCAAAGTTAGTAGCCTAATGCAACCGGTAATGCATTGTACTTACTCGAATCCTGTAAGGGTCGCATTTCGTTTTGCCGTGAACAGATTGGCGTTGGCAGCACGCCAGGGGATTAGTTCCCTCGTATCTTCGTCCGTCCCTAAAAACAGATAAATTAGATAAAAGGAACACTCACCTTGCCTGTCAACATATCTAGCTAACGTTAGAATGACCCATCTAAAATGGTCACGAAGCTATCATTTATTACTAATGTTGTCCATCGCTAGCGTTCACATTGCTCGTCCCAATGGCTAGCTTAACGTGCTAAGTAGCATTAGCATGTTACGTTATGCTAATTCACTCAACCAAATAAGTATGATGATGGACATGTAAGTAATGCATTAGATGACAGTAAAATGTTTTTGTATTACCACTGTTACTTACATTTATACAATTGAGGTGTCGTCGCTGTCTCGGTGGAGTCGTCCGCCATTGTTTTCAAATTTTTCGAAAAAGTTGCCGATGTTCTGGCCCCTCCCCTTCTGCTTTGTAGCAAGATGGCGCAGGTTTAGTGCGCGTAGTGTCCATCGTTCTACACTAAACTTTTTGACTTTTTTTAGGGGGTCATCTGGGTACTTTCAGTGTTCTGACTTTTGCGTTATCTACACTATATACTTAAAACTAAGTGTTTGAAGTGTGCAAGTAGGCGAGTTTGAGACACAGCCAAAGTCACTTCCATACTGTGTCCAAACGTTTTTTTTGTTTCAATACTGTAAAGTAAATTGTGAATGATTTGAGATTTTTTTTAAATACATTTATTTGGGTATTTTAGCCTTTGATAGACAAGACAATTGCAGACAGGAAAGGGGCAGAGAGAGGGGGAAGACTTGCAGCAAATGGCCACAGGTCGGACTTGAACACTGAGGCGCTGCGTTGAGGACTGAGTCTCTGCACATGAACGCCTGCTCTACCAGGTGAGCTACCCAGGTGCCCTTGAAAGGTTTTCTTAAAAAGAAAAAGCAAAGAAAGAGATTAAAAGAACATTTATTTTAGTTTGGGTAAAATTAAACAATGCCAATGTATATTTTAAAAATTTGCAACTCTCTTGTGGCTCTACTTCTAATATTTTAGAGAAGTGTTGATTCAACTTTTTGGTCATTTCAAGACTATTATACACACCCAACCTTTTTATAGTTAATTATCTTGTTTCTATCTTCTTATCTTGTTTTTTTAATCTTTGTTCATGTATTGCTGCTGGTCTTTGAAAGTTACCAAACGTCATTTTGTTGTATGCATACAATTATTATTTTTTAAATCCACCATGAAGTTAAAGTTTGAATTTATACTCTATGTGTGTCACATAGTATTTGTCCAGTTATTTTTTGGTTATATGCGTTTGTATGAAGGTGAAAATCACAGAATGGATGAGAATTCAAACCATCAAAGCTTCACTTAAAGCACGTGTCAAACTCAAGGCCTGCGGGTCAAATCCGGCCCCTTGCAGATTTTGACTGGCCCGTCTATTAATTTAGATTCACAATAACGTTTGGCCCCGCCCTGGTGCGCCAAACCAAAAAGACAATAAACTCCAACTACCCGACACTCAAAGCAGCAGAATTTGGCAGATTGACCAACTTTGAGACTCAGAAATTCCCCCAGAAGCAGATTTTTTTCATATTTAGGCGGTGAAACAGGTTGCTGTAAAAAATGTAATAATTGCTTTACTAGATTTGCTAAATTATACGATGGCTAAAACTTTTTGCTGACAAAACGAGTGACAAAAAAGCATCAAAACGTTGCAAAACCCGACAAATAACATTTTAAAAAAACACAAAAAAGTTGGAAAAAGCCACAAAAGAGTTTGACACTTCTGGTTGAAAGGAAGAAAAGCATCTGTGAAAAAAGATTTTAATGAAAAAATAGTTATTTACAACGTCAACAAACAGTCTGTGTACATTCATGATAACAGTACAACAATAAAATGTGTATGTGTGTTAATCCGGATTTTCTGCCAGTTTTCTGATTTCCTCCAGAAGCTCTGAGAAAGACGGTCGACCCTGAGGTTTCTACTCCACCCAAGGAAAAGAAGAGAGGGTGAGAAGAAGAAGCAGAAGAAGAAGAACAGAAGGGTTTAAGGTGAAGGGGAGGAAGAAGAGGAGGATGATCATCAAAACTTTTAAAAAAATCTGTAGATGTGGCTGAAAGCTTCAGAAATGATTGCAAAAGTAGGAAAACTTTTTTTTTTTTCAACCTGGACCCTATTTTCCTGTTTTTGTGTCTAAGTGAATGATGGGAACAACAATCTTTGACATTGGTCCAGTATTAGGCGAGATCGCAGGTCAGATTCGACCCCGGGCCGCTGCAAAGGACTCAGCCTAGATGGGTCGCACGCTCTTACTGGGTGAGCTAGAGGTCGCCCCGTAAGAGTCTTTTTTTAAACATAAAACATCCACGACATTGCGTTCGCTAAAGCCACCAGACTCCATGTAAATAAAATACACTTCATTCAAAGTCGACGGAAACAAAATAAAACTATGAAAAGCTGTTTTGGGTCGTCTTTCACAATCATAACTCTAGTTTTGGTTGAAATAAACAAATAGTTTACCAATTTACCTGTGAAAATATGTTGGCTCTATACACACTTGACACATGACAATAAATATCTATGATACCAATATCTTCAGTTTAGCTTTAAAACGAAGTCCCTTGAAAGTTTGATCTCGTGAATTTTATGAATGGATATCGGATCATTCAAATGCATATCGATTTGAATCAGAAAATGGATTTTTTTGAGAGCCAACAGTAGCAGCCAACAGTACCTCGTGCCAGCAGCGGTACATGATGGCGAAGAGCGGCTGCGAGGCTCGGTGCGGCCGGTACAGCCGGACTCCTCTAGTGATTTCATTCACAACATCCAAGTTGGAGTGGTTCTCAAACGGAGTCCGACCCTCTGAGTAGATCTCCCACATCACCACACCTGCACACACAGACAGACAGACACACACAAACAAGTCCAACTACAATCATTACATCTGAGAAAGGCCTTATAGTAAGAGCGAGGGGTTTGCGGTTCTTTACCGAAGGACCAGACGTCAGACTTGCTGCTGTATTTACTGTAGTGGAGAACTTCAGGCGGAGACCACTTCACGGGGAACTTGGTTCCACTAGAACTGGTGTACTGGTTGTCTAGAACATACCTGAAAAAAGGAAGAGAGTCAAAACAGTACAACTGAAACACAATACACGGTTTACAATTCTTTAAAGGAATAATTCCAACATTTTGTGGGAAAAAGCTTATTCCCTCCCTGGTGGAGAGTTTGTTTGGGAAGAGCGGTACCACCAGGCCCCCAGGAAATGCGCCGGCTTTGAAGCACCTTGTATATGCTTCCCCTAGGCAATATTATTAGGAAACATTCAATTAACTTTCATTGTTATGCTGATGACACCCAACTATACCTATCAATTAAGCCAGACGAAACCAGTCAGTTAACTAAACTTCAAGCATGCATCAAAGATATAAAAGCATGGATGATCTACAATTTTCTGATGTTAAACTCAGACAAAACTGAGGTGATTGTTCTGGGTCCTAAACACCTCTGAACCTCATTATCCAAAGATATAGTTACTCTGGATGGTATTGCCCGGCCTCCAGCACTACTGTCAGAAATCTAGGAGTTATTTTTGATCAGGATATATCCTTCAACGCCAACTTAAAACAAACCTCAAGAACAGTATTAGCTTCTCTGCATTGGCTCCCTGTAAAATTCAGGATTGAATTTAAAATCCTCCTCCTGACCTACAAAGCTCTAAATGATCAAGTACCATCATATCTTGAAGAGCTCATAGTACCTTATTGTCCCACTAGAGCACTGCGCTCCCAGAATGCCGAGTTACTTGTGGTTCCTAGAATCTCTAAAAGTAGAATGGGAGCCAGAGCCTTTAGCTATCAGGCTCCTCTCCTGTGGAACCAGCTCCCAGTCTGGGTCCGGGAGGCAGATACTGTCACCACATTTAAGAGTAAACTTAAAACTCTCCTCTTTGATAAAGCTTATAGTTAGGGAGTGAGGAGTTGCAGCGTCCGCCTAGACCGGCAGGGGAGGGTGTATAGCTACAGACACGACACCCCTTCTTTTCTCTGCTAGATTTACTCTGTTAGATTCATCTACTATATAATCAGTGATATAATTAAAGTAGAGGGAGGCAGGCCGATACAACCCAATCCGTTCTAAGCCCGACCAGGCACCTCTCTTTAGCCTGTCTCTCTTAGTTATGCTGTTTTAGTTTTAGACTGCCGGGGGACTTCCTTTGACACACTGAGTTTCTCTCTCCTCTCTCTTTCCATTTGTGTGCATCCATGTCCCAGAAATGCTTGTTACTAACCTAGCCCTGGGAGCTTGCTCCCCGGAGTCTTTCTGTTTCTTTTCACCCAGGATGATGTCCCGGGATTACGGTGGCACCAACATCATGGTTCCAGCTGTTGCCGTGGTTCTGCTGAAATTCCCTGCTATGCCGTGCTGCTCCCTGCTACGCTACTGCAACCACTATTTCTAGTCACTGTTTCATTATCTTTACTGTGACTGTGATTGCCACTGTTCATCACACCCCCAACCAGCTCCGTCAGACACCGCCTACCAAGAGCCTGGGTGTGTCTGAGGTTTCTTCCTAAAAGGGAGTTTTTCCTCGCCACTGTTGCACTTAATGCTTGCTCTTGGGGGACTTCCTGGAATTGTTGGGTCTTTGTAAATTATAGAGTGTGGTCTAGACCTACTCTATCTGTAAAGTGTCTTAAGATAACTCCTGTTATGATTTGACACTATAAATAAAATTGAATTGAATTGAACGTTGCGGCAAAAACGGAGGAATTGCATCTTCCGTACCCTTCACATGATGCCCTCTGGCCAAAGAGACATCTGTTAATCAGTGGTTTTGTTGTTTTGAGTGTCACAATCAAGGGCGTAACTTTGGGTTCAACATGGGGGGGTTGAGCCCTCCAAAAACGTTGAAAAAGCGCGAAAAAAACGTTGAAACAGCAACAACATTGAAAACGCAACTTAAACGTCCAAAAAGGGTCATTTTTGTATCTGTGATGGCTTAATGCGCCAAAGAGACAAAAATGTTGAAAAAAGCACCAAAAACTGCAGAAAAGAAAGGTGACAAAAACATGGAAAAGTTTTCCAAACCCCTCCCCCTCGAAAATAGCAACAAAAACCTCAAAAAAGGAACTAAACCTCAGAAAAAAGCAAAACATTGAAACCGTGACAAAAACGTCCAAAAAAGGGGTAATTTTTGTCTCCATGATGGCTTCATGCGCCAAAGAGACAACACAAACTCCAAATTGCCGGGTTAGCTCAGTTGGTAGAGCAGGCGCACATATATAAAGGTTTACTCCTCGACGCAGCGGCCGCGGGTTTGACTCAGACCTGCGGCCCTTTGCTGTATGTCATTCCCCTTCTCTCTACCCTTTCATGTCTTCAGTTGTCCTGTGGAATTAAAGGCCTAAAATGCCCAAAATATTATCTTAAAAAAGCAAGAAAAACATTGAAAAGACGACAAAGATGTCCAAAAAAGGGGTCATTTTTTTTTGTCATTTCATATCATGCGCCACTGAGCAACTCTCATTAGAAAGAACGAACAGGGCGCCGCCTCCAACGCTGTATCATAGTTTTATAACAATGTACATCCAAATGTGGAAAAAAAAGGGTAGCCATACCTGGTCATCCCAAAGTCGCAGACCTTCACCACGTTGTGATCGTTGACCAGACAGTTCCTGGCAGCCTGAAATATCCACAAACATCACACACACACACCTGGACATTTTACCAGATCCACTGCAGGAGTATTTAAACAGTGAGCTTTCAGTACTTTTTTTTTCAACAATATGTTAAAAATAATAAAAGTCAAATTACAAGGTGACACATATGCGTGACTGTGAGAGGTTTACAATCTTATACCAATTTCTAAGCCCCCAACACATGATCACCCTGTTACTCACATTTAGCCACAAGACCAATAGAGCTCAACAGTGACCTCCCACTTTTTGATCAGCTCTGGTTTCAGAAGTGTTTTTTCCCGTTCAATATCTCAGATGACGTTTAATGAAATGCTGGTATAAAGAGTTTTAAGCCTGGAACCAAGGCAACCAGCTATGAGATGAATCGTGACCATTTGGCGCAAAAAAAACATTTTGAAAATGGCAAAAAAGGGAAAGCTACAAGACTGTGAGAAACTATCATAGACCCGAATGGTAGAAGCTCGTTATAGTCGTTCGTGGTTTTGCGGGTATGGTAAATGTTTCCATGGTAACAGCTGGACTAATCAGAGACGTCGCTGTTACGCTTAGGATTGTGGGTAGTGTAGTTTTTCTCCATAAGATCGCGAGTAAAACATGTTTTTCTTAAAACAAGTTTGATTTCATACTTTCAGACTTCTGGCTTCTACAGGAGCAGAAACTTTCATTATACAACCTCAGCGCTCAGGGTCAGTCTACCTCAGATGGTTTAGACATTATGGCTGATAATCAAAATCCTTATGGAGAAAATGAACAGGACTTATACTTCCGGAACCACACTGTTAAGCTCTAAGAACATAACAAAACATAACGGTTTAAAGGCACTCAGGTCCTTCCAATTAACATAAAACAATCCAGATTTGCAGTTAATACAACACCTTATGGAGGATGTGTGGTTACTCTACTCCAGTTCTGTTTAATAAGTGATGTAATGTATATAATCATTGTATGCACATCATCCCCAAATTCTTTTGATCAACTCCTGTTTATCTTTATTTATTTCCTAGGCATATATTGATTTGGGACTATATTGGCTGGAAGTAGCCTACAGCTGAAGCACTGCTACTTGGCGCAGAGATCACACAGCTGTTACGGCCGAGGCTCTGACCTAAAACACAGAATCACACGCAGACACAGTGGGCGAAGCACGACGAAATACAGGAAAGTACTGACATGAACAAACAAGGTAGCTATCACACTGACTGGGAGACAAGTTACCACATTGGTAGCTGTAAGGATCTGGCGCCGAAGATGAGTTCCGCCTGGGTCTAAATACTGCAGCAGTCCTTAGTTGAATCAACTACAGCTGTGCAGGCAGGTAGATCGTCCGACGTACTTTCAGGACGGGCCAGCAAAACACACAGGACGGGAGAGAATAGCTGCCCCATAACAGCAGCACCTGAAATCCCCCGACTTTCGTCAACATACCGGCGTGAATAGCTGGCTATTTTTCCTACAGTAGACAGTGAATGGCGATGAACATGGCGGATTTTGTGAGAGACGAGGAGGATGACTTCTCAGACAGTCAAGACCCAGAAGCATACCTCTACGAACCAGAGTTTTCAGAAGAGGAGCTGGGTGCTTTTGAAATAGAACGAGAGGAGGAGGAGGTTGTGATCGCTCAACAGCCGAGGACGTGAGGATGAGAACCAACACGATCTGGTGGTAGGAGTGTGCGGGAATATGCCAACATATGTCGACTGAAATAGAGTGTCTGTGATGTGGCGAGTGGGACAACGTACGCCGGACAAGATGAGCGTGCTGCCCGCAGTTGTGTCACAGCTACCGAGGATTTCTCAGCGTTGATCCATCCTGCAGTCCTCGACGTTTTTTTCCGGTGTGATAAAGTCAACTGGGAAAAACGCCGAATGGCCCCAATAAACAGCTGTCCACCGAGTAAGTGATTACTGTAAACATGACGCATGGTTATTTTACGGGATAGATCAACCCATATTAGACCTGTACTCACACAGAGTTGCTGCATGATATCTCTGTGCCAAGTAGCAGTGCTTTGGCTGTAGGCTACTTCCACCCAATATAGTCCCAAATCAATATATGGCTAGGAAATCCATCCATCCATCCATTATCGTCCGCTTATCCGGTGTCGGGTCGCGGGGGGAGCAGCTCCAGTAGGGGACCCCAAACTTTCCTTTCCCGAGCCACATTAACCAGCTCTGACTGGGGGATCCCGAGGTGTTCCCAGGCCAGGTTGGAGATATAATCCCTCCACCTAGTCCTGGGTCTTCCTCGAGGTCTCCTCCCAGCTGGACGTGCCTGGAACACCTCCCTAGGGAGGCGCCCAGGGGGCATCCTTACCAGATGCCCGAACCACCTCAACTGGCTCCTTTCGACGTGAAGGAGCAGCAGCTCTACTCCGAGCTCCTCACGGATGACTGAACTTCTCACCCTATCTCTAAGGGGGACGCCAGCCACCCTCCTGAGGAAACCCATTTCGGCCGCTTGTACCCTGGATCTCGTTCTTTCGGTCATGACCCAGCCTTCATGACCATAGGTGAGGGTAGGAACGAAAACTGACCGGTAGATCGAGAGCTTTGCCTTCTGGCTCAGCTCTCTTTTCGTCACAATGGAATGATTGCAGTATTTAGACCCAGGCGGAACTCATCTTCGGCGCCAGATCCTTACAGCTACCAATGTGGTAACTTGTCTCCCAGTGTGATAGCTACCTCGTTTGTTCAACTCAGTACTTTCCTGTATTTCCTCGTGCTTCGCCCACTGTGTCTGCGTGTGATTCTCTGTGTTTTAGGTCAGAGCCTCAGCCGTAACAGCTGCTGTGTGATCTCTGCGCCAAGTAGCAGTGCTTCGGCTGTAGGCTACTTCCACCCAATATAGTCCCAAATCAATATATGCCTAGGAAATAAATAAAGATAAACAGGAGTTGATCAACAACAAGTACAAATAGCAACGCAAAATAAGACTAGATGATTCTAGTCTTATTTTGCGTTGCTATTTGTACTTGTTGTTAATACACAGGCCACAAGAAGTAATTAGGTTGTTTTGTTGTTGTTGGCTCACTTTTACTCACAACATCCTAACCGGCAACAAAGGATTCCATTCACTACGCTAAGCTAAGCTAGCAGTGGCTCCGCCAGACTGAGACAAAAAATGCGTTTGCCCACCTATCTACATCTAGAGGAGACTGTGATAAGCCCTATTTCAACAAACGGTGGTGTATTCCTTTAACTCGTTTATAATCTGACCAAAAAGGTGTAAGTTGAAGCATTTGCTTATTCAGGGTTTTTGCAGGTTTCACCAAGTCAAATTTAAGACTTTTTAAGAATGTTTTCAGACCATTATGGATGGAATTTAAGACCTTTATCACGACATACAAGTACACAAAAATACTTGCAAGTTAATAAATGTATTCAAATTCAATAAAAGTGACACAGAGTAATAATGATCTGTACACATACAGCAAATTATATTTGGATGAGTGAAAGAAAAAACTACAACACAGAATTAAAAAAAGGTAGCATTACATGGACCTGTTTCAAATTATTTAAGACCTAGAACACAATACTTCAGCGGATTTAAGACTTTTAAAGACCCTGCAGAAATCCTTTTTACATTCTATATTTAATTATATTTTATTCTTAAGTCCCTCAGAATCTTATCAATCTTATTTCATTTATTATTATTAACTTCTGTATGTCATATACATATAACATATTAACACACATATTACATGCAGAAGATGTGAAACAAACCCAAATACATTCCCATTCATATACACGCCTCACTTTAATATTTTTGAGTGTATATGTGCGATACTTGGGTTTACGTTTCCTCCTCTAAGTGCTGTCTTCCTGTTGACCGTGAACTTGTTGTCGTTCCAGGTCAAAATTGAAAATGAATTTTTTCTTGGCCATTTTTGTCCCTTTTTTCAATTTTGACACCTCTTTAAACGTTTTTGTAACGTTGCTTGTAATAAACATATGTTTATGAATAAGTGTATTGGTACTTTTACTGCAGTAAAGGATCTGAATAGCTCCTCCACTAGTTTCATTATTAACCCTCGGACACCCTGACACAACCCCTACTCAAAAAGCAAAATTACAAAATTAGACCCATACACCCCGTTGCAATGATTGGCTACAGGAGAGAAGAAGTCCGTTCCCTGAGCCGCTCTGACTGCAATCAGTATGACCAGGCGGTTTGTGGCAACCATGCACACTGAACGCAAGAAGCATGAAACATCTTCAAGACTTTGGTAAACTCATTTCAAGCACCGAAACAATTCGTACAACACATCATAAGTTAAGGTTTGTTTTAAAAAAGAGATTTGAGGAATTTCAAAAAGCCAACTTCAACGTTTCAGCTTTAGCAACGAAATTATCTCTTGATACATTGCTCTAGAAAAAAATTGGGCGTCACTATACGGAAAGCTTTTTGTTTGTTCTGAACTTTTTGATGTGAAACACATGGGGATCAGTCATATGCAAATATCTTAAACATGTAACTTTAAGAAGATATGTGAAAATGCCCTTAGACCTCAGAGGGTTTAATGGCTCACCAGGTCTCTGTGGATAAAGCTCTGTCCCTCCAGGTACTCCATCCCCTCGCAGACGTCCTGGCACATAGACAGCAGCCAGGCGTCCCTCAGAGCGCGGCTCCGCTGCCGCAGGAAGTTCAGCAGGCAGCCGTTCTCCATGAACTCGGCCACGATCAACAGGGGGCGCTGCTGCAGGCAAACGCCATACAGCTGCACTAGTTTAGGGTGGCACAGCCTCCTGGGAGACACAACGCACAGACAGTCACACACACGCACGCACGCACGCACGCACACACACACACACACACACACACACACACACACACACACACACACACACACACACACACACACACACACACACACACACACACACACAGAGTTTCACTTTCTGTTTCTGGCAATAAGGAAGTCGCCCAAACTGTTTATCTGCTGTTGGAAATAAACCTTTTTTAGATTGTAGATTTAAAGCTTATTACATTAGTTTGAGGGATTTTAGCAGAGATACAGAAGATGAGAGAACTGCCATATCATCAGTAGTGATGGGGATCTTTGATTTTTATTGATACCATTTTCGAGACTGCTTAACGATCCATGTCTTTATTGATACTTTTCTATTATTTGGTGGAAAGACGAGACGACAAACTCTTAATCTTAACAGAACTAATGTTGCTTTTATTGCAACAACTGAGTCTCTGTTTGTTATGGTCATATCTAACTATTCTGCCCTCGGGTGATTCCTTTTCACTAGATACCATCTTTGTTTCATCTGCAATGAGGGACCAGCCTTCCATTGGTTGACAAAACGTAAACAAGCTTTTGATTGGTCAGAATGGTCTCCCAGAGCATCATGGGAAAAGAAAAATGGCAGTTAGCATCAAAGCTAGTGGCGATAAACGACTGAAAGTTCCTAAATTATGGACATATAAAGTGTATCAATCTTGGATGAAACACTTACGAAGCTCAGCGTAAATTCTTTCAGGAAGACCTAACACTTAATCAGTTCTCTCCCTAAATCGAATAAGTGCTGGAGGCGTTCACCTTCCTGATAAGCCATTCAGAATCGGCCACGGATTCTATAGGCCAATCACAGCGTCACTACACTGCTGTAAATCTGCTCTCTCCATGTGCTATCAGCTGTCATTTCAGGCAAGGCGTTCATCCCTCCTTCTCCCCTTCCACCTCCCGTCATAGTGATTCTCCAGCTGTCGCTCTGGTGCTTCCTTCGGCCTGGTCTTCAGGACCTTCTCCGCCACCACCGGTATCTGGATTCCATCGGGGGGTTATATCATGGTTCCCTACCCCAATCTCCAATACTCTGTACATCTTATATGCTTATGTACATTAAACCTTTTGCATATCTGCAAACAAGTCTCTCCTGATTGAATTGGATTTACTAAAGACCCCGAAAAACGATGCTGTTTTTTGTCGTACACGACAAGCTCGGGCTCAGAGGGTTAAACTTCAATAAATGCAACATCTTTCCAAAAGACAATGTGGAATAATCTGCATTTTTATCATGATTATGATCATATGATTATGATTATGATTTTTTCCATAACAGAAACAGCCTCCCCCCCCTCCTCACATCATGACTTTAGCCTCCTCGATGAAGTCCTCCTCGTACATGGCTCCCTCTCTGATGGCCTTGATGGCCACTCGGTGCTGAGTCCTCCACTTGCCGAGCCTCACCAGACCGAACTGGCCACTGCCCAGCTCCTTCATGAACGTCAGCTCACTGGGGTCGATCTCCCACTTCTCTGGATGGAGGGAACCGAGAGGAGGAAAAGAAGAGAGGCGGAAGAATGTACAGAAAAGAGGATGAGACGGAGAACAAAGAAGAAAGAGAAAGTTAGGTCAATCAATACCATCTCAAAGCCCCTTTGTGATGTTTTCATTGTTTTCCCTCAGTTTTAATCTAAACCGCCCGCCAAATACGCGCACCTAATGTCATATATATATATATATATATATATATATATATATATATATATATATTGCCATTCAGCCTCCATCTGTGAGTAGGAGTTATACTTGTTGACAAATTCAATAATAAACACTTATATCTGCTACAAATACATTATAGTAGATACAAATGTTACAAGTAAATGTCTGTTTATTTATTTATTTACCTGAGCTGAATCCTGATGTGGCGGGTACACACCTTCCCATTGGCCCCACCGCATACCGCAGCCTGGTCACTAGACCTACACACGCATGCACGCACGCACGCACGCACACACACACACACACACACACACACACACACACACACACACACACACACACACACACACACACACACACACACACACACACACACACACACACACACACACACACATCATGTGAAGCGTTAATGTCTCTGTAGCATCTGTGACTGTAGCATACACAAAGAGAGTGAGAGTATGAACCTGCTGCGTTGTGTTCGTGGTAGCGTATGACGTCAGGTATGGAGCTGAAGGTGTGTTTCTCAGCCAAGAAAAACCCTCCGGTGTCACTTATTTTGATTTGGTAATGCCGAATATCCCCGTTAGAACTGCACCTACAAAACAAAACAAATAAAAGTTTACAGGTGAAGACTTATTGTATATGTGAGTTTCTTCTGTTTTTCTCAGCCAGTGTAATGATTTTAACCTTCAGGTTACAGGCTGTGAATCACCTTAATGTTTTGGTATAGACAGAGACGGTGTAGACTCCCTGCTGACTGGACTCCCGCACCATGAAACCGCCCTCTTTGTCCTGGAAAACAGCCAGAAACATTTACTTTCAACAGCCAGAAACATTCACTTTCAACAGCCGGAAACATTCCCGGAAACATTCACTCTCAACAGCCGGAAACATTCACTCTAACACTCGTTGCTAGAGCTGCACCCATCGGTTACTTTCATTATCCATGAATCCCTCCGTTAGTCTATAAAATGTTTCCAGAGCTAAAAGGTGATGTCTTTATATTGCTTGTTTTTGTTCGACTTAACATTATTACTTAAGAAAAAGAAAAGCAGTGAAACATCACATCTGAGAAGCTTGAAGAAGTCTTTTTTGTATATATATATATATATATATGCGTATAACAATGCTAAACTTTTTAATTGTTGCCCAGCCCTAATATTAGGGCTGGGCAACGATTACAAATTTTAGTCGCGATTAATCGCATGATTTCCCCGATTAATTGCATTGTTATAAATCTCAACTTAAACAATGTAATCAAAGCAAATACAAAATGAAAGCTTATACTGCCACTGCCAGGGCATTCATGTTATCATTAATAGGTCTAGGGCTGCAACTAACGATTATTTTAATAATCAATTAATCTGTCGATTATTTTTTTGATTCATCGATGAATCGGATAAAAAAAAAAAGGATTAATTTACATCAACTCAATACATACTAACATACATACTTGTTGTTTTAGTTGCTAGTTGTGTAAAGGTAAGTAGCCTAACACAAAGAGCAGATACACACTCTCTCTCTCTCACACACACACACACACACACACACACACACACACACACACACACACACACACACACACACACACACACACACACACACACACACACACACACACACACACACACACACACACATTGAAGCTTATTCATTAAATAATTACCATCATTGTAGTAAGTGCAAGTTAAGTTCATTTATACACCACATTTAAACACAGCTTAAGATGACCAAGTGCAATAAAAGAACTTTAAAATAAAATTAAAAAGTATAACACACACAAATATATTTGTCAACAAGCACAGAATATATACATGACAACAGACTGAAAAATTAATGGGCCAAAAAAGGTGAGTGAAAAAGTCTATACCACCCTGCTTTACTACTGTTATTAACGAGCTAACGCTAACGTAGCTAGCTGGATAAGAGTAAACAGCAGCACCAGAAGAGCTACTGGAGGGACGTTACGTTCCTGTTACGTTAAGGTGACCAGATTTCTGAGACAAAATCCGGGGACATTTTCAGCTCAGAAGCATAAATACCTCCAAAACAGGTAATGTTTTAATCTTTTTAAAACTTAAAACGGGGATACTGCCCCAGGGGCGTCACCAGACCTAGAGCTGCACTGGGGCACAAGCCCCCCTAGGGGGATCCATGGGCATGCTCCCCTGTAAGAAAATTTTGTCTATTTTAACATTTAAATGCATCAATCTGGTGCACTTTCAAAAGAAATTCAGAGGTTAGACTTGATTATTCTTATCTACGGATGGAAATATTTGTGCTGTAGCCTGAACTATTTTTATGGATTTTTTTTTAATGCACTGTTATCTCGTGATAACGACTTAGTAATTCGTTATCTCGATATAACAAAGTTTGCTTTCTCGAGATAAGACACCCTTCCATTTAACCCGAGGAAGGGGCTCCATAGAAATCTGCCGTTTCTCCCTCCTCTTCTCCGGTCAAATACTTGGAAAAAAATTCCACTAAAACAGCCTTCAATTTAACCTGGAGAAGAGGAGGGAGAAACGGCAGACCTCTACCCGCTTATAGAGCCCCTTCCTCGGGTTAAATGGAAGGGTGTCTTAGTGGGATTTTTTTCCAAGCATTTGACCGGAGAAGTAGAGGGAGAAACGGCAGATTTCTATCCGCTTATGGAGCCCCATTCCCCGGGTTAAATGGAAGGGTGTCTTAGTGGGATTAGTGGGAGAAAACAAACTTTGTTATGTCGAGATAACGAAATAATTAATTTGTTATCTCGAGAAAACAAACTTTGTTATATCGAGATAACGAAATAATAAGTTGTTATCACGAGATAACTACTAGGGTAATTTTGCACTTCAGAATTATAACCATGCACACACAGGTGGAATAGTTTTTCTTCATATTTTTGCATTAATGTCACTAGGAAGCATACCAGTATAAATATATATTCATATTTGTAAGCAGGATATAGTGGGATTGTCTGGAATCTGGCAATATAATAACCATTATGGTGGGATACACTGGCTAAGCAATTTACAAAAATGTCTGTGCTGACATAAATAGTTTATAATTATAATTTTGGCCCAAAGTTGGAAACCATGTAGACATTTTCTTGCAATTTCAAAACCGGATTACCCAGGAACCACTTGTTGTACTGATGCATGTGTTGAGTGAAGAGTTTGTGAGATATTTCACAGAGAGTAATGGGTGTGCAGAGATTTATGCAGAATACAAATATGATAACATTTCATGTAAATTCAATGTTAATTTTCTCACAAACCATTTGTCACAGCAACTGGCAGTAATATCATTGGAAAGCTTAGATTCTGGTTGAGGTGGTTGTGCCAGACTCACGCTTTTGGCTGAGTCTCTCTCTGTCAGAGGGAGAGCAGGAGTGCGGTTGCGAAGAAGTTGGTAATTTCATGGCGTAGATTAAAGTGCCCATATTATCTGGGATTTAGGGTGTTATTTTGTGTCTCTGGTGCTTCCACACGCATACAAACTTGGAAAACAATCTATCCATGCTGTTCTGAGTGAGATACGGGTTTCTGAATGTGTCCTGCCTTCGGTCTCTGGGTGAGCTGGTCAAAATCTGCACGGCTTGTTACGTAACTAGCCGAAACGACGGGCTAAACACAACCGTTAGCATGCTAGCGCTAGCGTTAGCATGCTAGCTCGTTCTCAATGGCAAAGCACTGCTACAACACACACAAGTTCACCATAATCTAGAAGAAGTCTCCCGGCTATTCCTGCCTTGTAACTGACCAAAGTTGGAGAAACAACCTTTCTTTTACTGTCTATGGAGCTAACTGACATGATCTACCATCTGAGCTACTGAGCATGTGCGAGTGGAATCAAAGATAGTACAGAAGAAAAGATGATTCACTCTGTAGCTAAAACAGAGACCTGAACACAAGGTGGAAAGAGGAGCTGCAGCAGTGAGAGAGAGATGTGCAGTACAACAAAAATATGGTGTTTTTTGAAAATTAAACCATGTAAACCTATTCTGGTACAACCTTAAAGGTCCAATATGTAATACTGACAGCTAGTGTTTAAAATAGTTACTGCAGTACAAATTCAAAATACTGGAGAGAGTCGTCTCCCCCGCCCCTCCTCCCCAGACTCGAAGTTCACGTTGGTTGCCAGGCTGAGACCAGAGCATTCAACAATGTTGCTAGACGCTTGTCTCCCATAACCAGACATTACTCCACAGCACAGCGGAGTAGCTAACGTTAGATGCTGGCTATATTACAGTCATAAAAGCCCGTGCTCACACGGAGCTCTGTACCCAACTGACACACACACTTTTTCGGCTTAGAATTAGCTACAGTAGGAACCGCTAAAAATACAACGAAATTCGCCGTCCTCTTCGCACGGCAAACAGACACACTTCCTCGGCTTAGAATTATGATAGGAACCGCTAAAAACACCACTGCCTTGCACTCCTTTTCCACCCGACTGAAATACACACTTTACTGGCCTTAGAATTACACAATCGCTAAACACACTGCAAACTCAAGGTCCTCTCTTTCCGACTTAGCTACAGCCCTCCCTCTTGGCTTCAAATAACTCACCGTTGTCGGCTAGCTACGGCCGCTGAACAGGCTAAACGGTGTAAACAGCCGCGGCCCGCCTGCCTGGTCCTCCGGTAGCGTTAGCAATTAGCAGGGTTAGCATGGTGGCGTTAGCCAGGACCAGTCGGAATCACTTTACTGGCTGTCTCAGTTGTTTTTGCGAGTAACCAACGCGGCTACTCTAGCTATAATTCAATGGAAGTAGCTACACGAATGTTGAAATGACACAAAGTGCTCGTCCCTAGTAGCTGTGATAAATTAGCCTGAAGCTAATGCTTACCTGTACAGGAGGAAATTAGCCAACTCAGCGTCCTTTTGGGCTGTGAGCTGTCTCCATCTTTCAAATACATCTCCAATATTAACCCGTGGTTTGTTACGTCTCTGGTCAAGCAACTGTTAGAAACATGCTGTTTTTTAATGTCGGGTATAATCTGTCTCTGTTGATCCCGTTCATTTGTTTGGTGCATTCATGGCTGTACTAACGTTACTGCTGCAGCGCGCTGGTTTACGTGTTTACAGTTATATCTGCCAACCCGGCCTGGCTGTCAAACTGGGCAGTTGATAACAACACACAAACCAAAACATAAACATAAATTCCGTCACGGATCGTAAATTTCAAAAACAAAAAATACTGACTTTAGCATTGTTGTCAGAAAAGATAGTATTTCAGCTTAACATGTTTCCTTAATATCTGATGAGGCATTGGTGTCATTTTTGGATTTATTACAGTAAAAATATTACATATTGGACCTTTAAAATATAATTATGAACCTGAAAATGAGCATAATATGGCATCTTTAACACTTCAGCATGCACTATATCAGTGTCACATTCTCATTAGGGGCTGAGCCCCCATAAAAGTCTGATCCTGCCTGATACTTTTACTACACCTCAGAGGGAAATTTTGTAATGTTTAGCCTACTGCAATACATTTATCTGACAGCTTTTGCTTTATTGCTTCACGCTGGGCTTGTTTCATTTGTATCGGATACAATTAAAACTATTGAGGAAATATTTTCCTTTGACTATATTGGTCCAGTATTAAACGAGATCGCTGCAGTCGGCAACGGAGAAACAAGCTACAATGTAAGTTAATAGGACAATTGTCCAGCTTGTATTTACGTTCACAAAAGTGCTTGTTTTGCCACTGACAGACTCAGATTATTATTCTGAGTGTCTGACAACATTATGGAAAGGATTTCTAAGGATGTTGACCTTTCTGTTAAAGAGTAAGATCCTTTTTTTAAACATAAAAAGTCCGTGAAATTACGTTCGCTAAACCCACCAGACTCCATGTAAATAAACAGTAACTTTAGCATCGTAAAATGGGCATTCTAGAACATCTCTGAGCTCTGAGCAGCACTTGCTATGGCTGTCTTCAGCCTGCGCGTGTAGGGTGCACGACTTTACATTTGGTCAATGTTTTCTTTTTTCATTCCAATTTCGGGTCTGTCAATCACAGTTAAAACCGGGGACATTTCCGGGGACAGCTCCAGCCGGGGACAGGTCACCGAAACCGGGGATTGTCCCCGAAAACCGGGGATTGTCCGTTCCCGTTCCCGTCTCGTCCCCGTCTCGCTTTCAAAATAAAAGCTTGTTTTCAAAATAAAAGCTTGTGAACAACATACTTTTACAATAATAAGAGAAATAATAAAAACTGCGTTAATGATAAAATAATAAATAAAATAATTGTCGGCATTAATTAATTAATGCGTAATAATGCGATAATAACGTGTTAACTTGCCCAGCCCTAATATATATATATATATATATATATATATATATATATATATATATATATATATATATATATATATATATATATATATATATTCAAATAGCCCTGTGTGTACGTACATATACATTACATTACATGTCATTTTGCTGACGCTTAAAAGCGACTTCTAATTGCTATGTCAGAGGCCGCACGCCTCTATGGGTTAGGTGTCTTGCTCAGGGACACATTGGTTTATGCATCGCAGTGGGAATTGAATCAGGACACCAAAGGCATGTGTCATATCCACTGCGCCATCACCACCCACATCCAATCCCAATCCACCTTTATTTATAAAGCACCTTAAAAACAACACTGTTGACCAAAGTGCTGAACACAGTCTATAAATAAACAATAACATACAACAGAGGCACAACACAGAATAATAAAACAATAACAAATAAATGCAACAATACAAACAATACAAAACTCAAAGTCAACCCTCAAACTGAGTTTAAAGCCAAAGAAAATAAATGAGTTTTAAGACGAGATTTAAAAACAGACTCGGTATAGACTCAGTAAGTCTGATGTGCAAAGGCAGCTCACTCCAGAGTCTCGGAGCTGCCACGGCAAACGCACGGTCACCTCTGGATTTACGTTTAGTCTTGGGGACGCCCAGTAGTGCCTGGTCAGCCGACCGGAGCGAACGAGAGGGGGTATAGGGCACGAGCAGATTAGACAGGTACTGGGGGGCCAGGCCGTGCAAACATTTAAAAACAAATAAAAGAATTTTAAAATCAGTGCCAAAGTGCACACGGAGCCAGTGGAGGGATTGTAGGATGGGTGTAATATGGTCAAATGTTCTAGTTCCAGTTAAAAGACGACTAGCTGTAATCGTGCCATATTTGATTTGCTAATACCAGTGTAAAGTGCATTGCAATAATCTAAACGAGTATATATAATATAAACAGATACGTGAGCAGATCGACAGGTAGTTACCTCCTGCCTCAGCAGCTGCTCGGCTTCTGTCCTGGTGATGTTCTTGCAGTACCACCTGCAGCAAGGAAACGAAAACGCAATTCACAATTTTTTTTATGTCAATGTTACTGCAGTTTGATTACAAAAATAATAATGAATGCTTTGATTTACAGTGAGAAGAAGAGCTAGACATCCTCTGGTTGAAAAGAATGAATACAGTTTGGGTTCTCCACAGCAAGTGCAGTGCCACATTCAAAACGTTCATGTTCGAGGGCCGAGGCTACATTTTTCCCCACCTACTGTACTTTACATAAACACCACGCCCACTTATGTAAGAAGAAAGCCTTAACTGGCTGTGTTCCCATGGAACCTGCGCTCACACAGGTCCTGCGAGATATAGTCTCACATTGCCAGACCATCCACACGCTGCGAAGTGGAGGAAGGTCTGGCTAGTCCACACAGCATTGCAGGATGGGAGAAAAACGTGCTCTGGTTTATTGGCATTTCCTTAAACCAATCACAATCGTTGTGGGAGGGGCTAAGCTCCGCATAGAGCCGCTGCAAAAAAGTTGTGCGAGAGAAAACTCAGATTGGACAGATAGTCTAGCTAGCTGTCTTCATTTAACCTGCAGAGATCTGAGGAGCCGTTAACTATAGTCCTCAGAAATCCACAAAATTTAAAGGAACACGCCGACTTATTGGGACATTAGCTTATTCACCGTAACCCCGACAGTTAGACAAGTCGATACATACCCTTCTCATCTCCGTGCGTGTTGTAACTCTGTCTGACGGCTCCACCGTTAGCTTAGCTTAGCACAGATCCTGGAGGTAACCGGCTCCAACTAGCCTACTGCTCCGAGTAAGTGACAAAATAACGGCAACATGTTCCTATTTACATGTTGTGATTTGTATAGTCACAGCGTGTACAAATAACAACGTCACTTGAGACACAGCCATCTTCTAACCGTATATAAACTGGGAACTATATTCTCAGAAAGGGAAGCAGTGCTACTCTCTCCTCAACACGGCTTCTCAGGTGCTGCAAGCAAATCACTCTGCCCAAGTAGCAGTGCTTCGCCTTCTGAGAATATAGTTTCCAGTAGGGATGGGCCTTTGATTAAATTTTCTTCGTCGATCGTTGGGAGAATTAACGATCGACTATCGATTAATCATTAATATTTTTATATTAAAATTCATTATTTATTTAACTTTTTATAAATTAAAAACGCAATGAAAATACAAAAATAGAGCGTGTTTTTCCTCAATGAGATGTTAATTACAAGAAGAACAACTTGTGGCAATTAAACTGGAGGTTTGGCTAAACTTGAAGATATATGTGCTGCGGTGCTCTGAAGCAGCGGAACCTGCTGCTGCCAGCCGGCCTTCTTAAACAGAGACCCTCGTTTGTTCCAAAATAATAAATAAAAAGAATCACGTTAAATAACTTAACCAAAACATAATACTACTTAGATCTGACAGGTTTTGTCAAAATGTAACTCAAAACTATCCAAGGCGCGGACAAAAATGACAAAATAACCAGTAACTTACATACAACTTCTGCACCAGTCTACTGGTTTTTGTTGAGAAAAATAAGCAGGTTGACAAGATCTGGGTCAGACGCGACCGCTACCTGGTGACTGTCAGTCCAGCCGCCAAACACACCCGCCGGCCGGGATGCAGGTAGCTACCTCTGCGCTAACTTGGCCAGCCCGTCCTGGGGAACCTTATTCCGTTGTTCGTAGTGAGTTTCTACCAGTCTGGTGATGGTACGTCGTGCCGGAATGTGACATGCTTGTTCCAATATCCATCTCAATGAACTTGCAGATCCCTTGGGTAACGTTCTCTGCTCGTTGTGCATCGCAGCTCCTCCGTTTTAACGCAGAGTTGATGCTAGGTTGAGACTGAGAGCAGGACGCACCGCACTGACGTTAACCAGGGTCGGATGCACTTTGTTTAAGTGGTACATCATTTGAGTCGTGGCCGTGTTGTACTTATACACGGCGTCGCAGTGTTTGCAGTGAACTAAGTCATTTTTTAAATCAAAATGGTCCCACGCCACACTTCGCCGTGACCTCTTCATGATTACTTTTGAAATCAAAACGGAAACTCGCAGGTAACTGAGCAGCCTATGGCGCCCCCGGGTGGTAAAATGTTTAATTGCTGCCACACAGTGACAATTCATTTCATTGCTTCAAGACTCACACTACACAACGCAACCTACATTAGTTTAATCGATGACAAATTAACGCGATCGACGAAATTCTTAATGATCAATTATCGATTGTCGATTAATCATGCCCATCCCTAGTTCCCAGTTTATATACGGTTAGAAGATGGCTGTGTCTCATGTGACCTTGTTATTTGTACACGCTGTGACTATACAAATCACAACATGTAAATAGGAAAATGTTGGTGTTATTTTGTCACTTATTGGGAGCAGTAGGCTAGTTGGAGCCGGTTACCTCCAGGATCTGTGCTAGGCTAAGCTAATGGTGGAGCCGTCAGACAGAGTTACGACACGCACGGAGATGAGAAGGGTATGTATCGACTTATCTAACTCTGGGGGATACGGTGAAGAAGACAATGTCCCAATAAGTCGGTGTGTTCCTTTAAAATTCCAACACAAAGAAAGTGGAAGGAAATGGAAAATACATGCATCCGGAGTAATCCCGGAAGTGGAACGTCAAGGATATAGACTATGCGAGATATAACAGCTACATTAGCTTGAAAAAATTGCCATATGAGGCACATTTTGAACGGCACCAATAAAGACGGTTGAAAAAACGACAGACGCTGCCTGTTCTTAACGGGCTGATTGCTTGGCCTCTGGTATTGCCCCTTGCAGCTTTTTTTCTGCTCATCCAAAGAACTTCACAATTGACACTGCACCTCCTAGGGTCCTTAGCAATACACCCGTCCAGTGTGAAGTCGATCGGATGAACGGTTCTCGAGATATGCGAAAGACACACACATATACAGACAGACATTAAACAAATATTGAACTGTGTTGTCAGACTCACGAGTTTGCCTCAATTTTGTTTTTCTCTGTCACGTAGTTACTGGGGATGAAGCCTTTGTTCCTGAAAACAAGTATAAAGTCAACATGAACAATCTGTAATCAGCAGACTCAACTTTATATCATCAGACTTCTCTCCACAATCTAACCAATTTTTGCTTGTGTTCCCCCCTCCCGTGAAATGGTCACGTGATAGGTGCGTGGCCAATCAGGGAAGAACACGTCATGACTGATAAGACCTGATCAGGAGGCAAACGCTGACGTTAGCGCCGCTGTTTACAAAGCTCTCCATTTGTGTCTGTCCAGAATACAAAGCATCCCCGGAGTTTTTTAACCAAAACAGGGGCAGCAGAGTTTCCAAATGTCTCCGTTTTAGGGGCTGGGAAACACTGGAGTAGTGCGGACACGCCAAGCGTAATCGCAGCACAAGATATTTGTTTTTAAACTAAAACGTAGTAGTGAAGATGTAGCCTGAGAACAAAAGCAAGTGTAAAAAAGGTAGGTCTATACATTTGATTCTGTTGTGTCTGAAATAGTTTTCATTTGGTCGTACCCATGTTTGTCCTGTGCTCTCCACCACAGCTGGTCCTGTTTGTGGAGGATGACGTACTCTTCTCCCTGTGGACACAAAACACTGCATCATCACACATCTCCTACTCCGTGTGTGTGTGTGTGTGTGTGTGTGTGTGTGTGTGTGTGTGTGTGTGTGTGTGTACCTGTTTGAGTGTGAGGTCAGTGTCCTCCTTGGCGGTGAAGTCATACATGGCGACGACACTGAGCAACCCCGAACCTTCACCATCGTCCTCGTCAGGAGGCGGCGGCGGGAGCTTCTTCCTCGACCTGTCCACCTGAAAGACACACAGAGGGAAACATTAGCACGCACGCACACACACACACACACACACACACACACACAAAAACACACACACTTACTCTGCAGGCATGCCCTGGGACTCGTCTGCTCTGGAAACACAGAGAGGTGGTTCCCTCCAGCTCCATGCGGGTGCTGATCTCCCTGAAATCAACAAAACAGAAGTGAAACTTCTCTTTAGCTGCTAAATGTTTCGATGAACTCGGCAGATCAGAGGTGTTACAATTTCTTGCAATCACTTTGCTACTAATTTCAGAACCTTGACGTCATTTTTCAAAACTCTAGACACAAAACTCACAACCAATGATCAAAATACACATTTTTCAAAACTCTAACACTTTTTTCAATTGCTTGGATACAATACACATAAACCAAAGATCATGTGTTCATTTAACAAAGATCACCGGTTCAATATGACACAACTTAACATCAAAGTACTATTATTTCAAAAAGCAATTCACACATTACATTTCAGATGATTGTCTATTCATTTCATTACAATGATCTAACTATCAATCAATACAACTACTCAAAATGATAAGTAACTGTTACATTACTCTTAATGCATAGTTGTATGGAAACAGATAAAAAATGTTCCATGTTTAGATCATGACAGTTTCAAGATAACGAGATTCATTGTCACCAATTAGTGTCGAGCATGAACCAATCAGACTACATTATCTATGGATTTAATATTTCATCATCATTTACTGTAATGTACTAATGTTTACCAAACACTGTTTCTCAGGTCCCATGTACTACCTTTGAGACATTTTACAGTATTGACAGTACTGCACTGTATGCATGCAGGCCCATGGAATTGCTTGTCCAATTCTGCCAACTCGTTACTGATGATTGAGATATATTGTTTTTTGAACTAATGATTGTGCAAGTGCAATATTTATTTAAAGATATGAATGCACAATGCAATGTTTTGAACATTGGACAGCCGGTGTTACAAGTGATGATCGTTTTGAGTTTTGTGTCTAGAGTTTTGAAAAATGACGTCAAGGTTCTGAAATTAGTAGCAAAGTGATTGTAAAAAACTGTATTTTTCAGACAGATGGAGCTTTCAGCCTCTGTTTCCAGAAACAAACAGGGCTGCAACTAATGATTATTTTCATCATCGATTAATCTGTAAATTTCTTTCTGGATTAATGGATTACTTGTTTGGTTTATAAAATGTCAGTGTTTCCCAAAAGCCCAAATGTCTTGTTTTGTCCACAACTCAAATATATTCAGTTTACGGTCACAGAGGAGTGAAGAAACTAGAACATATTCATATTTAACTGAGATCAGAGAAGTTTTACATCCTTTTTTCCAGAAAAAATGACTCAAACCAATTTAATGATTATCAAAATAGTTGGCGATCAATTGAATAGTTGACAACTAAACTATTAGTATTCACAGCTCTATTCCTTTGCAAATGTTTTAGTTTTTCCCTCAATATCCAGCCTAAAACATATTTTGTTTTACATCTTTGTGGTCTAGAAAATCTCATCAATTGAGTCCAAAACTGCCAACAGAAGATTCGTAACAATGATTTCTGAAGTTTTAGTTCATCTACTACAAACAGCTTAAACATTACATGAGAGGTGATGATCTTCCAAACTAAACCATAAATGTTTACTCAATGTAATGTACATACGCAATGTAATAATTAAGGGCCAGGGAGCACAAAATGTGAGAAAATGTAACCCTGAAATCACACCGGAGGTACCAAATCAAAGTGAAATAATGTAATGTCTGATTTGAAAATGGAACTGTTGGTGATATTGATGTTGGTACCTGGTCTGTACGGCACAGCAGCAGCAGAAGACTGAGTGGATAGAGTGATCTGAGGAGGAAACAGAGAAGGAGGAGAGCGTGTCAAATCATAACAGGAGTTATCTCAGGACACTTTACAGATAGAGTAGGTCTAGACCACACTCTATAATTTACTGACGATGCCGGTTGGGGGTGTGATGAACAGTGGCAGTAACAGTCACATTAAAGATAATGAAACAGAAGAGGAGGGAGAAACGGCAGACCTCTATCCGCTCATGGAGCTCCTTCCTCGGTATAAATGGAAGAGTGTCGTGTTGGGATTTTTCCAGAGTATTTGACCGGAGACGAGGAGGGAGAAACGGCAGATTTCCAGCCGCTTATGGAGCCCCATTCCCCGGGTTAAATGAAAGGGTGTCTTAGGCAACAACAACAAAAAAATCCATAAAAAAAAAAAACATCTCCAGAAAACAAAACAAAAACATCTCGAGAAAACAAAACAAAAACATCTCGAGAAAACAAAACAAAAACATCTTGAGAAAACAAACTTTGTTATATCGAGATAACGAATTAATAAGTCGTTCCCTAAATCCCTAAAAAAAAAATAATAATAAAAAAATCAATGGCCGTTCTCCTCTGGATGGAAACAAACTGTTGTTGGTTTTGTGGTTCTATTCTATGTGAATTCGCGAGATCTAGTGGGTCCTCGTGACTACAGCTGTCAGTCATGGCCGCAGCCGTTTCCGCAACAAATCCGGACCTGGTGTGTATTGACGGACGGCGGAGCACGGAGACGACATGCAGCGCCGTTCCGCAGACGTTACGCACTCGGTATAAATTGGGGCTTATGCTGAACACCTAACCTGGTCGGGAGCAGGTTATGTTGGAGATTAGAGATCAACCGGTGTAAAAGCACCGCCTACTGACCAATCAATACTCCATTGATAACGGCATCACCGTTCTTAGAAGATCTGGAGCTCGGTGCGGAGAGAGAGAGAGAGAGAGAGAGAGAGAGAGAGAGAGAGAGAGAGAGAGAGAGAGAGAGAGAGAGAGAGAGAGAGATGCGCTCAGAAAAGTTAAACCATTTAGAGACAGACAACCCCCGTTAACATTCTCCGATGGGTATTTTTATGAAAGTTATAGATTTTCAGCGGAGTGAATTACGTAGGCTGGGCCATTTGTTGGCTTCTTCAGCCGTGTGTTGCCAATGCGCACATCGGTTTGATTTTTTTTATTTGCTCTAACGATCGCTTTGCCAGGGTTGCAACTGAGATAACAGACTACAGCAACGACAGTTTATGGAAAGGACAAGTGTAATTATGGTCAGATCTTGGTCCTGACTGATGAGGAAGTTATATTGATAAGCCTTGTAATTTACGCATAACAGCGTCTGCTTTTTTTGCCAGCTTTTCTTCCTGTTTTAGGAAGCAGCGACTGGATTGCCTTTTGCCTGTTAAACTTTGTCTGTGTTCTTCATATTTATGTTTACCACAATGGGTTGACTGAACTAGTTGTTAACCAGCGTCGTGATACAGGTTACGCGGGACCGCGGTTGTTAGGGTTAGTGAAGCCGGGTAAGAAATCCAGGGCATGTTGATCTGGATTCGGAGTAGCCTACAGGCCTCTGGCGTCGATTGGATTTGCGATTTTCATTTATGTATTTATTTTTAATTGCTTTTCCCCCTTTATTATAGTGACAGTGGATAGACAGAAAAGGGGCAGAGAGATGGGGGATGACACGCAGCAAAGGGCATTAGGCCGGATTCGAAGCCACGCCGCTGCAAAGGACTCAGCCAACATGGGGCGAACACTCTTACTGGGTGAGGTAGAGGCCTCCCCTGCGATTTTCATTTATTGTGATTCTAGAAGATTTGGGAGTCAATAGTATTGAGTATTAGGCTTTAAAAAAACAAAAGTTGAATAATACACTTCTAGAGACAATATATCATGAGACCTTTCTAAAAACGGATTGTTTTCTAAGAAGAATGAACATCACATGTCAGTAAGTTAGTCACATTTATTTCATTTGTATAGAGGACATAACGTGGATCTTCTTTTCAGCTTTTGCTCTGTTTACTTGGAAACAGATCTATGATGTAGTTGCATCAGCGACACCGTATAAACCATAAAACATTTATTTGAATTGGTAAAAAAAACTAAATAAATGAAAAATATTGATTCTAGGAGAAATAATCGAGTTTAAAAACTGTAGCAAAAAAATCATGATACATACGATTTCCGACCCCCCCATAATTAATGAGCAACAAAACAGGGATAATTATTATAAGCAAAGTAGGCTACAACTTTGATTTGACGTTCCTCAGTGTTCTGAGGCATTGATAAGTTGATTGACAGGGGAATCGATCAATCGCTGCATGTGCAAACTTCACTCAAACAGCAGGACTGACTGACGGGGTTACTTAACTCTGACTGTTTCTCTCAGGGTTGTTTTAGTTGAACTGTTGTTGTGGTTTTGAGTAGGAGGTCTTTATCAGGAAGTAGAGTTTCCTTTTCTACAGAACTAACACTCTTTCTTTCTTTCTCTGTATGTGTCTGCGTGGGTCATTTCCTGAGCGTTTGTCTGAGAGCTTTAGCTACTGTATGATGCATTGTTCTTATCAGGTCAATTTTAGACAAGAAGTAAGTCCTTAAAATCTTCTAAATTTTCTTAAGAAAAAACTGATTTCCAATCTGTTTTCAATGCAAACGTATATTTTTAAATAAACCTTTTTAATCTTATTCTGTTTTGTTTCGAGACAAACGTGAATCTAATCGATTAGTACAGTGCCAACAGAAAAGCTGGGAGGAGAACAGAAACACCCATGCCAACGTAAAATATGCATGCAATGTCGACAGTGATTAATACATCATTTGAAATTGATGTATTTTGTGGACTTTTTTGTATGTAAAGGGAGCATAAATTGTTAAAAGCAAAATCCAGACTGATCTCATGAAGTGGCGTATGTATGATTCATATGCCATTATTGGCGTGTTATCAAGACGCATACTCGCTTTTTAGCGTGTTTATCAACGCCATTTTGCCTCCATTGACTTACATTACCTTGCGATTGACTGTGAATTTACGCCATAGCGAGTAGTATGAAAGGGCAAAAGTCCCACGTGTCACGTTTCCTAAACTCAACCATCGGTTTCTTCTTTTACTAAACCCAACCCATCCGCTGTATACGGCGCTCAAAATGCATACAGATAACACAGCACTTGGCTTTAGAAAGTATGTATGTTTACGCAGTCATGATATCAAGTTGGCAAAATCTGGGTCAAAGCATTCTGAACTGAGTGTTGTGGTGCTGCTGAGACGTCCCAGCCTACATATCGTATCCTACTGACTAAAGAAAACATCTTTGTTTGGTACAGATCCACACAACAATCACACTATAATCATTTAGATTTTTTAAATTTTAATATTGTTCAATGAAAATGAGAATGATACAAAAATGATCAACCCTTGAATATCGTGAATTAAATCGCGATCGCAATATCGGCCAAAATAATCGCAATTAGATATTTTCCTCATATCGTGCAGCCCTAGTTTGAGCTATGGTTTGAGGCGGTGTGAGAGTCCCGTACAGGAAACAGGAAACAGCACTGCCTCTATCTCTGCCACAAGAACGTTTTAAAAAACCAAACACAAGCTCTGAACTATGGAATGTCGTTTTATTCAGCATTAAATAAATAAAGAAATACATAAATAAATGAATAAATACATGAATAAATAAATATGCCTTTGAAATACATCATGAAATAAATAAATGAGGCAATAAATACATAAATAATTAAATACATTTAATTCCATGGTACTTTTATTTCATAAGTCCACATGTATTTATTTCAAGAGACTTTTATTTCATAATGCCACATTTCATAATGCCACATTTATTTATTTCCCTCTATTTCATTTCCAGTTCTTATATGCAAATCAGGGGGCGTGGCTATCCCTCAAATTCAGAACCAGGTGAATGAGACTTCTTTGACAGACCAACAACAAGACAATTTTAACAATTTTCGCCATCTTATTCATCACTAAATTCACTTCTGAGAACGTTTTAGGCAAGAAATAAACTGTTAAGATTTCGAATATAGGCAGTCTTGCGAAAAAAGTTGCCGAATTGACAATTTGCCTCAAAGTTTTCGGAGAACCCACTGTAAGATACACACACACACAGGCGGGGGGAGAGAGAGATACCCGTTTCTCTTCGAGAAGAACTCCCATTCACCTTGTCTCACTTCACCTTCAACGGAAATGTTCAGTTTAATGTGAATTAGAGCAGTCGTTTCTTAAGTTGTCACTTAACAACGCCTCAGCTAATGTCGTGTCAACCCGCAGTGGGTACAAAGCACCGCGAGCTGTGGTGCTGTCAGGTCAGCTAGTTGGTGGTCTTGTTACCCCAGAATAGGTGACTGTGGGCTGGGTACAGAGCACCGCAAACTGCCGGTTGTTGTGCTCTGTCAGGTCAGCTAGTTGGTGGTCTAGCTAGTTACCCCAGAATAGGTGACTGTGCACTGAGTAAAGAGCACCGCGAACTGCCGGTCGTGTTGCACTCCCTTCGCCATCCTTTTTTTGCCCACGGCTCTGTTCTGAATGTGAGAAATAGCCACGCCCCCTGATTTGCATATAAGAACTTGAAATAAAGGTGGCATTATGAAATAAATGTGGCATTAGGAAAATAAAAGTCCACGGAAATAAATAAATGTGGCATTAGGAAAATAAAAGTCTCTTGAAATAAATAAATGTGGACTTATGAAATAAAAGTACCATGAAATTATTAAATTTATTTAATTATTTAGGTATTTATTGCTTCATTTATTTATTTCATGATGTATTTCAAAGGCATATTTATTTATTCATGTATTTATTTATTTATTTATTTAATTCTGAATAAAACGGCATTCCATACTGAACTGCCTGGGAGTTTGTGGAACAACTGAATGTTTCCTGCAACAACAAAGCACTCACTATGTCTCGCTCATCTCTTCTCTTTCTCTCTCTCCTGTGAAATGAAGCTGCCTTTAAGTACAGTTGGAATTGTCGATCTGAGGGGAAACAGTAACTGTGAAATGTAAGGTCTACTTGTGTTTTATTGGGGGGGGTTTAAGAACACAACATGACGTCACACAAACAGGCCGTTTCATTGACACTCCCCCCGCTGCAGAACCCTGCGGCAGATCGCTTTTTTTGGTGCGAATGCCCGTAAGAGGGCTTTCACATCTGCAAATAAATACCAGTGTACATGTGGACTAGGCCTTCAATCTGTGTCTGGTTAACCTGCCCTTTGTGGCTGTGCGAGAAACAGAAGTGAAACTTCTCTTTAGCTGCTAAATGTTTCGATGAACTCGGCAGATCAGAGGTGTTATTTTGCAGCTTTCAGCCTCTGTTTCTGGACACACACAAGGCTGCAACTAACATTTATTTTCATTGTTGATTATTTTCTGGATTAATAGATTAGTTGTTTGGTTTATAAAATGTCAGAAAATGGTGAAAAATGTCGATCAGTGTTTCCCAAAAGCCCAAGATGACACCCTCAAATGTTGTGCTTTGTCCACAACTCAAAGATATTCAGTTTACTGTCAGAGGAGAGAAGAAACTAGAACATATTCACATTTAACAAACTGAAAGAATTGAAGTTTGACTTTTTTTTCCATAAAAAATGACTCAAACCGATTCACCGATTATCAAAATAGTTGGCGATTCATTTAATAGTTGACAACTAATTGACTCATCTTTGCAGCTCTAGAAAAGAACCACAAACAAAGTCTGTGCTGTTGTTGTTGAAATCCCCACAAACTGTCTTTAAAAAAAAATCTATATATAGATTTGTTGGCTGGGTTCAGGTTCTGTGAATGTTTTGTGAAAGAAGTTCATAACGTCGACATTTCTCAGGATCTGAACCAGCTGTCGCCCTTCCACTCACGCTGCCATAGCTACAGTTTACTTCACGTTCTTATACATATTTACGGGTCCAAGTCCGACTCTGCAAGAACCGGCGGTAGCAAAAGCTACGCCGTTCGCACAGCAGGGCTGTGGAACCCTATTGTTTTTCGAGAGATTTTCCTCCTCCTTTTTATTATTATTCTTCTCCGCGTAAGTCCTGCTGCAGCCTAAACCGTACATGGTGGGCGGGTGCTGTTTTCAGGACTGGTCCAGAACCCTGCAAGGAACTCAAGTGCAACAATTGACCCATTTCCACCACTAGCTGGCGCTATAGCAGAAAAAATGCGTTTGGCCCTATAAACCGTACATTGCACGTTAAAAATACAAATATGCACGCGTTCCCTGGATCCAACTGAATCTCCTGATATAGGCCACGCCCATTTCCGCCTAGACTTTTATGCGTGAAAAATCATGATTTATCAAAAACCTACTTTTTCGAACTCCTCCTAGACCGTGAGACCCATGTGGACGAAACTTGGCAGGTAGCATCTGCTGACCGTCTTGACAAAAACTTGCAAAAATAATTTTTATAGGATACAAATTGCGCATATTACGCACAAACAAATTTGTGTAGCTAACTATGAAAACTTACACTTTTCCATATCTCGGCCAAAATAAATGCTATCAACGCGATTGTTTAGATTCTTGTTTCCCATGACCCTCTGGAGGCGCCCCACACATTTTATGAAAATTGGCCACTAGGGGGCGCTACAAGTACAAAATGTTTATATCTCATGAACCGGTCATCCGATTTTTACCAAATTTGGAGGGTACCATCAAGGGTCACTCCTGAGACCACCACTACCGTGGGGTACTGATTGGTCAAAGTGGGCGTGGCCTATGAGACTCACGTCTAGATTCACCCATTACACTGATGTGAGCCACTTTAAATTTACAGGGTAGATGTACAATGGGTCATGGACTTCACCTACAAAAAATTACACATGTGGACCACTAGGTGGCGCTATAATGTTTTTTTGCTTTTAACTCCCACATTACACATTGCACATTAGAAAACCATACATTACCTTGTTTGTTGAATCAATCTGAATCACATGATGTATGCCACGCCCATTACTGCTGAGAAGTTTTTTCGCAATATCGCTCAATGCGCAAAACCAACTTTTTCAAACTCGTCCTAGGCTGTGCGATTGATTTGCAGGAAACCTGGTATGTAGCACCTCCAGATACACATGACCAAAAGTTGCAAAAAGAATTTTGCTACGTTAAAGTTTGCACATTTGACGACCAAACAAATTATCCTAGCTAGCTACCAAACACAAAAGTTATCATATCTCGGCTAAATGAAAGGGTATCAGCCAAAAAATTGAGAACCTTGTTCATGATCCCACTACAATGATCTGTACCAAATGTGTATGTTTTTTGGCAAATAACTCGATGCATTTAAATGGGAAATTTTCAATTGCAATATCTCGGCCAGAATACATGCTATCAACACGAAACCTCCCCACCGTCAGGCTTTAGGTTCCGATTTCGCACGCTCCCCAGGGCATCGGGAGCAACTTGCATCGGTGGCTTGGACCCCGTCATAACTGCTTGCAGTTCTAGTTAACTTACACTGAACAAATACTGACATTTTAATAGACTAGTGTTCATCTCACTCTGCTTATTTTGTCATAAATGTACTGTGCATGTTTTGCGCACGTTCTTTTACTGTTTGTAGTTTTGTCTTTCTTTTCACAGCGGTACAGAGCGGAAATATAACTCAAACTTCACATTCGAAATGTTGTCTTGCTCGTGTAGTGTCCTGAATTCATTTTTGTTCGTCTTTAGTATTGTTTGCTAAATCCTGCTGCTGTTTTGAACGGAAGAAAGTTTCTCCTCAAAGTCACTCCAGTCAGATAAAGTTTAATTATTAAATGTTTAATCTGCAGAGACTGTAGGTAAAAGGTACTTACTTGACTGAATCATGATCGACCGTCTTTACGTCTCTTTGTCTTCCTTTTCAGTTCTTCCTCCCTCCCTCCTCCTCTTCTTCTAGTTCTATCTCTTTTTTAGCTCAAGTTTTTAGGGGCCAGCGTTGATTTCTCCGCAATCAGTTCGCATCGCAGGGGCTGATGTGATGTCACACAGGTCGGAAACCTTGCAATATGTGAGCAACAGAAACCTAAAGAGAGACAGAGAGAGAGAGAGAAAGAGAGGCGAAAGAGAGAGGTGGGTGGAGGAAGTAGAGAAGGTGACAAAGAAGAGAGGACTAAAGAGAGAAGAGACATGGAGAGAAACAAAAAGAAAGAGATATTATTTCATGTCTGTCCTTGTCGGCTTCAGCCACACCGATAAAGTTTAATTTAAAAACAAATATCTTACATGTGCAGTGTCTACAGACAGAGAGAGAGAGAGAGAGAGAGCGAGAGAGAGAGAGAGAGAGAGAGAGGATATAGAGCAGAAGAGATAGAGGAAGGGAAAGAATGACGTGAATGAAACCACAAAGCATCCGTCTCTCTCTCTCTCTCTCTCTCTCTCTCACACACACACACACACACACACACACACACACACACACCACACACACACACACACACACACACACACAAACTTACATTAGTTAGTGACTCCCTAAATGTTTGTACCAAATTCAGCACTAGTCCATAAAGAAAATACTGAGATATTTCACAGGGTGAGTAAAAGATTTTGACCTGTTGGTGGCGCTAGAGGAAAAGTCAGGGATCACCAAAATCTGTGAGATTCATCCTCACGGCTCCATGGATACTAGTGTCAAATTTCATGGAAATCCATCCAATAGTTGTTGAAATATTTGACTCAAAACCACAAATGTCAACCTCATGGTGGTGCTAGAGGGAAAGTGTTGAACTTCATAGAAAATCTGTAAGTAGTAGGCTAGTTATAGATATAGATATTTAACTTACAACGAATCCCGGAGTCCGTTTCAGGTAAGAGGTTTGGTGGAAACTCTGAGTTTGTTAAGCCTGAGATGAGGGAAACTCAGGGTTTTCTGTTTCAGAAAGAGAGGTAACTTAACCTCAGAGTCAGTTACTATGGTAACTTAACCTCTCAGAGTCAGTTACTATGGTAACTTAACCTCTCAGAGTCAGTTACTATGGTAACTTAACCTCTCAGAGTCAGTTACTATGGTAACTGAGCCTCTGAACTTAACCTGGTCGGGAGCAGGTTTTCTTCAAGAAACCTCGAGTTTCTCTCAGACTCCTCCCTCTGACACAGCGCTCTTCATTTCCTCATTCATTCATTCACTCTGTATCAGGCGCATTTTAGCGCAGTTATATCAGCATGAACAAAAAAAAACATTGTTGGTTTATTAACTGTTAGGCAGACTTTAAAACATTGTTTTTTTCTCAAAACATGGCATTTCCTTTTGTTGACGATCGCGTTGATGAAGACGCTGTATTACTTCTCAGGGAGTTAAACATACGTTGGGAGATGATATTGAGGACTGACGCATTTTAATTTCCAGATAACTTCCTATTTGAGCGGTATCGTTTTCTTCCCAGTCTATCAGTTATGTATCCTACATAACCTTATCCGTCCTTATATCACTAACGTCACCCATCGTGGACATGCTCTACATCCCTGCACATTATTTGTGTCACATTACAGTTTTCTTTACAACCTTGGTGATGACCGAAAGAACGAGATCCAGGGTAGCCTACAAGCGGCCGAAATGGGTTTCCTCAGGAGGGGGGCTGGCGTCTCCCTTAGAGATAGGGTGAGAAGCTCAGTCATCCGTGAGGAGCTCGGAGTAGAGCCGCTGCTCCTTCACGTTGAAAGGAGCCAGTTGAGGTGGTTCGGGCATCTGGTAAGGATGCCCCCTGGGCGCCTCCCTAGGGAGGTGTTCCAGGCACGTCCAGCTTGGAGGAGGCCTCGGGGGAAGACCCAGGACTAGGTGGAGGGATTACATCTCCAACCTGGCCTGGGAACGCCTCGGGATCCCCCAGTCAGAGCTGGTTAATGTGGCTCAGGAAAGGGAAGTTTGGGGTCCCCCTGCTGGAGCTGCTGCCCCTGCGACCCGACACCGGATAAGCGGAAGACGATGGCTGGTGATGCGGATTTCAGTAAAGCGCCGTCAGAAGAGATCGTTCTGAAACGTGCTTTAAACGTTTGTAGTGTTCCCTGGACACAAACCAGTAGCCTTTAAAAAGGAGTTCCACAGTATTGGAGGTGAATGATGTAAACCCTATGAAATAAAAGATTATGAATTATATCTGTTAATGGTGCTGCAGCCTCAGAATGGGATTAGTAGGCCTAGGACTTTTTCGCCCGCAGTATTGCACCTAATGATTAAATGATTAAATATGATATACATTATATTGGAATACACTATAGCATTTACTCTAGCAGCAAAAGAGAGAGAAAAAATTCTCTCTCTTTTGCAGCAGCCGCTGTGCTGCTTTTTAAACGTAATACATGTTCAAACTCGCATATGCGCATGAGTATTTCCGCCGACCCGTTTGTTTGTGGTTGTTGCCATGGTGAATCGTAGTATCATGGCTCCATTCATGCTGTCTTTTTAAAGTGCTGGGGTACGCGCGTAACCCTGAGTCAACCTACTCCGAGTTGATTGAACCAACTCAAATCAGCTGTTGTGAAACTGAAAACTCAGAGTTTCCATCTCAGGATAAATCAACTCAGACATCAGGGTTAGACTCAGAGTTTGTTAAACCTCCTTCCTGAAACGGACCCTGATGGTGCTAGAGATGAATGTTTATTTTGAAAGTGTTAGCTGGCTGGTACGCTGACCTCCCAGCACACACTGCGTTTGAGTTGACTGTCAAGAAATTAGTTTTTACCTTCTTAGTAAAATCTTTTACTTTAGCACTGACTTTTGTACCTGCAGGAAATTTCACGGCTCTGCAATCTGATTTTCTTAGAAAAGAACTGAAACCAGCTGCTGCCTGCATAAAGGATCTCAAAACACGTGTCTTGTGTTAGTCCTCATTTTCCAAAAACATCCTGAACTTCAAGTGACCGATAAAAATGTTTTAATCTTGTCCCTAATATACAAAACATTCTCGCTGTCTTAAAAAGTCTCTTCTATTTGGAAAAAAATATCCTTAATTACCAGATGTTCCCAAAGAAAATCCTAAACATTTTTTAAACAGTCCTCATGTTCTGGAAGTCTTCACTTTTAAAAAAGTGCCCTCAGATTTTCTAAATGTCATCACTTACTAAAAATGTCTCTTCCATTTCGAAAATGTCCCCAAAATGTTCTCCAAAACTGTTTTAACTGTCCTTACATTCCAAATAAGTCCCCACTTAAAACAAAAATCCCAATTTCCAAGAATTGTTCTTACTCTTAAGTTTCTAAATTAAAAACTAATTTTAGTATCTTTTATTTAGTCATATTACCAAACTGTCCCTAATTTACAAAAAGATTCTTACTTAAAAAAAACATCCTCAATTTCCAAATGTTCCCAAAAAAAGTAAAAATAAGTCCCCACTTTCCAAGAACACCCTATTTTCAAACTGTTCAAACTTCACTTTTCAAAGAACACACTTTCTAAAATGGTCCCATCCCTCTTTACAATTCCCATTTTAAATAAGTCTCCACTTTAAAAAAAGCTGTCCTTATTCTTTAAAGAACTTCCAAGTTTCAAATTTTTTTATTTAAATCTCTTGTCATACTCCCAAACAGTCGCCAATAAAAAAAAAAAAAACGTTCTCACCTTTTTTAAATGGCCCTTTTTTAAACTCTCCTCACTTTCACACACAAACACAAACAATTTCCTCACTTAAACAAAAGATGTATTCCCTCTTAAGGCTGAACAACTCGAGCTGTTCCTCACAGAGAGAGTTTCATGCTGCAGCAGATATTCTATAATTTTCCGCTCTGCTTTCTGACTGGCACGAGCAGTCAAATGATCTCACACACCACTGACCTCTTCCTCTCTGCACACACACACACACACACACACACACACACACACACACACACACACACACACACACACACACACACACACACACACACACACACACACACACACACACACACACACACACACGAAGTGTGTGCGGGTCATTGTGCGTGTTGTCTTGTGTGTCCGCCCCCCTGTCTTCATTTCCTGAATCCCGCTCCTCTGATTCACAGCGACAAGGGAATCAAACGCACACTAATGCACTGAAAACTGCGAGATGTCGAGAGAAGGTAAGAAAATATCTTTGTTTTATTGACATGACTTCATTAAAGTGTTTTTTAAACTACTGCGGCTGCGCAGATTGTGAGGATAGCTACAAAACAGCGGTCAACAAAGTTGACACCGCAGGAGAAGGAAACACCTTACGTTAGTGCGTTTAAGTATCATAAAACATTATATAAATCAACAATAATGTAGTATAACTAATGTACTATAGGAATCGCTTGTTTGTTTAGATACATGTTTTATAATGTTACCTAAGTTAATGAAGTTAAACCACTTGTGAACAGGTGCACAGAGTCCACAATACTTTTTGCTTCCTTCTGCTGCATTCAAGTGCTGTCGGAACATACGGACGGTACGTTGGAAGTGTAGAAAAATAGTAGGCTACTCAGATCTTTTTACTTAAGTAAAAGTAGCAATACCACAGTGTAGAAATACAAGATGTGAAAGTATGTCACACTTGCAAGCATTGTGTTGTAGCCTATGTTTAGCTGTATATAACAAATTAGTTATCTAAAAAAGTAAAGTTAACCATTTTTTTCCCTTAATAAAGGTTACTTTGGCAGAGTAGCTAACTTTCTTGTCTTCACCTCTGTCAAACAACAGCTTAACCGTTAGCTAACTTTACGGTTAACTAGCTAGCTAGCTGGACGACTCCAGCCGTTACAAAGACACATTTAGCTAGATATAGAACAATAGACAAACTCTTAGCTTATCTGCTAGCTAGCTAGCTTCTTTAACTGTTTATGGGTGAGTCAGTCATTAAAAAAACACATTTAGTAACGTCAACGTCACCTTTCTTTTGTGGCTTTTGTAGTAACGGATAAAGTTAGATGTTGTGGTTGTCGTGTCCGTGATTTTTGAGGTGCAGACCGGGCACACGCTGTTCTCTTCTCACTACGGTCATCGACTACATCATCCTTCAAGTAATATATTATTATTTTTGGCATAACTCTTTCCGTGATGGCTGCCTCCTGCGTTGGCCTCTCTGCTGTCAAGTGCCAAGCTCTGGGGTCCGTTTCAGGAAGGAGGTTTAACAAACTCAGAGTCTAACCCTGATGTCTGAGTTGATTTACCCTGAGATGGGAAACTCTGAGTTTTCGGTTTCAGAACAGATGATATGAGTTGGTTCAATCTTCTTGGAGTAGGTTCACACGCGTGCACCAGCATAACAAAAAGGCAGCATGAATGGAGACATGATACTATGATTCACCATGGCAACAACCACAAGCAAACGGGTCAGCCCGCCCTTCAATCACTACTATTGGCCAGGCGTCCAACGTAACGTAACACCAATTGTTCAGGTCCTGTCCCCTGACCAATCTGCTATCCTAACCTTAACCACTCGAGGTGAAATGCCTAACCCCAACCAATCGAGCTGCTTCGTAGGGCAGGTCTTGGCGTGCCATAGTGGGATTCGCATAGGGGATTCGTAATTTTGCTTCCGGTGAGTGCCGAGCATTACTGCGCAGCTGCAAACTGAGCTTGCCGATGTAGATGTGACGAGAGCAACGTGTCTGAACGTTGTAAGTCTTCTGGTAGCTGTGCCAAGAGAAATCTCAATCATTCTCAATCTTGCAGAGACGGAGAGCGTAGGTATGTAATTAATTACATTTATGTAGCGCTTTATCATAGACACTCAAAGCGCTTCGGGGGGTGGGGGACTACTCTCTAACACCACCAATGTGTAGCACGGCATTCTTACGATGCCAGACGCTCACCACACAGCTTGTTAGAGAGGAAGGGGGAACATATCTTTAGTGGTTGGGAAAACCAGAGCACCTGGAGAAAACCCACGCAGACACGGGGAGAACATGCAAACTCCACACAGAAAGGAATGACCTGGATTCGAACCCAGAACCTTCTTGCCACAGTGCTAACCACTGGGCCACCGTGCTGCCATAAAGTAAGGAGATAACATAGGTACAGGCTAATTATTGGTAACTAAAATGCTAGTTAATATTATCAATTAAACTTAAACAGCTAATGTAAGTCAAAACTGCCTGCGAGCTTCTCCTGTACTATACGGTAATTCCTCTACTATGCAACAGTAAGTCGCGTGGTTATGACACAATCGTTAGCCTATTTTTACAAAAATGTCTGCTACGGAGCCATAACGTGAGGTACAAGGTAATGGAGCCTTTTATACATTGTCGTGTTTCTTTAGAAATAAACAACGGACAAATAAAGTCTTTAAACGCTTCAGATGTAAAGTTATTGGCTGTCAAAGTGACGCCAAAATGAATGACAGTCAATGGAATGCTAATGGGGTTGAGTGCTTCGTAGCATTAAAATGGCGCTATAGCGGCTTCGCTCTGATGAGGCAGGCTTACCCCCTTGTGGGAAACCTGGAGCAGGAAAAGTTACCCCTCTACTTGATTTTACGTTGTTTATGGAGAAGGAGAACCAGGAAATGAGTCGGGGGAAACCATAGTCGCTATGACGATGAGCCATGCTCGCCTTAGGCATGAGGCAGTACTATCTGCAATAGAAAATCGAGGTAACAGTGTTACATTGTGACAGATTATTAGCTCCAAGTGTGAATGTTATTGTGAAATTGAACACTACGTATATGCCAATGTTGTTTTCAATAAAAAAAAAAATTTGCACAAAGCAAGCTGATCCACTTTTCCATGTTGATAAGAGCATTAAAATGAGAAAATATAATGTGACGAGACGCGATTTGAGTCGTACATGTGTCACGTTGCAACGAGTACAGATGTGAGTTGCGCATGCGCCACTTTGCGACAAGTAGCCTGAGCATGTGCAACTGAAATCGCGTCTCGACTCACATAGCGCTGTGACAAACTGTCTATGGTTTTTCCCCATCTCAGCTCCAGCCCGCTGCGTTCTGACGACATCCACCAATTGGCTGAGGGTGTGGGCGGGGCCACGATGAGTGCCGAGCTGCTATTGGAGGAGACACTCATCAAGCGTTCGCAGCAGAAGAGGCGGACGTCGCCGCTGAACTACAAGGAGAGACTGTTCGTCCTCACCAAGAGCCGGCTGACGTACTACGATGGAAAAGCAGAGGTCACTTAATTAGTTTACAGTTTCAGTTCCCGGTTAAACTAAACGAAACTTCAGACAAATTATGCATCACCAAAAGATGTAACTTTGGGTTCAACATTGGAGGGCTTGAGATCTACACTTTAGAGCAAAATTGAAAGATTGAACAGTTTGTGCCTTTTCTGCATCACATTATGGTGCAAATGTCTTTATTAAGTTAGTTATTTTTTTTTTTTTTTGGAAGGGGGGGAGGGTTGCACCAGCCAGATTTGACTAACGGGGGTAAATGGCATCACCTCTCAGTGTGTAGTTGATTTGTTATTACAATGGTAGCAAAAATTTATACAAATCTGCTGTTGTTTTTCCATCAACAGAAAAAGTTCAGGAGAGGATCGATCGAGCTGAGCCGTATCCGATGTGCCGAGATCGTGAAGAACGTCGGAGGAATCGTCCCCTGCCAGAACAAATACCCCTTTCAGGTACAAACAGTAGCGGTTCTAGACCATTTCATATAAAGGGGCCAAGCTGGGGCCACATTCGATTTCAGAGGTTAACAAATATATTTATAGCATATAGGTTATCAAACTTTTTTCAATAATGTACCCCATTTGAATTGCATTTTTAAGTACCCTCTGACCAGCGATAGATTGACCAAACAGCCATGTAACTGAAAAACATTTAAATGCTAATGAAAAAGGGCAACAAAAACTTTTTTTTAAAACAATGTTAAAAACTTGGAAAAAGTCGGTAGAAAGAAGGAAGGCAAGAATAGGTGGAAGATAGTATCAAAAACTTAGAAAACAGCGACAAAAACTTTGTAAAAAGCAAATTATTTTTTGATCCCGTTTTAATTGAGTCATGGATTATAAATATGATGTTCATCAATTTAAAAGATAATTTTTCAACTGAAGAAAGTGTGAGTTTGTTGTAGGTTTTGTGTGAAATCGCTCTGTGAACTACATCTCTCGTCTTCCACAATTTACGTCACCTTGCTTGATGCTTGGCTTGCTAGCTAGCTAGTTTAGCTCTGTTCCACAACACGTTACGTTATCTTACCTGGGGTCCGTTTCAGGAAGGAGGTTTAACAAACTCTGAGTCTATCCCTGATGTCTGAGTTGATTTACCCTGAGATGGGAAACTCTGAGTTTTCGGTTTCAGAACAGCTGATATGAGTTGGTTCAATCTTCTTGGAGTAGGTTCACACACGTGCACCACCACAATAAAAAGGCAGCATGAATGGAGCCATGATACTACGATTCACCATGGCAACAACCACAAACAAACGGGTCGGCGGAAATACTCATGCGCACATATGCGAGTTTGAACATGTATTTCATTAAAAAAGCAACACAGCGGCTGCTGCAAAAGAGAGATAATTTGCGTTGGAGAAAATTGCTGCTAGGGTAAATGCGTATATTCCAATATAATGTATATCATATTCAATCATAAGTATAGCCTAATATTACTGAAAATCTGCGGGCGAAAAAATCTGCGGGCGAAAAAATCCTAGGCCTACTAATCCCATTCTGAGGCTGCAGCACCATCATTAACAGAATTACAATTCATAATCTTCATAGGGTTTACAGTAGGGCTGAAACGATTCATCGAGTAACTCGAGTAACTCGATTACAAAAATTCCTCGAGGCAAAAATTCTGCCTCGAAGCCTCGTTAAATTCCTGTGACGCGCACTATACGCGCAGGGATCTGATTGTTCCACACGGACCGTTGTTCAGGAAGCACACACCACTAGCGCGTGATACATTTTGAATTTAGTTGGCGCGATGGCGGAGAGTAAAGACGTCCAGAAACGGCAGAGAATGTCTAAAGTTTGGGAAGAGAACAAGGTGCAATGTGTCTACTGACCTGGCATACCACAGCAGTACGACTTCAGCATCTGAACCGAAAACATCCGCTCCACGCGTCCAAGCGTCGCTGAAACAAGGTAACGTAGCTAAGCAGCCGCTGATTTTAATCACATACTGTATTTGTAGCGATGTCGTGATGCGGGTTGACTAGATATGATGTTTAGCTTTGATGTTTTTAACTAGTAAACTTATTCACGTTCAATTGCAAGAGAGTATAGCCTAAAAAAAAAAAACCCACACACACACACACACACACACACACACACACACACACACACACACACACACACACACACACACACACACACACACACACACACACACACACACACACACACACACACACACACACAGGTTGCTAGGTTACCATAGCAAATAGGCTCACCCCCGAAATTATATATTATTTGTTAGTAGCCTAATGGTAAATGCTGCAGGTGTAGAAATCTACATAAAACAGATTGTAGTGAGGATAATGGGAGATGCTCAGACTAGGCGCTAGGTCTGGGTGTATCACCAGGTTCACGCAGGTGTGTCGGCCAGAACACCACTTAAGGCCAATATTCCAGAGTAAGAATAACGAGCTGAGATAAGGTTCTTATTCCCTTTATTCTGTCCTTTTTCTGGGGTGGGGGTTTGGGTGTGAGTGTGGTTTTCTACAAAGAGAGGAACAAAATACAAATGAATAAAGGAATCATATGTGTACACTCATTCCTTCTTAAACAGTGATATAGATTACCAAACATAATATAAAAAATAGTCAGAATATGGCTATATCTCTTAACTCTAATAACGTAGTGTAAACAACACTTCCTGTTGTCTATGATACGCTTTACAGTCTCTAACTAAACGGCTTGATGCTTTTATTGTGAAAACCCCGGAACGGATGTCACGTTCCGTTCGAACTAGCAAAGCCTCGCTAGAGAAGCCCCAACAGCAATACAGAAATAATATTTAACACCGCCCACCACTTATTTCACTCAACCACAAAGCACTGAACAATCCTAACAAGTGGTAAGAGTATAAACATATTTAAACACGTTACACATTTGACCCGATACACTACGTTGGGTGAGCCGAAGGCGGCAAACTAGCTTGTACGAACGTGGCTATAATTAGCTGAATGGTCACGTAGCGTAACGACCCCCCAGACTCCCAACTCCCATCCACACAGAACGGCAGAAACAACAGCTGGTTAAGAAAGACAGTATCATGAGTGATGCAGCAAATACTTACTCCTATCATTTACGCACACTCCGAAGAAAGGTACTCCGACTAACCAACCAACTTTCCCACACTGCTTATTAACTGCGAGCAACTGACGCAACTGACGTCAGCTACAATAAACGACCCAGCACGCGCTTACGCCACTCTGTTACCAGCACTGACTAAACAGGAGTAACGTGAAACATAGAACACAATATGGTCAACTGTACTAAATAATAGCAACACTAACATAACTTTGGGGCCTTTTCTACAGCCGCCCCCAAATGTATGTAGTACATTTGCTCATCAATAAAGGCAACAAAGCTTCTATGGCTGGGGTGTAGTGGTAGGAGTGGAACTGTCTCCATGTTCCCCAGAAGGAAGTGCAGGGAGGACAACCAGCCTGGCAACTGGCCGGGTGTAGATTCTCTCTTTCACCTTTACATCAGTGGACCTGATGTGCCCGTCAGGGCTGGGATGAGTCTTGACCACTTTCCCAATAGGCCAGAGGGCGCTCGGAAGATGTGGATCAGCGATCATCACTACACAGTCCATTGCGATATCAGCTGGTGTAGCCTGCCACTTCTGGCGAGCTTGCAGACTTGTCACATAGAGCCGGATGAAACGGGCCCAAAAGTGGTCAGCCAAAACTTGCAAGTGTTTCCAACGGCGGCGACAGATGAGCTCGCTTTCAGGGTAGACCACCTGAGGTAGAGAACCATCAGGCCGCCCCATAAGAAGGACGCTGGGAGTCACTGGATCTGGGTCACTGGCATCCGAAGACACATAACCCAAGGGCTTACTGTTGAGGATCCCTTCCACCTCAGTAAGTACGGTGCGAAGCACTTCCTCAGGAACAGGTTGAGCACCGACTGTGGCATAGAGTGCGCTCTTCACTGAGCGTATCTCCCTCTCCCATACCCCTCCAAAGTGGGGAGCTGCTGGGGGGTTAAAGCGGAAGGAGATATTCTGAGGTGCGAGGAGATGTTGTAGTTCGTTAGACATTCCAACAAAGGTCTCACGGAGTTCTCGCTCCCCTCCCTTGAAATTTGTCCCCTGATCGGAGAACAGCTCTGCAGGTGTTCCTCTACGGGCAATAAACCGACGAAGGGACATCAGAAAAGCATCCGTATCAACCGAGGTAAGGAGGTCCAAGTGCACCGCCCTAGTTGTGAGGCATTTGAAAATGATCCCCCATCTCTTCTCCCGGCGCCGGCCCACTTTGATCTCAAATGGCCCAAAGCAGTCCATACCTGTAGAATAGAAAGCAGGCTTGAAAAGGCGCAGCCGGGCTGATGGCAGGTCGGCCATCTTCGGCACTGCAGGTCTTGCTCTCCATCGCTGACAGTCAGTGCAGCTGTACTGGTAGCGCCGGACAGCCTCACGCCCTCGCAGGATCCAGAAGGAACGTCGAAGCTCGGCGAACACCCGCTCTGAGCCTGGGTGGCAGAGACGGTTGTCAAAGTCTTGAATCAAAAGAGTAGTCACTCGATGACCGGGGTCTAAGATGACTGGATGAAGAGTGGTCAGTTCTAGGCCTTCTGCTCGATGGAGTCGTCCTCCAACACGAATGAGCTCTCTCTTTCCATCCAGCTCCGGAGACAGCGTGCAAAGTCAACTACTGCTGGGGACTGGCTTACCAGCTTTCAGCAGGTTGTACTCCTGATGAAAACTATCCCTCTGGGCCCTCCGGAGTATCAACTGTTCGGCACTGTCTCTTCCAGCAGCTCCTTCCAAGAACTGTATTGGCCTACGTCTGAAGTAGACTGGCTTGATGTAACTGCGGTGACCCCACAGAAGGTAGACCTGCGCAACTCTGAGGTATCTTCTGCTTGGTTAACAGCGGGATCCTCTGGCCATGGGTCTGGACTGGTCAGGAGGAATGTGGGTCCTAGGCTCCATCTATTTGGCTGAACAAGCTCTCGCAGCTTCTTCCCCCGTGTTACATCATCAGCAGGGTTCCTTGCAGTATCAACATATCTCCAGGTATGCCTGTCAGTCAGCTCCTGTATCTCGGCCACGCGGGTGCCCACAAAGACTTTGAATCGGCAGGATTCAGACTTCAGCCATGTCAGCACCGTTGTGGAATCTGACCAAAGGGTTGTATGGTCAATGTGGATGGTAAGCTCCCTCTTCAGCACCTGTGAGAGCTGTGCACCAGTAAGGGCAGCACAGAGTTCTAATCGGGGCATAGAGTGGAATCGCTTGGGAGCAACTCTGGAACGGGCCATCAGGAATGACAGATACACCTCACCGTGTCTGTCAGTGGTCCGGAGGTATGCAACTGAGCCATAAGCCTCTTCTGAGGCATCACAAAATACATGCACCTCTCTCTGGAGACCAGAGATGTCCACATCCTTTGACAGGTACGGTCGAGGCAGGGTGACTTGAGGTAAGACTTGTAGTTCTTCTTCCCAGGCTTTCCACTGCTGCAGAAGCTCCCGCGGTAGTAGTGGATCATCCCATCCCCTGTGTTTGTCCCAAAGGTGACGGACAATTATCTTAGCCCTGGTGGTGTAGGGTAGGATGAACCCCAAGGGGTCGTACTGACTCGCCAGTACCTTGTAGATATTACGCATCGTGGGGACACCGTACTCCACATGACGATGGTTGTAGCCAAGGACATCAGTGTGAAAGAGCCAGCTTAGCCCGAGAGCCAGCCATAACTCAACACTAGCAGAGCAGCTCTCTTCTGGTAAATTACTTATTACACCTGGTTCATTGCTGGCCCACTGACGCAGATCGAAGCCTGCAGATGCAAGAAGGGCTCGTAGTTTGTCGACAAGGTGCCTCGCCTCGGCAATAGTGGGGACACTCTGCACACCTAGCATCTCTGCAGCATCTGGTAACAGCATAGTTCTCTCTGAACCGTCATCAAGTATGGCATAGGTGTTGATTGATTGGTCGCCGTGGTGAATGCGGACTTTGATGACTTTCAGAAGAACCCGACTGCCTTCAGTGGGTCGGTCTAGATACAAAACCTCTGTTGTACCCCTTGTGCCATGGCTTTCCGCTGCTGGTGTTGACACCGCCTCCTTAGGTGACCTCATGTTCACCTCATGCAGCACCTGGAGGTGTTTCCCTTGGCAAAGGCTGCATGTCTTTTTTAGGTTGCACTGGGCCGCCTGGTGTGGCCGTGCACATCGCCAACACCTTTTGTTACTCTTGATCCATTCAGTTGACCTCATTGTTGCAGAATGGACAGTATGGCTTGCTCTTGTTCCCTTTGAAGGAGCCACTTGATACTGGAGCCTCCGGTTTCTTAGTGGTGTCCTTCACACCATGGAGAACAGTGGTCGGTTGCTTACCCTTCCTACCCTCAGGTCTGGTCTCCCGAGCTCCTTTCACAGCTAACTGTCCTTCAGAGTCCTGGCACCAAGACTCGTACTTCAGCCACTCTGCAAGATTAGTTAAGGTGTGGATTTGTGTGCCCTGATGGTACATGCAGCGGCGAAACTCTGCTCTCTGCTCAGGTGGCAGCTTGCTCAGCAGACGAGCAACATGTGAGCCGCACTGCAGTTCCACTTCACCCTCGTGACCTAGTGTCTTCAGCATTCCCACAAGTGACTGTATCTGGAGTGCAAACTTCTCGAATGCAGCTAAGTCTCCCCGCCTTATGTCTGGTGAGTCCATCACAGCAGCAATACGCCTCAGTGCTATCTGATGTGGTTGACCAAACTTGTCATTTAGGGCAACCATTGTGTCTGAGAAGGGTGTTGGGGAGTTAAGGTAGGCGTCTGCTATTAGCCTAGCCTCTTCTAGTTGCAGGTGATTGACCAACACTTGGTATTTGAACAGCTCAGATGCATCATGTGGTAAGAGGTTCTCCAATGAAATCTTGAGCCGTGCAAACTCACTTGGGTCCCGACTTGAGAAGTTGCGGATAGTTGGGCGTGGCCCACGGTAACTTGGCTCTGGGACATTAAAGTTATGACCCTGAGGTGGTCTGAAGGGCAGTGACTGTGTCCATGCTATGCCTGGATGGCGCTGTGGGGGCGTTGGGCTGCAGCCAGGCTCACTCCGTTGACCACCATAAGCTGTAGGGTACTTGGGCTCAGCTGGAAGTAAACTGTGTGGCTGCGGCCGAAGCTGATCGGGCTTGAACCAGGGAGGTGGATGGTGGGCAGTGTCATCCCATGGCATTGCAGCAGGAAGGGCCCTACGTGCTGAGTGATTAATTTGTGGCTGGCCCACAAACATGTCAGCAGGTGGGGCTGGCAGTGCTTCTTCCTTAATTCTTGGAACCTCAGCTATTCTCCTAATAAGCGGATGTATCGTAGGTGGGTCGCCAGGCAGAAGCTCGTCCATTACTGGGGCTGGCCATGGTGGGGGTGCAGGCCAGTCATCCTCTTCCTCAGCTTTAGGTTCACTTCCAACAGGTGGCCGTGGTGGCATCACCGTTAACTCTGGCTTTCTGGTATGAAGAGATGTTGGACTCTGTATGTTGCGAACAGCATCTACTAACTGTATCATGTCTGCTCGTAGCGCTCTTAGCTCGACTAAATCCGATGCCATGTGCCACTGTGTCTGCTGCAGGAGGTGTCTTTCGTGACGAATGTCATCTAACTCAACTCGGCTGTCCTCATGTGGAGGTATGGGGTGCAGCGCTGGAGGTAAGGGAGTGGAGTAATCTCGTAGCTGTTCCCTGAACTCTCTCTCTGGAAACCGCTGGGGGGCTAGCTGATTCTTCTGGCTGTGCTGTTGGCTCTCAGCCCTATAACCCAGGTCCATCTCTTGAAGAATAGCATCCTGCCTCTGCAGGCGAAGGGGGGAGTCATAGGGGGAGGTGAGGGATGTCATCCTGGCATTTCCCTCCTGGTGAGTACTCCCTAATTCCTCTCTGTACCTCTGACTGATGTAGCCTTGACGATCGACCTCATAATCTGCATAGCGCACCGGTGGGCGAATATGGCGTTTGGGACGTGCGCCACTAGCCTCGTACTCTGGATGTAGTTCCATCACTGACGTAGACCCGGTGATCCGGCTCGAAGGACCATAAATGTAGTGAGGATAATGGGAGATCCTCAGACTAGGCGCTAGGTCTTGGTGTATCACCAGGTTCACGCAGGTGTGTCGGCCAGAACACCACTTAAGGCCAATATTCCAGAGTAAGAATAACGAGCTGAGATAAGGTTCTTATTCCCTTTTATTCTGTCCTTTTTCTGGGGTGGGGGTTTGGGTGTGAGTGTGGTTTTCTACAAAGAGAGGAACAAAATACAAATGAATAAAGGAAACATATGTGTACACTCATTCCTTCTTAAACAGTGATATACATTACCAAACATAATATAAACAATAGTCAGAATATGGCTATATCTCTTAACTCTAATAACGTAGTGTAAACAACACTTCCTGTTGTCTGCTCTGAAAACCCACATTTAAATTGCTTAAACCTATAAAAGAAGGAGCATGGTCCGATATAATAATGTCCCCGATACTACAGAACTTTATATTATTTAGTGAAGTTTTAGGAGTCAAAACAAAGTCGATTCGACTGCTAGTTTTATGTACAGTTGAGTAATATGTGAATTCTTTATCAATAGGGTGCAACACATGCCAAGCATCGACAAGGCCAAGCTCGCCGCATGTGTCTGAAATAGCTTTGGCTCTCTTAGACATTGGACTTTGCATTGGTGGAAGTCTATCCAAGGCAGACGAAAAATAACAGTTAAAGTCTCTAGCCATTACAGTGTTGTGACCAATCCAGTCAGAAAACTTAAAAGACCTGTGAAATGAAGTCAGTGGACTGTACCGGGGGAAAGTATATATTCATCAAAGACACAGCCTGGCCGTGGAGGCAGACCCTTAACATTACATATCTACCAGACTTGTCAGAAATTGTTTCAATGTCAGACAGTGGCAGGTGTTTGCTGATCAAAATAGCGACCCCCCCTGCTTTTACTCGTAAATGGAGAGCTAACCACCTGTCCTACCCAATCATGCTTTAACTTGGAATGTTCATTGATAAACAGGTGAGTTTCTTGCAACATTGCTATGGGAACATGCTCCTTTTTTAGGAAGCTCAAAAATGTTTTCTTCTTAATAGGGTTGTGTATCCCTCTCACATTCCAGCTGCAGATCTTTAAGGTGGCTTTGTCACTCGCCATTGTATAATGAAAAAAAATATCTTGGCAAAAAATGATCAGGAGTATTATGGCATCCTTGGCTCCCAGAAACTAACAAAGGACATGTAATATAGACACAAAATAAAAAACAATGCTTTGCTCACTTCAAAACAATAACTATATACAACAGACATCAAACAGAAATTAAAGCTGCAAGCACCGTTGGACGGGCCCTCGCGCCTCTGCGCACGTCAGGGTTACTGGCGGATGCCGCTCCTTGCGACCGTACATTTGCGCGGCACTCAGACACTGCAAATCGTTACCAATGAAAAGGGAACCCCTTGCTGTGTTCAGTGATACCTCATACAAGACTCTACGTCATACAGTTCATTAGCTGTGAAAGGGGGCGTGGCCAGAGCATAGAGGGCGGGCCAACCATGACCAATGAAAAGGGAAGTCTGTTGAGTTCAATGACACCTCACAATTTATTGTACCTTAAACGGTTCAAATGTTATGAAAAGGGGCGTGGCTACAACATAGGGGTGGGCCAAACCATCACCAATGAAGAAGGAACTCCCTGCTGAGTTCAATGACACCTCACATAAGACTACCTTAAACAGGGCATTAGTTATTAAAAGGGGGCGTGGTCCAAGCATAGGGGACGGCCCAAACCATGACCAATGAAAACGGAACTCTTTCTTGAGTTCAATGGTACCTCACACAATAGTGTACAAGAAACGAGTCATTAGTTATCAAAGGGGGGCATGATTTGAACATAGCGGGCGGGCTGAACCATCACCAATGAAGAAAGAACTCTCTGCTGAGTTCAATGACACCTCACACTGTACTCTACCTGTTAACGGTCACTGTCCCGTATACGACCCACCTCCGCTCAAAAAGGACGCTGAATACACTTTGTTATAACTTTTACACATTAAATCTTCACAATATATAGCCATGCGATACAACATTTGAAAGCTTACCCTCTCAAGATTCAATTAAGCCCACACACAAAGCATGAGGTGATTTATAGAAGTTATAAAACTGTTATAAAGTTAAAGAAAATAAATTAATTCAGAATTACACTGTGCAGCTGGTGTGTGTGCATTCATACCTTTTTGAGTGTCCCTTTATCCGCAGAGGTGATATAATCCCAAAAACTTTGTTTTCATAAAAATCCACAAGAGTCCAAGGAAATGAAATATCTAAGCAATTTAATCCAAAACGAGTTATTCGCCTCAAAATCTTTTACGAGTTTACGAGCCCAGAGTTACAAAAACAGCGACGCGAGGTTCAACTGCAGCGCTCTTCCAACGGGTCTCCCTCCTCCCTCCGGCCGTCTAACGGCCAATGAGCGCAACCATGTTATTCTCTGAAGCCTTAGGAATCAAACAAGACCTCTCATAAGTCAATACGTCTCCGGGAGCCGGAGATTGATAGGTTTAACGCCGAATCAGGGCTGTGAAGTGAACCTCCCCACGTGGACTTTGATCGACATTTGCTTCAGCCAGTTAAAATTCCATGCTATGAAACGCCCCTAGCCTTGTAGCCAATAAGGAGACGATTTGATTGATACATAACAACCCATTGAAATTTTAACCCTGTGATGGCTGGCTCTGTGTTTCAGCACAGACAGTGACTGTTACAATGCAAAGCCCTCCCTGACCAATTTGTAATTACTTATTTCTATATATTTATGTATATAGTTATTTGAAGTATGTGTGTGATTGATGTGGGTGTGTTTTTGTATTTGAGAAGTTTTGAAGTTTGCATTTTTTTGGCTTTTTTCTTTGCATCTTTCAAGAAAAACGCACAGCCATATTTGTAGAAAAAATCATATCATATAAAATCATTTTTTGAGTCTTTTGGCTTCTGGAATTTTTCTGTAGTAAGACACATGTGGCTAATGTCCTGGATTGTCTGTCACCTGGTAGATGTGTTCACAGCAGTGTATTTTAATCATATTACAGATGTATGACTTGGACGGAAATACAACCCCATATCAGAAAAAGTTGGGACAGTATTAAAAAAACAAATAAAAAAAGAAAGTAGTGATTTCTAAATGTACTTTGACTTGTATTTTATTGCAGACAATGTGAACACAAAATATTTCATGTTTTGTCTGGTCAACTTAATTTCATTTGTAAATATACATCCTTTCCTGTCATTCAGACCTGCAACACATTCCAAAAAAGGTTGGGACAGGAGCAATTTAGGGCTAGTAATCAGGTAAATTGGTTAAATAATGATGTGATTTGAAACAGGTGATGTCAACAGGTGATTGTAATTATGATTTGGTACAAAAGCAGCATCCAAGAAAGGTCTAGTCCTTTAGGAGCAAAGATGGGCCGAGGATCGCCAGTTTGCCAACAAATACGTGAGAAAATTATTGAAATGTTTAAAAACAATGTTCCTCAAAGAAAGATAGGAAGACATTTGCTTATTTCACCTTCAACAGTGCATAACATAATTAAAAGATTCAAGGAATGAGGAGGTATTTCAGTGCGTAAAGGACAAGGGCGCAAGCCTAAACTGAACAACCGTGATCTGCGATCCCTCAGGCGGCACTGCATCAAGAATCGTCATCTACTCTCCATCTAGAACAGATCACCACATGGGCTCAGGAGTACTTTGGCAAACCTTTGTCAAGTACCACAATACGTAGTTACATCCACAAATGCCAGTTAAAACTGTACTGTGCCAAAAGGAAGCCCTATGTTAACAGTGTCCAGAAGCGCTATCGACTTCTCTGGGCTCGGAGGCATCTGGGATGGACCATCACACAGTGGAAATGTGTACTGTGGTCAGATGAATCAGTATTTCAGGTATTTTTTTGGGAGAAATGGACGCCGTGTGCTCCGGACCAAAGAAGAAAAGGATCTTCCAGACTGTTACCAGCAACAAGTCCAAAAGCCAGGGTCTGTCATGGTATGGGGTTGTGTCAGTGCCCTTGGCAAAGGTAACTTGCACTTCTGTAATGGCACCATTAATGCTGAAAAGTACATAGAGATTTTGGAGCAAAATATGCTGCCTTCAAGAAGATATCTTTTCCAGGGACGTCCATGCATATTTCAACAAGATAATGCAAAACCACATTCAAATTACACATTACAAAGCCCTGGCTGCGGAGGAAGAGGATACGGGTACTTGACTGGCCTGCCTGCAGTCCCGACCTGTCTCCAATAGAGAATGTGTGGAGCATTTTGAAGAGCAAAATGCGACAACGAAGACCCCGTACTGTTGCCCACCTTAAGACTTGTTTGCAGCAAGAATGGGACGAAATTACACCTGAAACACTTCATCACTTGGTGTCTTCAGTCCCTAAACGTCTTTTAAGTGTTGTGAAAAGGAATGGCAACATTATAAAGTGGTAAATGCTTTGCTGTTCCAACTTTTTTTGAAATGTTGCAAGAACCAAAATAGGAATTTAGTTTTTTTTTTTCGAAAAAAAAGCCCAATAAAAATCATGAGGAACACATTAAATTATGTGCTGTTGTATTGTCTGCAATGAAATACAAGTCAAAGTACATTTAGAAATCACTACTTTTTTTTTATTTGTGTTTTCCATACTGTCCCAACTTTTTCTGATTTGGGGTTGTAAAAAAACTCTACTCTAGCCTCTGTAGCTCTGTGTCAGTGAGGCCTAGAATCACCCTGAAACTTGTAGCAAAAACTTGAGAGTGTTTCCTTTCCAATGATATCACGCACATCCCAGAGTGTCAAAGTATATGGGAGCTGTACCACTTTTAATGTGGGTATGCTGTTCAGACCAAAAAGCATGAAATTTCAGCCAACCGATAACAGGTTCAAATGTCAAAGGGGGCGTGGCTAAAGCACAGGGGGCGGGTCAAACCATCACCCATTAAAAAGGAACTGCTGAGTTCAATGCTACCTCACACAATAGTGTACAAGAAACGGGTCATTAGTTATGAAAGGGGGCGTGGCCAAAGCATCACCAATGAAGAAGGAACTTTCTGCTGAGTTCAATGATACCTCACACAAGGGTGTACCTTAAACAGTTCAAATATTATGAAAAGGGGCGTGGCCTGAGTAAGTGGGCGTGATTAAAGTATAGGGAGCAGCTCAGTATCACATGTAGACCACACATAAGTTTCATGAAAATCAGATGATGTTTGTCATTTAAGGCAGATTTCGTGTTGCCATCGGGGGGGCGCTGTGACTAAATGTAAATTTTGGCCTGTAGTTGTCCTCAGGCCCAGACCCTTGCACTCAGACAATTTGCACTCAGACACCGCAAATCGTCAGCAATGAAAAGGGAACTCCCTGCCGAGTTCAACGATACCTCACACAAGACTCTACGTCATACAGTTCATTAGTTGTGAAAGTTGGCGTTGGCCAAAACATAGGGGTCGGGGCAAACCTCCACCAATAAAAAAAGACGTCTCTGCTGAGTTCATTGATACCTCACATAAGACTCTACCTTAAATGGGTCACCAGTTATTAAAGGGGGCGTGGCTTAAGCATAGGGGGCGGTCCAAACCATCACCAATGAAGAAGGAACTCCCTGCTGAATTCATTGACACCTCACACAAGACTCTACATTAAATGGTTCAAATGTTATGAAAGGGGGCGTGGTCTGAGTACGTGGGCGTGGTTTACGTATAGGGGGTGGCTCAGTATCACATATAGACCACACATAAGTTTCATGTAAATCAGATGATGTTTGTCATATAAGGCAGATTTTGTGTTGCCAGCAGGAGGCGCTGTGACCAAATGTAAATTTTGGCCTGTAGGTGTCCTCAGGCCCAGACCCGTGTCAAACGTGATAAGTTTCGGGCAGATATGACAATGTAGACTAACGTTACAACAACTTCTTCGTTCATCGATGGATGCTCAAAATGGCCGCCACGCCCACACCGTTCGACGAAAAGTTTTTCTTTTAACAACTTTTCATCTTTAAGGTGCTGACATGGTACAGACCAAATTTGAAGTCCATAAGATGAAATCTGTAGGAGGTGTTCGTTAAAGTATAGCACCTTGACTTTTAGGCCTACTTCCTGTTGCCACTAGGGGGCGTTATGACTTTGAGCCAATATCAGCCTGCAGCTGTCGTCAGGGTTGGACTCTTATGAATCCTGAAAAGTTTCGAGCCAATTGGACAATGTACACTTGAGTTACACCCACTTCCTGTTTCGATGACGAAATGCAAAAAATGGCGAAAAGTTTTTCTTTTAACAACTTTCATCTGTAAGGTCTTAAGATGGCACCGACCAAATCTGAAGTGGATCAGATGAAGTCTCTATGAGTTCGTTAAAGTACGACGTGGAAATGGCCAAAATCGCACTCATTTCGAACTTTCAATTCAAAATGGCGGACTTCCTGTTGGGTTTAGGGTATGGCTCCAATGACGTTTTCTGTACGTCTTGAAATGCTACATATGAGTACCAAGTGAGTCTACATTAAACGTACTGCAGGGGCAAAACATTTTTTTTATTTTGTAGGGGTTGCTAGCGAGCCATTTTTGTGCGCCTATTCCCGAAACCCTTAAAATACGTACATTTTCACCAGACTTGATGCGACCGCCAAATTTGGTGAGTTTGTGAATATGTTAAGCCCCTCGACTAGACAATTCATTGCGCGAAAGAAAGAAAGAAAGAAAGAAAGAAAGAAAGAAAGAAAGAAAGAAAGAAAGAAAGAAGAAGAATAATTCCTTCAGTTTCAATAGGGCCTTCGCCGCTGTCGGCGCTCGGGCCCTAATTAAAGCTGCAAACAGCGTTGGACAGGACCTTGCGCCTCTGTGCACAGTGGGGTTACTGGCGGACGCCGCTCCTTGCGACCGTGCATCTGCGCGGCACTCAGACACTGCAAATCGTCAGCAATGAAAAGGGAACTCCCTGCCGAGTTCAACGATACCTCACACAACACTCAACGTCGTACAGTTCATTAGTTGTGAAAGGGGGCGTGACCAAAGCATAGGGGTCGGGGCAAACCTTTACCAATAAAAAGGAGGTCTCTGCTGAGTTCATTGATACCTCACATAAGACTCTACCTTAAACGGGTTTACCAGTCCTGGAGAGATTGCAAGATGGCGCCTGTGTTCGGCTTTGCCTCTGCTCTGTCTCTACCCTCACGTGTATCATCTGTGGTTTTTCTAGTGTTGTTCTTTGTTTTATCAGCCCTGAAAACTAATAGCTGTGTCTCAGCTGTTTTAGAATATGATCGTCACACGCTATTCTGCATCAAGGAGACTATGAATGACTTTTCGAATACCTGGGCCAGGTCCTAGGAGTTTTTTCCTCCAAACTTTGAATATTCCATGTCATCGCCGGAGTACCTGCTAGTCACCAAGCATCGCTGCAAGAGAAGTAAGCGGGGATCCAGGGCTGGTGTCCAGGCCAGGCTGAGGAAATAATCATATGACGTTGGGATGGGGTCTAAGAGACAGGTAGATGGCTTAGCTGAAGAGACCTTTAACATTAATTGTTGAAGGTTTATAGGGTAAAAGCAGTCTAAGTATATGTCAGGTCTTGTTGTTCCTTCTAGCAGTCCTGTGTTTGAAGGTGAACTGTTAGAAGTTGAGGGCAAGAGGTGATTAATTTTATCTCTAATTGTTATAATTTTATCATCAAAGAAGCTCATGAAGTTGTCACTACTCAGAGCTATAGGAATAGATGGATCAGTAGAGCTGTGATTGTCTGTCAGCCTGGCTACAGTGCTGAAAAGAAACCTTGGGTTGTTCTTATTTTCTTCTATTATTGATGAGTAATAGTCTGATCTGGCATTTCTGAGGGCCTTCCTATAGGTTTTCAGACTGTCTTTCCAATCTAAACGAGATTCTTCCAGTTTGGTGGAACGCCATTTACGATCGTCTGAAATCTTTCCAAAAAAATTGCTCTCTCCCCTACAGTTTTCAGTTTTCATACATCATTGTTGGTCAAAATGTAGGAAAGTTTGTGCCGGTGTTACGGTTTAACTGGTTTTTGAATTAACTGGTGATAGAGGCAGATGTGGTGTAGGCGTGGCCTTTCAGGACCCATTCTGTCCATTGCCAACTAACCAGGAAATAAACATACGGATCGCTTCGTCTCTATTTTACCGATATTTCATATTCATTTGTCGGTGTGAAAATTGAAGACAAACGAGTTGCTGAACATCTTCGTCCTGACAGACATGCAAGCAAGCATTACATTCAGACACCCAGATTTACATTAGTAAACACTTCACCGTTAAATCTGTATCTAAAATGTAAGCAAACTGGAGTATTATATATTGTAGCAAAATATATGTCTTAATGTAAGTAATTAGCTGGGGAAGTTTCATGTTGATATCTGTTGTTTATTTTTACCCTATCACCTGTAATGTAGTGTGAGATATAGTAATCTATTTAAAGGCCGTTTTCTCGAAATGGGTTTTTTTCTGATACTCTGAGTCGGAAACTCAACTTCAGCAGCACCTGGATACACCAAACTTTCAAGTTTTCTATTTCTGAAGGCATTTACAGAGGGGTTTGTTCAGATGTCATTCATAGCCTAATTTATGTAACATTTTATACCTAAACGTGGCGAAAATGGATTTTGATATCGCTGTTGACACCATATTCTGATTTATGCAGTGATAAAAGGATATCTAAAAGTATCTCTGTAAAAAAAACCTTTGACTCTAATATGTCAACAAAATAAAAAGAAGAACTTGGCTTCCACTTTGTTTATCTTTTTTCTATAGACATAGTGAAGTTTTGAATATTTAAAATTACACTATATCAGGAATGTTTTTTTTCATGTCATTTTCAACTATTGGATTATATTGGAGATAATAATAATTATATTGCAGATATTCAAACATTCAATGACATAAGATAGACTTTATTGAACCCACACTGGATCGAACTCCTGCCACTCAAGTCAACTTTATTTGTCAATTCTGCAATATAGACATACAGAGCAATTTAAAAATACGTTTTCCACGGTGATATGCATGAGAGAGATGCTGTCTTATCTGGATGAAAGTAGGCATCATGAATATTAAAGAATGTGGTTGTGATGAGCCTGTAGCTTTTAACGTAACACATCTACGTAGCCTACAGAAATATAATTAGGGCCCGAGCGCCGACAGCGGCGAAGGCCCTATTGGAATTGAAGGAATTATTATTAGGGCCCGAGCGCCGACAGCGGCGAAGGCCCTATTGGAATTGAAGGAATTATTATTATTATTATTATTATTATTATTCTTTCTTTCTTTCGCGCAATGAATTGCCTTTTTGAGGGGCTTATCATATTTAAAAACTCACCAAATTTGGCGGTCGCGTCAAGTCTGGTGAAAAATTACGTATTTTATGGGTTTCGGGAATAGTCGCACAAAAATGGCTCGCTAGCGCCCCCTACAAAGTTAAAAAAATGTAGCCCCTGCAGTACGTTTAACGTAGACTCACGAAACTTGGTACACATATGTACCATGTAAAGACGTATATAAAATGTCATTGGAGCCATACCTGAAACCCAACAGGAAGTCCGCCATTTTGAATTGAATGTTCGAAATTTGTGCGATTTTGGCCATTTCCACATGTCGTACTTTAACGAACTCCTCCTAGAGATTTCATCCGATCAACTTCAAATTTGGTCTGTGCCATCTTAAGACATGATAGATGAAAAGTTGTAAAAAGAAAAACTTTTGATCATAGGGCATGGCCGTGGCGGGGCGGCCATTTTGTGCATTTCGCCATCAAAACAGGAAGTTGGTGTAACTCAAGTGTCCATTGTCCAATTGGCTCGAAACTTTTCACGATTCATAATAGTCCCACCCTGAGGACATATAAGGTCCGATATTTACTCAAAGTCATAGCGCCCCCTAGTGGCAGCAGGAAGTAGGCCTAAAAGTCAAGGTGCTATACTTTAACGAACTCCTCCTAGAGATTTCATCCGATGGACTTCAAATTTGGTCTGTACCATCACAACACCTTTCCGATGAAAAGTTGTTAAAAGAAAAACTTTTCGTCAGACGGCGTGGGCGTGGCGTGGCGGCCATTTTGAGCATCCTTCGATGAACAAAGAAGTTGTTGTAACTTTGGTGTACGTTGTCATATCTGCCCGAAACTTCTCACGTTTAACAAGGGTCCAGGCCTGAGGACACTTACAGGCCAAAATTGACATTTCGTCATAGCGCCCCCCGCTGGCAACATAAAATCTGCCTTATATGACAAACATCATCCGATTTACATGAAACTTATAATGTGTGGTCTATATGTGATACTGAGCCGCCCCATATACTTTAACCACGCCCACGTACTCAGGCCACGCCCCCTTTCGTAATATTTGAACTGTTTAAGGTACACCCTTGTGTGAGGTATCATTGAACTCAGCAGAGAGTTCCTTCTTCATTGGTGATGGTTTGGGCCGCCCCCTATGCTTTGGCCACGCCCCCTTTCATAACTGGTGACCCATTTAAGGTACACTATTGTGTAAGGTATCATTAAACTCAGCAGAGTTCCTTCTTCATTGGAGATGGTTTGACCCGCCCCCTATGCTTTGGCCACGCCCCCTTTCACAAATAATGAACTGTACGACATTGAGTCTTGAGTGAGGTATCGTTGAACTCGTCAGGGAGGTCCTTTTTCATTGGCGACGATTTGCAACGTCTGAGTGCCGCGCAGATGCACGGTCGCAAGGAGCGGCGTTTGCCGGTAACCCCGACGCGCACAGAGAAGCGAGGGCCCGTCCATCGCTGCTTGCAGCTTTAATTATTATTATTCCTCTTTCTTCCGCGCAATGAATTGCCTTTTTGAGGGGCTTAACATATTCAAAAACTCACCAAATTTGGCGGTCGCGTCAAGTCTGGTGAAAAATTACGTATTTTAAGGGATTTGGGAATAGGCGCACAAAAATGGCTCGCTAGCGCCCCCTACAAAGTTAAAAAAATTGAGCCCCTGCAGTACGTTTATCGTAGACTCACGAAAGTTGGTACACATATGTAGGATGTCAGGACGTACACAAAACGTCATTGGAGCCATACCTGAAACCCAACAGGAAGTCCGCCATTTTGAATTGAATGTTCGAAATTAGTGTGATTTTGGCCATTTCCACATGTCGTACTTTAACGAACTCCTCCTAGAGATTTCATCCGATCAACTTCAGATTTGGTCTGTGCCATCTTAAGACATGATAGATGAAAAGTTGTAAAAAGAAAAACTTTTGATCATAGGGCATGGCCGTGGCGGGGCGGCCATTTTGTGCATTTCGCCATCAAAACAGGAAGTTGGTGTAACTCAAGTGTCCATTGTCCAATTGGCTCGAAACTTTTCACGATTCATAATAGTCCCACCATGAGGACATATAACGTCCGATATTTACTCAAAGTCATAGCGCCCCCTAGTGGCAGCAGGAAGTAGGCCAACAAGTCAAGGTGCTATACTTTAACGAACTCCTCCTAGAGATTTCATCCGATGGACTTCAAATTTGGTGTGTACCATCACAACACCTTACCGATGAAAAGTTGTTAAAAGAAAAACTTTTCGTCAGACGGCGTGGGCGTGGCGTGGCGGCCATTTTGAGCATCCTTCGATGAACAAAGAAGTTTTTGTAACTTTGGTGTACGTTGTCATATCTGCCCGAAACTTCTCACGTTTAACAAGGGTCCAGGCCTGAGGACACCTACAGGCCAAAATTGACATTTCGTCATAGCGCCCCCCGCTGGCAACACGAAATCTGCCTTATATGACAAACATCATCCGATTTACATGAAACTTATAATGTGTGGTCTGTGTGTGATACTGAGCCGCCCCATATACTTTAACCACGCCCACGTACTCAGGCTACGCCCCCTTTCTTAATATTTGAACTGTTTAAGGTACACCCTTGTGTGAGGTATCATTGAACTCTGCAGAGAGTTCCTTCTTCATTGGTGATGGTTTGGCCCGCCCCCTATGCTTAAGCCACAACCCCTTTCATAACTGGTGACCCATTTAAGGTACACTATTGTGTAAGGTATCATTGAACTCAGCAGAGAGTTCCTTCTTCATTGCTGATGGTTTGACCCGCCCCCTATGCTTTTGCCACGCCCCCTTTCACAAATAATGAACTGTACGATATTGAGTCTTGTGTGAGGTATCGTTGAACTCGTCAGGGAGTTCCCTTTTCATTGGCGACAATTTTCAACGTCTTATTGCCGCGCAGATGCACGGTCGCAAGGAGCGGCATTCGCCGGTAACCCCGACGCGCGCAGAGAAGCGAGGGCCCGTCCATCGCTGCTTGCAGCTTTAATTACATTTCTATTTTAAATGCCTACAGATGTACAAGTTAATCTGAGCGGATCACATTTTGCCTCAGCTGGACTGTCTCCACGCTGCGTTCAGCTGGGTGTAAAAACCTCACATAGCTTATGTTTTACTTACAGGCTGTATTAAATAAATATAAACAGCTCTCAATACACATAATCCATGTTGTACCGTTATTGAATTAACTTGTGATGCCGTTACAAGAACGAAGACAACGTAGGTGGCTGTCTCGATGCCTGTTCACAATTGACTACTGCAAACGTCAGTGTGTTTTCCAAAACTTTCCTGTTATCAGTGTTATATTTGTAGCTTATCATTCCGTTATTTATCTGACTTCAAATCGATTTGAGATGCTTTCATACAGAGATGAGTGAAACATACTTTCTGAGGTGTTCCCACGTAGCTGATGTTTGTGGAGATCAGTGGAAACGTGTGACGCGAGATTAACTTGTGACACAACTTCTATCTACCGTTGATTGTGTTTTATATTGAATTCTACGGACGTGCATTGTTCTTATCACTACGATAGTCTACACTACACATTACTACTCATTTTACAAATTTGGACAAGACTGTCAAACTCCCTAAATGACTGCAAGATTGTGAAGCCTTTTCTGCCCATTGTTTGACAGCCACTGGAAAATCTTAGTTTGAGCTCACTCACCATCCTGTACACACAGAGGAAAAGTTTTCAAGGTCTCTGAGCTGATCAACTCAGTGCCTGAACCCAACGTTGTCTCCAACACAAAATCCTCCATTTTCTTCTTTTTATGCCTTTTCTTTGCATGTGGTTCTGGTATGTACTGTGTGTGGGGCACATGGCCTTGGTTCTCTCATACAGGTCTGTGGCAAATGCATCTGTGCGTTTGCCCCTCAGTGTGTCACAGACAGCTTCTTTGGCCATAAAAGCTTCTGCCAGGTCTAAAGTCTCCTTCTGTAGGAGCTTGTGGAGTCCTTGAGTTACAGACAGAAGTGCCTGAAACATCAGTAGTGCATAGACTGTTGAGAACAGGTAATACCTCAAGAACGGCATAAATGGATCACAGCTGGCATGCCTGGCGAGTGTTTGAAAGTTGTACGAGCTCAACTGCTGTCAATCCAAGCCTGGACTGAGCCTCTATGAACTTATGATGATTTACTAGAGAGGTGCTGAAAAAAGAATCCACACTCTCCAACAAGCTGAAAAGCTCCACAGCCTCTGAAACAGCCCTGCAAGTATGGCACAACACTAGGATGAGCATAACAATGCACATAGATAGCCTCAGAATGGAACCTTCTAAAATATGCTTGCACACCTCCAGTAGACCCATTCATAACAGCTGTGCCATCATATGTTTGTGCTACACACTTAAGTTCTGAACACCAGAACACCATTGTTCTGGATCTGCTGTTGCAGCTCGTTAGCAATGGACTGGGCATTAAATGACTTTATCTCTGTAAGTGCTAGGAAACGTTCCTTCACTTCCCCCTCTGACACATACCTAACACAAACAGCCAGCTGCTCTGACCGTGCATCTCTTGCCTCATCTGCCATAATGGCATAACCTTTGGATTTTGTCATCTCAGATACAATGACATTGGTCACTTCTTGAGCACAACAATCAATAATCTCGTTCTGAGATGTTGGCGAGATATAGGTAGCATTTGATGGAGGTTTATATTTTTGAAGGAAAGGATCAAACTCCTTTAAAAGCTCCATGAAAGCAAGAAAGTTGCCTCTGTTTGGTTCGCCTTCATTATTGCCACAAAAGGGGATTCCCTGTCTTCCTAACATGGAAGTGACTGCAACAATTCGCCTTAGATACTCTCTTCTCTCTGCTATCCCACTTGCATTTGCAGATGCTATCATTTGTGCAACGTCTCCCTGTCAGCTAGTTGCCTGGTAGCTTTTCCATGCAACAACACTATCCTTATGCATGTGTGCCTAAACAAGGCTTTCCTCTAGTTCTTGCAACTACTACTGACCAAAGCATCATGTTTGATGTTTTTGCCAAACACTCGACATGGGAAGCAGAAAGCTGCATTACAGTTGATTGAATATTCCAACCAGTTGTGCTTTTCAAACCAGGTGTGGTGAAATGCCCTGTTCTTTGTACCAAAGCTATCTTGTGGGTAGCTCTTCAGCTTCACCTGTCGAGGCCCTGTGTCTTTGTCACCTACATCATGCACATTATTGGAAGGAGTTGCTGCAGTTGCTTCGTCATTTTCCTTCTCTAGGTCTGTTTGGTCCTTCTCTCTCCCTGGATCAGTTTGGTCTCCCTCTCTCTCTATTTCCATTTGCTCAAGCTCCTGTCTCTGGACCCGCTTGCTCTCCCTGCCTCGAGCAGCTTGCCTGTTGACCCTTTTCCTCCTCAGCCTCTCCTTCTGTCTTATCCTTTACGATAAAACAAAACCCTGGTGCTAATTTCATGACTTCGAAATGCAAATTGGTCACATGAAACAATATCCAAAATGTCCAAAAACAGACAGAGGTCGGACAGCTAATAAGTTGGTAAGTTAAACAAATATGACAAATAACAGTACAAGAAAAGAAAAAATAGGCATCACTGCATACTTTATCATGTAAGCCATTGATAAGGATCCTATTTAAAGTGGCTACTGTCTACCTGATGGAGGAAGGAATAAAAGATTTGGAGTAATGATTACTGTATGTATGTACTGTATGTAGGATTGCTTTCATTTTATTTTCACGTGTATCTGTGGGCATATGCTCATCTTTAGCCTAGCCTACATTTAGGCAACATATACATATTTATTTAATTTATCACAGCCAATGAATGCAGAAAGTTACGTTGGTCAGAATATAACTAGCATATATAATAAATATAATAAAAGAAATTAGTTTAGGCTATGCCTTAGTGCCTAGACCTGGCAACAAATGCTAACAGTTACAAGAAAACAAAACACCCCACATTTCCTTAGACCTATAGACCAGTACTGACCTCAATCACACCAGCTCCCTCAGAATCACCTGCCCTGCCAATCTCCTGCTTCTCTTTCTCCCTGCTAAAAAATTCTTCGAATATCCATCTGCTCAATGAATTGAAGGTTACACCGGTACAATAGCATTAACAGGGACCCTATGACATTTAGTTTTCAGTGACAACATTCTATGGGGACTGATATTGTTTTAGGATACTATAGAGATAGGCTATATTATTGGCAATGAATAAAGAGCTGTGGATATCTTGCTAGCTTAACTATTTTTTGTATATTGCTCATTCACTCTAGCTAGACTATTGTTTTCCATAGAAAACCAAAATATCCCCTTTCCTTTACCTCAAGAAAAAGTAGCTGAAGTTAACAAGTCATTTAAAACAACTTACAATTTCACTCTGTATCACTCACTACGTGTAATCAATTCATCTGCGCGCATGCAGTAGCGAGTTCAGACCAAAGAGTAGCGACGAGACGAGATGAATCCTCCAGTTACTTGCAACGCTCCGGTCTGCAACGCTCTGAAAGCTGCCAGTTCACACTGATGCAATGAGATGGTGCATCATCTTGATAGCACGACTCTTTGTATTTCTGTCTAACTTCCGACTTTTCGGCTATTTTGTAGCTGGATACACTGTATATCATTTGTTGCGTCTAAATATGAATAGGGATACGGTTAGTGACAAAATCAAATTATTATTGTTGTTCTTATTATGTAGGGGGGCTTAGGAACATTTTAGGGTAGCTTCAGCACCCCTAAAATAGGCCTAACGACGTCCCTGTTAGACAGCTACTGAATTACTTTAACACTGAAGTAAACTTAAAAACGTGATGAAAAATGTTCTGAGCGCCGTTTTTCTATGATTTTTAAGCAGATTTTTAGACTGTTATTCACGATTGGCATCAGCGATAATGACTCCTTGGGAAATGTAAGTTACACTGAACCTAAAAATTCATTTATCATGTCTGTGTGTTCAGATTTGACTGAGTTATGACTCAGAGAAGGAGTGCGATTGTTGACGTAAATTGCGCCAACAGTTTTACAGTAAATTTAAAATTCAGACACTTGTGATTCATCATTTTGCTTCGGCTTGAGAGTTTTTTCTATGAGTCCTAGGTGGACGTATGGCCATTTAGCTGGATTTATTCTTTTCTTCTTATAATAAAAAAGAATTGACAAGCGGAAGTCACACCTAATCTAAAAAATATGTGTCTCTTGGCTGTGTCCTACTTTGAGAGATGCTTTTTAGCTGTTAGTTTAGTTTTGGTCAGAAGTTACTTAGCTGTGGCCTACAACTTGTTTGGCCACGGTTTTGTATTATTGTTACTGACAAAAAATCAACAACAACAAAAAGAGACACACAATGCATCTTTAAACTGTAATATGCCCCAAATGTCTCTACTAAACATTACATACAAACTAATTCACATCTGTGTTTCCTAACCAGTTTCTGTTTGTGTGCAGGTGGTGTACGATACCAACACTCTCTACGTGTTCGCTCCGAGTCACGACAGCAGAAGTCTCTGGGTCCAGAGCCTCAAAGAGGGTCAGTCTCTATTCTATTCTACTCTCATTATATCGATTGAAACAGCAGAGCAGCGTATACAGATGTAGAATGATAGATCACATTCAGCATATAGTTTGAGCTGTTGTGTGTTGTAAGATGTTTTCACACTTTAAAAGCACAGTTTCAAGCAGTGCCCACTGTTTCCTCTCCCACTGTGTTTCTGTATGTGACGTTTCACCAGAGACAAGGTGGTCACACAGATGAAACTGAAAGCTGAAAGCACAGATGAAAGCTTTAGTTTGGATGTTTTGAAATAAAATTCAGTAAAACAGTTTGACTCAAAAACACAAGCTCAGATCTTGGACACAACCTTGTAACTTTCTACTCTAAGTCTGTTTTCATTTCACTTTATTGCTACACAAACTTTTCCACCCTGGGCCAAGCATAAAAACATTGAAAATGTGCATAAAAACGGGGCGGTAAACACCAAAAACCAAAAGTACACTTAAGCATGTGTACACATATGTTTGACCATGTTGTGTAAACTACAGTTTCTGCTTAACTTTTAATTTATTTATAGTTTGAAACACTTAGAAGTTGTTTAAACTGGACAGGCAGTTTCTGATGCTGCAGCGTCCATGTTTCTCTGTTTTTGTTTGAGCACTTAAACACACCAAAGTAAAAAACTATGAACCACAAGCTCAGAATCTGTGAGTTGAGTTGACAGTTCGGATGATTTTCAGTGTGGTTGTCTGAGCTACTTCTCCATAGTCAGTGCGTTAGCTACAATAGATGTTTGGAGAGTTTGGAGAAACAGGCAGGCGTACCGACACAGAAGCTAAGGCTTTGGCATTCATTTGTATATAAAACAAATAAAAGAGGGGAGAGGACACAGCCCTGGGGGGACCCAGTAGAAGATAAAAGGGCATCTGATAAAACACTGTTCACTCTCACCCGTTGTGACCTCACAGTTAAAAAATCCATCAGCCAGCAGATCAGTCCATTATCAATGTTATGGATGTTCTTCAACCTGTCTGCTAAGACATGAGGCTGAATGCAGTTAAAAGCGGAGGAGAAGTCAATAAATAGTAGACAAACAAGGGACCTGGCCTCCTCAAGATGTTTAAAAACCATGTTTAAAAGCGTCCCTGTTGCTTCATCCACGCCTCTGCCTGACCTGTAGGTGAACTGGAGAGGGTCTAACTTCCTGTACAGAATCCAAAAGTGCATTCTTCACTAGCGTTTCAAAACTTTTCATAACAAGAGATGTAATTGCCACTGGTCTAAAGTCATTGAGGGTCTTAGTGCAAATTTGCCAAAATACAAAACAAATAGCTGCTAAAATTCAGATTATAGCCCACGCATAACTCACTAAATCCATAGCATTTACATCCCTCAAATCATAATGGGAACACATTCAATTAAGCTTTTATAGTGTCTTTTTAACTCATATAGCAGCTCTCATAATGTAATTTTTGGACGCAGCTGACAGCTGTTTTACGACGACATGCCTACAGTGTGTTTCTACTGCCCCCAAGTTGCCAAAAATCAATTAATGCAGCTTTAAAGACATTTGGGAAATGAGAAAACTCTCCGAACTCAGTTTTTTATATATATTTATTCATAAAGCTCTATTTAAAACCCTGTTTTGTGTCTGTGTTTTTAAAGGAGCCATGCTCCTAATTTCGTTCATGCTTTACATTTTTGTTTTTCTGAATGACAATAAAAGGAATCTTCAAAGTCTGGACAGCGGAGTCCACGCAGTGCCTGCAGGACTGTTATGACTGCACTGACTGGAATATGTTTATAGAATCATGTGGTGATGATTTGGATGAACTTGCTGATCTCACATGTTCAATTCAATTTTATTTATAGTATCAAATCATAACAGGAGTTATCTCAAGACACTTTACAGATAGAGTAGGTCTAGACCACACTCTATAATTTACAAAGACCCAACAATTCCTGACATTGCAGGAATTCCCCCCAAGAGCAAGCATCAATGCAACAGTGGCGAGGAAAAACTCCCTTTTAGGAAGAAACCCAGACAGACCAGGCTCTTGGTAGGCGGTGGCTGACGCAGCCAGACGGGGACAATAACAGTCACAGAACAGATAATGAAACAGAATTGTGAAATTGTGATTGTAGGAGCGTAGCAGGGGGCAGCATGGCATAGCAGGGAATTGCGGCAGAATCCCAGCCACAGCTGGAACCATGATTTTGGTGCCACCCTAATCCTGGGACATCATCCTGGGTAAAACGAAACAAAGACTCCAGGGGGGGGGAAGCTCCCAGGGCTAGGTTAGTAACAAGCATTTCTGGGACATGGATGCACAGAAATGGGAACATAGAGTAGAGAGAAACTCAGTGTGTCAAAGGAAGTCCCCCGGCAGTCTAAAACTAAAACAGCATAACTAAGAGAGACAGGCTAAAGAGAGGTGCCCGGTCGGGCTCTGAACTCTCCCCACCCAGATCGGGTTGTATCTGCCTGCCTCCCTCTACTTTGATTATGTCATTGATTATATGATAGATGAAGCTAACGACTATGAAGAGAAGCAGGTGGGCCGGGCTAGGAAGATGCTGCAACTCCTCACTCCCTAACCATAAGCTTTATCAAAGAGGAGAGTCTTAAGTTTACTCTTAAATGTGGTGACAGTATCTGCCTCCCGGACCCAGACTGGGAGCTGGTTCCACAGGAGAGGAGCCTGATAGCTAAAGGCTCTGGCTCCCATTCTACTTTTAGAGACTCTAGGAACCACAAGTAACTCGGCATTCTGGGAGCGCAGTGCTCTAGTGGGACAGTAAGGTACTATGAGCTCTTCAAGATATGATGGTACTTGACCATTTAGAGCTGTGTAGGTCAGGAGGAGGATTTTAAATTCAATCCTGAATTTTACAGGGAGCCAATGCAGAGAAGCTAATACAGGAGAGATATGATCTCTTTTCTTAGTTCTTGTCAGAACACGAGCTGCAGCATTCTGGATCAGCTGGAGAGTCTTAAGGGTTTTATTGTTTAATGTTACGAAGGTGAAAAAAGGCTGTTCTTGAGGTTTGTTTTAAGTGGGCATTAAAGGATATATCCTGATCAAAAATAACTCCTAGATTTCTGACAGTAGTGCTGGAGGCCAGGGCAATACCATCCAGAGTAACTATATCTTAGGATAATGAGGTTCGGAGGTGTTTAGGGCCCAACACAATCACCTCAGTTTTGTCTGAGTTCAACATCAGAAAATTGTAGATCATCCATGCTTTTATATCTTTGATGCATGCTTGGAGTTTAGTTAACTGATTAAATGTTCTTATGCTGCCTTCTGCAGGGACATGATAATAGCATGTAAGCGGGTCAAAATGTACCCAAATAATAAACCTTGGGTCAATAAGTCTGTTAAATCTGCCATACAGGCCAAGAAACTAGCTTTTAAACATGGAGCAGCCTCTGGGTTGCAAATAGCCACAAAGGAATTGAAAATAGGGATTTTGAGAGCAAAACATAATTATAAATTAAAACTGGAAAATAAGATGGCTTCAAATAACCTTGGCTCCGCCTGGTCAAGTATGAAAGCCATTGCAGGCCTTAGTAAACCAAAAAGGCGTAGTACTGTCACCTTAGACGGCTTTGACTCAGATTCTAGTCTTGCGAATGCTCTAAATTGTTTTTATTCCCGGTTTGATACTTTTAACTTTAGTAAAGAAATATAGGAAGCTAGTCATAAACATAAACACAATCAGCAATCTTTTTTATATTGAACAAAAATACATTGAAAAGCCCTTTTTTTGCATAAGGACAAATAAGAGTTACAGACCTGATAACATCTGTGGTCAATTACTCAAATCCTGTGCTAAGAACTTTGTCCAGTCTTTTACTATATATATTTGTCCTTACATACTCAGCATATCCCTAAATGCTGGAAGGATGCTGTGGTTGTCCCTGTTTCCAAGATAAATTGCCCCAAAACTCTTAATGATTTTAGACCCATTGCACTTACATCACTTGTTATGACATTTTTTGAGAATCTGGTGAGGTCTCAAATTTTAAATAAAACCAAGCATGTTTTGGACCCAATGCAGTTTGCCTATTGCCTATAGGGGAGTTAGTGATGCCTCAGTCACTTTAATGAATTTGCTTCTTAAACATCTAGAAGGAAGGGGAAGTCATGCCAGGTTTTTATTTATTGATTTTTCATCTGCATTTAATACGATTCAACCCCATATTTTAACAGAGAGACTTTTAGAACAATTTGATCTAAGTCACAATATTGTTGGCTGGATTTTGGACTTTTTGACAAACAGAACACAAAGGGTGAGAGTGAACAGAACACTGTCTGATGAGGTATGCTCCTCCACTGGATCCCCACAAGGATGTGTGTTGTCCCCTCTCCTGTTCATCCTCTACACGGATATGTACCGCAGTGATAGAGAAAATAGAACTATTTTAAAGTATGCAGATGACTCTGTAATTGTTAGTCTACTGCAAGACAGCGAAACTGGCCACGGCCCAGTTATCCAGGACTTTGTCGAGTGGTGTGAAAAATCCTTCCTCCAGATTAATATGTCAAAAACTAAAGACATGGTCATTGACTTTCGGAAATCACTCCCTCAGGCACGAGAAGTCACCACTATAAAGGGTCAAATAGTGGAGTGTGCTGAAACCTACAAATATCTCGGAACGATTATTGACAGTAAACTGATTTTTGAGGCAAACTGTGACAATGTTTATAAAAAGGTAAACCAGCGATTGTTTTGTCTGAGAAAACTTTCCTCTTTCCACATTGATAGAACCTTGATTACTCTATTTTATCATGCTTTTATTGAATCTGTTTTGTCTTTTTGCCTTGTGTTGTGTTGTGGTTTGGGAACTTGTCTCTCAAAAATAGAAATCGTCTGAATCAAATTGTGAAGTAGTCCAGTAAGCTGATTGGAAAGCCACTGCTCAACCCAGAATCCCTGTATTCTAAACAGTTACAGAGGATAGATGGAACTATTTTGAAAGACCACTCCCACCCGCTATATGGTGACTTTCAGCTTCTACTGTCGGGACGCAGGTATAAAGTACCAGCCTGTAAAACTAAGCGATACAGAAACAGCTTTGTCCCAGCGGCTATAGGTATATTAAATAAGTAGTAGCAATACAGATCTGCTGCATTTTGTTTATTTTTTATTATTATTATATTGTGCCTGCGGAACCATTGACTTAGTGTATTTTATGAACAAATGATGTCTCCTTTGTTACGTTTCTATGTCCTAACAGTCTGCTGCCGATTGTGTGTATGTATGCGTGTGTGTGTGTGTGTGTGTCTGTAAAAAGGTTGCTGACGCACCCAACTTCCCACTGTAAGCCAAATCTACCTTTTGGTATAAATAAAGTTACCTTGACCTTGATCTTGAATCTAAACTCTTTACATTCATGTACTAAAGTGATTAAGTATCTAAGTTTTATAACTTTATATTCTAACTTTGAGCCACACAAAGGAAGATTTGTTTAAACGTCACTGAAATGAAATTATATATATATTCCAGAAAAACAGACACTCCAGTTCACACGTTCATTTAACACAGAAACCTTCTGTCTGCAGAGATCAAAGACAACCCTGTGGTCTCGGCCAAGTTTCACCCTCAGTTCTGGCAGGAAGGGGTGTGGCTCTGCTGTCGCCAGGCGGAAAAACAGGCTCCGGGCTGCGAGGAGTACAACCTGTTTGGAGACAGTAAGAAACCTTTAACCACTCAACTGTCTGTGTTTAGTTTAAAATAAGTACTTAAAGTTAAACTTAAACACTTAAATTGATGTTAGATTGAATGTAAACATAGTAGATTTAACTTTGGTGGTTCTTTTACAGTATTGTTAAACTGTCAAATTGTTTTAATAAAGTCAAACTTATTAATACTTCTAATGCTAGTAGCAAATAAGTTAGATGTACCTTAAAGTACTTTGAGTCTAGCTGGATGCAGTGAAATGGCATTTTATTCCTTTTAAATCATGAATGCATTAATGTATAAAAAATATTTATGGGTCCTGGTAGTGCTGAAGTCGAACTGGTTTAAATACTTTCTGACAGTTAAAGCAATAAACTCATCTTGTGCTTTGAATGTAAACTATTTATTATACAGTCTGGTATTTATATTAAGTAACCAGTTATTCCAGCAATCAGATAAATGTGGTTAAATATTAAAACAGTCATTCCCCCTGATGTAGTGAGGAAAAGCAGGAACTGAAATACTCATGTAAAGCAGATTAAACCTGTACAGGCATAAAGTACAGTGTAGTACTTAGGATGTTTGGGTACTTGGTTACTTCCATTTCTAGTCAGCAGTAATGTAAAGTTGCTTGATTTGTAGTAAATGTACTAAAATGTACGATGACATTTTGATGTTTAAAAAAACATAATACTATGTTTAGGCCCTTTAACAACCATATTTTTTGCAGTGTAGAATCTGAAACATGTTTGATTAATGATTGATTTGAGTTCGGCTGTTAGTGTGTCTAGCGTAAGTTCATTCCCTAACATAAAGTGTGCTTTGGGTCCATTGGCGGTTCTCGTTCAAGTTGTTGATTTTGGTTGGTCCAAAACAGGGCTGGGCCCACACCCACCGTGATTGGTCAGGCACATTCCCTGCAGACAGTCCTCTTAAAATATGCGTCCATTCTATGATATGAGTTGCCTAGTGTTCTGCGTTCATGTGATAGTTTTGGATCCTTCAAGAGGTCTCAAGACTTATCTGTTGTACTTACACTTAAATAATGAATTAATTCGTAGAGTTATGATTTGTATATTTATGGTATTTTTTTATTATTGATATTTGATATTGTATTGCCATTATTATTAGTATTACTATTTTCCTTAATATTGGCTTAGCAACTTTTAAAAACTGTTTACTGTTCATTTTAAATATTGTAAGATTCACATTTTGTCGCATTGGACAAAAGTGTCTGCTAAATACAATAACCATAACCATAACCCTTCCCAAAAGCTACATTAAAGCTGAGAGTATATATGCCCTGGAAAAGAGAAGCAGTGTAAGATTACTCCACTGATCAACAGTCACGTGAAACAAGGACAGAATAGGCTAGCTAGCACCCTGAGAGTCCCTGTTAATTTGCCTACTCCTTACCGCTGTCAACTACTCTCTCTTCCATCTTTTCCTCCCTCGCTCCCATGGTCACTCTCCTCCTCCTCCTTCTTCCCTGCCATGATGTTGTTTCTGCTTCTCTGTATAGCCAGCCACCTCTCCTCCTTCCTCTACTTCAGATAATGCTGATGTTGAAGCAGTTACTACAGCCCCAAACATGTCAGAAAATTTGGCACATTTTGAGGCATCCGCCCTCTAGATTCTTAATCTTTTTCTCCCATAATTTCTCTGCACCTCCCTTTCGTGGTCGTTGTCCATTTTAATGTGGATGCTAAACTTCCAGCATATTATAACTATTACAGCTCGTGTCTCAGGGCCGGGAGTGGGGAAGGGGGTTCCTGGATGTGGTTGGGTCAGGCCAGTGGCAATAAAGAAAATTAACCAATGGGCCGCTGTCAGTTCTTTATGGGCGGCGCGGCCAAGAAAAAAAATTAAATAAAAAATAAGAAAAAGAGCCTATAAATTATATCAGCGATTCGGCCCAAAAGTGCGTCGGCCCACCGGGAAAATGCCCGGTATGCCAGATGGCCAGTCCAGCCCTGGTCCAAAAGTAAATGTAGCTGGGAGGTAGTAAGCGTTAAGTTCCCAAAGTCAAAGGTTTCTCTAAAGTCAAAGGTTTCTCCGGTGTTGAGTCACCCACTCTTAAGGTTTTTCAGCGCCAAAATCTCCAACCAGGACGCTGCTACCCAGCAGCCTTATCACATCTGAGGCCCCGGGTAAATTGCTAAGCCCCACCCACTACCAGCCAGCCAAAAGAAAGAAGGGACTACTAATGTGACTATTAAAGAGCTCCCTGGGAACATTGAATTTAAGCCGTTAGCTGATTCTTTAAGACTTACTAGCTGCAAAAGTACAATAAGTAAAAAAAATTTTTTTTTAAAGTTGATACGTTTCAGTTATTGATCACCAATATTACAAATCAGTCAAGGGCAGAGGGATCTGACAGCAGAGATGGTGTTTTAAACTTTCTGCTTGGTTTACGGTTTCTGTTCCTCTTTTCTAGTTTCCAGAAAACCTTTACCCCCGATTCCTGGTGAGGTGCATAACCAGAGGGTAACCACCAACCACACACAGACACACAAACACACACACAGACATACAGACACACAGACATACAGACAGACAGACACTTTAACAATTTATTTAAGTCCCCTAAAGGGAACAGTTAAGAGGGACATAAATATTATAGATATGGTTAAATACATATACAAAATCATGGGCCATTGGCAAACAGCAGGTCTTCATAATATTACGCATACCCCTCTGGGTACTCTACCCATCTTCACCATATATGGCGGCTGCATATGATAGCAGACAGAGCACAGTGCTTTGCTAGCCATTTAGCCCTCTTTTGGGGCATCCCAAGCTGATGAAGGCCTCTTACAACCAGCCTGTGTGTGTGTGTCCTAAGCTGCCAAATATGAAAACAAATAGTTGGCACCCATAGCTCTGAGATGGTGTTTAGGAGTGGTTGGTATTTAATGACCTTGGTCAAAGAAGCTTCCTCCATGCTAGGATCATATGGTGTAAGAAAGCTTTCAAAAAGATGTATGCACAACTTTAAGAATTCGTATTCGTATTAAAAAGATGTATGCACAACTTTAAGAATTCGTATTTGTATTTTAAACATTTGTGCGTAAATTAACTCAGGCATGCACAATTACGTTTTCATACACGTGAGTCAATAAAATTACATTTGTATTTTTATGTGAGTGTGACTCTAGAAGCTATGACTGTAAACATTCATGAGTACAACTCTGATTTCTACGACTACGAATTCTTCACTATGAACACAAATTCAAGTTTGTGGGTACGAGTAAAGAACAGTTGAAATGACGTCACAGGGCAGGAAATCGAACCTAGATTTCATCCAACGCGCATGCGTCAAAGGTGAAAGATGGCTAACAACAGACCTGAGGCTGGCTCAGCATAACAGGTAAAGTAAATAACGTGTTTATTCAACATTTTTTATACGATTTTACTATTTTGATAGCACTTTATAATGATATACATTTCCGCAACTCAGACATTATTGCTTTAGCTTGCAACCTAACGATATTTACTCGCTGTTAACTTTAGCTAGTGCTAGTTGACGTTAGCATTGACGAAGTGCTCTGTGTTAAAGTAACATTATAGTTAGTGATGTTAGAACTAAACTGCACTGTAACCATATTGTTTAGCAATGTCGACCAGATCAGTAGTGTTGACAACTGAGCCAGATATGAGTTAACGTCAACCAGCAAGTCATTGTAATGTTAATGAGCATAATGTGCTAATACAGTAACAAAATATATATTACATGCAATACATGGTACCGTTAACCTATCTGTACCAATTCAACATTATGTAACGTTAGGCTAGATAGACATTCAAAACATTACAACTGAAGTATGTTTGTCAAACTAATAGGCGTAAGTTAACGTTATCATTATTTTGCATGCTAAAGCAATTACTTCGTCTGGCTCAGTTAGGTTGCAAACTAAAGCAATAACGTCTATGAGTTGCGGAAATGTTTATCATTATAAAGTGCTATCAAAATAGTAAAATCGTATAAAAAATGTTGAATAAACACGTTATTTACTTTACCTGTGACGCTGAGCCAGCCTCAGGTCTGTTGTTAGCCATCTTTCCAAGACTGTATGGCGGCAGCCTGGAGCATCCCGTCTCAAACATATATTTGGTATTTTTAACTTAACAGTAGTATAAATGCAGACTATGCTACTTGATATATTTTGGTGTTTTTTTAACTAAACAGTATCATACAAATTGTGTGAAAACAATATAGAATATTGTGACGTCCCTCAATAAGCAGCCGGTGAGACGTTATAACCAGTTTACTGTAGGTTTTATTACTGAACTGAATACAGGCTACTGTGGGCCGTAGCCAACGCCAAAACAAAGAACCATTAAGTCAACTAGCTACGCTTCCTGACATTACTCGCTACCCGCCCCTCTCACTCCTTCTTCCCACTCTTCCTCCACCCCACCACAACCACCACCCCCCGCTTAGCTTCCAGCCAACTACAGGTGTCCGATCTCCCGCGGCTCACTCTCATAGGAAGATGACATGTTAACAGGTTCACAATCACAGCATCTAAACTCACGTCTACTTCACTGACAGGCGTAAATCTCAGTGTTTAACATAACATCTCTAACTTGACCCAAACTACTGTATATGAACAGTGAACTGCTTGACATTTAACATTAACATTTGACATTAACATGAAGAATTAACACAGTCCGTTACACTACCCCCCCTTTTCAAAGTCCCTCGCCCCCGAGGGGGCAAACAAAGTCTCTCAGATGAACGGGGGGCCTGCGGTTCCTCCTCGTCCGCGAGCGACCTGGGGCAGGGACAGAAGGAGATGGGGGTGGGGCTGGTGGAGCCACCGGGAAAGTGGCCGAAAGTCCATTCTGTGGGGGGTCAGAGGGGGAATTTGAGACGCCAGGGGGGGCATGAGAACTCCCCGGCTTCAAGATTACGTCCTCTGGCATGCACATCGTAGTTCCGCTTCTGTTTTGCCCCAGCACACTGCAGCTTGTCCCTGGCAAACTCATGCGCTGATTCCAAGCGGTCCTGGAGCTTCCTGGCATATTCGGGGCCCGGCGGGACCCCTGGATCATCAGGAGGTCTTCCCACCATCATCTCAGCCGGAGTCCTGATCTCCCTTCGTAGCATTAGGAGAGCAGGGGAGCAGGAGGTGGAATCCTGTGTAGCCGACCGACACGCCATCAGCACAAAGGGCACATGGTCGTCCCAGTCCCGTTGGTGTTTAGCCGTCACTATGGCCAGCTGTTGTGCCAATGTGCGGTTAAATCTATCGACCAGTCCATCACTCTGTGGGTGAAGGGGTGTGGTACGGGTTTTGTGGGAGCCCAGCTTTTCACACATGACCGCAAACACACGGGACTCAAAGTTCCTGCCCTGGTCAGTGTGAATGGCCTCGGGCACCCCAAATCTGCTGAACATTCCTCCCACCAATACATCCACTACTGTCTCAGCCTCCTGGTCTGGAATACAGTACGCTTCAGGCCACTTAGTGAAATAGTCCATGGCAGTGAGGATGTAGTGGTTACCTTTCTCTGTACGAGGAAACGGACCGAGAACATCAATCCCCACTCTCTCCATAGGACAACCTGTGGGGAACTGTTGGAGCTGGGCGTGAGACTTGTCTGTGGGGCCTTTGCGTGCCGTGCAGCTGTCACAGCGGCGGTAGTAGTCTTCCACATCACGCTTATGCTGACCCCAGTAGAATCCTTGACGGAGGCGGCGAAGTGTCTTGCTGACCCCAAAGTGGCCAGACCCAGGTGCCCCATGTACTGCCTGAAGCACCCTCTCCCGCAGGCTCCTTGGCACTACCACCTGCCACTGCGTCTCCCCCGCAGCTGGTTCTTTCCACCCCCTCTGTAGCACCCCGTCAGACAGACGCAGTGTATCAAACATTGACCAGAGTCCCTTTGTAGCTCGAGAGCACCTTGTCATCCATGGTGCCAGCACCGCCACCTCCAAGCCTGTGCCCCAAAAACACAACCTCCCTTCTCATAAAGCGGCATTTCTGTGGGTGTAGCTTTAATCCTGCGGCCTCCACTCTCTCCAGCACCCGCCTGAGGGCTCTGAGGGCTGACCCAAAGGAGTCACCATGGACAAGGATGTCATCCAGATAGACGACACACTCTTGGCGGGAGATGTCAGCGAGCACCCTGTCCATCAGTCTTTCAAACGTAGCGGGGGCATTGCAGAGGCCGAACGGGAGGACCTTAAATTGCCACAGGCCCCGGCTGGTGATGAAGGCGGTTTTGGGTCTGGCCACTAGGGCAAGGGGGACCTGCCAGTACCCGCTGCGCATATCCAAAGAAGAGAACCAGGAGGACCCCGCCACTGTGTCCAGGGCTTCGTCAATGCGCGGAAGCGGGTAGGGGTCTTTTTTTTCACTTTATTGAGGGGCCTGAAATCCACACAGAGCTGGGTGTGAGACTTGTCTGTGGGGCCTTTGCGTGCCGTGCAGCTGTCACAGTGGCGGTAGTAGTCTTCCACATCACGCTTATGCTGACCCCAGTAGAATCCTTGACGGAGGCGGCGAAGTGTCTTGCTGACCCCAAAGTGGCCAGACCCAGGTGCCCCATGTACTGCCTGAAGCACCCTCTCCCGCAGGCTCCTTGGCACTACCACCTGCCACTGCGTCTCCCCCGCAGCTGGTTCTTTCCACCCCCTCTGTAGCACCCCGTCAGACAGACGCAGTGTATCAAACATTGACCAGAGTCCCTTTGTAGCTCGAGAGCACCTTGTCATCCATGGTGCCAGCGCCGCCACCTCCAAGCCTGTGCCCCAAAAACACAACCTCCCTTCTCATAAAGCGGCATTTCTGTGGGTGTAGCTTTAATCCTGCGGCCGCCACTCTCTCCAGCACCCGCCTGAGGGCTCTGAGGGCTGACCCAAAGGAGTCACCATGGACAAGGATGTCATCCAGATAGACGACACACTCTTGGCGGGAGATGTCAGCGAGCACCCTGTCCATCAGTCTTTCAAACGTAGCGGGGGCATTGCAGAGGCCGAACGGGAGGACCTTAAATTGCCACAGGCCCCGGCTGGTGATGAAGGCGGTTTTGGGTCTGGCCACTAGGGCAAGGGGGACCTGCCAGTACCCGCTGCGCATATCCAAAGAAGAGAACCAGGAGGACCCCGCCACTGTGTCCAGGGCTTTGTCAATGCGCGGAAGCGGGTAGGGTTTTTTTTTTGTCACTTTATTGAGGGGCCTGAAATCCACACAGAACCGCCAGTCATCGTTTGTCTTTTTCGGGACCATGACAACCGGTGAGGCCCATGAGCTGGTGGAAGGCTCGATAAGTCCGGCGCGCTGCATCTCCCCCAGAGCCTTGTCAGCCGCTTCCTGCTTGGCCAGGGGAAGACGTCGAGGTCTCATCCTGATGGCCGGTGTGTCCCCGGTGTCAATGTCGTGCTGGATGAGACCTGTCCGGCCCACATCATCCTCTGACAGCGAGAAACAGTCTTTGAACTCCAGTAGGAGCTGCCACAGTTGAGCCTGTTCACTGACAGTCAGTCCATCACAGTTTTTCTGCCAGACTTCCTTCACAGCCAGGACTCTATCTCCTCCACCAGGCAGTGTGGTGGCCGCAGGGTGTGGAGTCGGATCGGCGGTTAGCGTAATGGGGTTTGGTGCCGGTGGCGTGTTGGTGTAGGCGGAGTCGACAACTGTGGACACCGGTCGCATATGTGGGTCAGCAGCAGGTGGGGTTGGGGAGGTGTGGTGTAGGTGGTCGGTCGTGGGAGTGGAGCAGGCAGCCATGTCTGTTGTTACCTCAGCTGCTAGCACAGCTGTGGTGTGAGTAGCAGTGTAGCCCGGCCTGAGTGGCTGTCTAGCCATCTGGATGACGTGTCCGTCTGGGAAGGCGAGCGTTCCCCTCTTGGTGTCAATGACACAGTCCAGTGAACCCAGGACATCCAGCCCCAGTATGCAGTCCTCCAGGTCTGCAACCCACACTGGACAGCGAACAGTCCTTTTCCCCAACCCCAGAGTCACTAGTGCCTCACCCACCATGGGAGCCCGCTCTCCAGTGACGGTCTGCAGTTTTACTATGGTGGGGATAACTGTTGTTCCGTTCTTCACTACATCCGGTTTCACCAGGGTTGCAGAGGAGCCTGTGTCCACCAGAGCAGAGCAGCGTATTCCTCCAACAGTCACCATGGCATACCAGCAGTGTCCAACCCAGGTTCGGCCCAGCATCACAAGTCGCTCTACCTGGCCATCCACGTTGTATGCTGATTGCAACACCCCCACCTGATCATGTTGTACTGTTTCCCTGCCTGTACATTGTCGGGACACCATCCCGGGGATCCGCCTTGTTCCAACTATGCGGTCCCCGGCCCATTTCCCTGCTTCTTGGTGGCATGGGTGCAGTGACGTAGCAGGTGGCCAGGCTGGCCGCATCCCCAGCAAACCATAGGACGTGATCTGGGGCGCTGCTCCTCGCGCAGCATGGCAGCCCGTACCAGCTGCGTTATTTCTTCCACCCAGGCGGGTGTTGTGTCTGATTCAGTCCCACTTACAGCTCTCACCTTCGGTACACCTTCTGTCAGGTGACTCCTGCACAGCATTTCCCTCTCTGAAGCCAGCTCCAAAGCCTCCAGTAGTGACTTGGGGTGAGCCAGCAGCGTCTGTAACCGCAGGTCCGTTGGCAGCAGCGCCTGGAGAAAGTGGTCCCGGCCTAATTCGCTCTGAATGGCAGGGGGCATGTGGGCATAGGCGCAGTGAACCAGCGTTTCAATGTCATTGGCCAGATCTCTCAGCGGCTCTCCTGGTCGTCGTTGTCTGCTGCACAGCTCAGAGCGGAGCAGGCTAGCCGCAGAACATTGCCCAAACCTCCTCTTTAAGGCTCCCACCAATGCATCATAGTCACCTCTATCCTGAGGGCTTAGCAGCAGCAGGCTTGAAAGAGCATCGCCAGTAAGGCACATTGCTAGTTGGAGGCTTTTAACTTCCATGGGCCACTTGCCTGCATGAGCCAACAGTTCAAATTGAGCGTGGAACGCTTCCCAGTCAGTCTTGCCATCGTACCTGGGAGTCTTAATCAAGGGCAGCCCGACAGCTGTGTTTTCGACCGCCGTTGTTTCCACACGGCCGGCCCGTTCAACGTCGGCGCGGCCGAAACCGGCATCTGCCGCCATTTTCAGAGTCATGTCCCTCACCCTTTCTCTGTGTTCAGCGTGCTCCGCCGCCCTCGAAGAGCCGGCAGAGTTGTCATAATCCCGTCCATCAGCTCCCTCCTCTCACTTGATCTTTGGGCGTGTCCCGGGCAGCATTTCCTCACCGCGTAGTGGTCACAGCAGCAGCTCCCAGTTAGCTCGACGTGGGGGAAAACACCGCGGCCCTCGGAAGCTTCGTGGCGACGATTATACTCGTCTTTAACTTCTGACACCAATGTGACGTCCCTCAATAAGCAGTCGGTGAGACGTTATAACCAGTTTACTGTAGGTTTTATTACTGAACTGAATACAGGCTACTGTGGGCCGTAGCCAACGCCAAAACAAGGAACCATTAAGTCAACTAGCTACGCTTCCTGACATTACTCGCTACCCGCCCCTCTCACTCCTTCCCACTCTTCCTCCAACCCACCACAACCACCACCCCCCGCTTAGCTTCCAGCCAACTACAGGTGTCCGATCTCCCGCGGCTCACTCTCATAGGAAGATGACATGTTAACAGGTTCACAATCACAGCATCTAAACTCACGTCTACTTCACTGACAGGCGTAAATCTCAGTGTTTAACATAACATCTCTAACTTGGCCCAAACTACTGTATATGAACAGTGAACTGCTTGACATTTAACATTAACATTTGACATTAACATGAAGAATTAACACAGTCCGTTACAATATAAAATAAAAACGGAGTCTAGGAATGAGTGTAACATGTTTATTTTTGTATTCTTGTTTGTGCAGAGGTCGGTCACAGATTTACAGATGCTAAAATGGAGAATACACATCGTTCATACTTTATACAGGCAGCAGCTTCTTATGGAAGTATGACAACTTGAAACACATTATTTGTAAAAAACACAAACACGGGCGCTATCGTGAAACTAAGAGAATGCGAGGCAGACCATCGCTTTGCTGATCATCATGCTTGCCGGCGGCGGCTGCTGTTTGTTCCGCACCAGAGAGGCAGCATCCCGGGCCAGCGCCGCCAGGTTGGGCTGCATGGGGCCGCAGCCCGACACAAAGCAGCTGATCGGACGCTCCTCGCGCCGCGTCGGGATTGGGATCGGCTGCAGGGAAACACGCAGTTACACAACGTCTTCACCGCCTACATTGTCACAAACACATACGTAACATAACAGCACACCGTGCATCGTGTCACCTGCGGTGTGTACGTTAAGGACAATAAAGAAACCAACAAAGTATGCAACCATAAATTGCTCTAGCTAACGTTAGCTAATATTCGCTAACAAATGTCAACCAACGCTAATGCAGTTTTAAATGAGGCTTGATCAAATCACGTTAACATCAAGGACACAACAATAACATCCAGAAACCAGCAATCTATACATATGGCTAAAATTGTTAGCTAATAGTATGGCTAAAATTGTTAGCTAATAGTATGGCTAAAATTGTTAGCTAGCTAGCTAATATTCGCTAACAAATGTCAACCAACGCTAATAAAGTTTTAAATGAGGTTTGATCAAATCACGTTAACATCAGGGACACAACAATAACATCCAGAAACCAGCAACCTATACGTATAGTTAAATAATTCACGATTTCGTATTTTGTGTTTGACCCTCTGAACTTACCATTGAACAGCCTCGGCATGAAACGGGACAGCATGAGACCTATATAAAAATGAGACGGGACGCTCCAGGCTGCAGCCATACCGAGCCATACCCGTCTCCATCTTTCACCTTTGACGCATGCGCGTTGGATGAAATCTAGGTTTGATTTCCTCCCCTGTTTACTCGTACCCACAAACTTGAATTTGTGTTCGTAGTGAAGAATTCGTAGTCGTAGAAATCAGAGTTGTATTCATTAATGTTTACAGTCATAGCTTCTAGAGTCACACTCACATAAAAATACAAATGTAATTTTATTGACTCACGTGTATGAAAACGTAATTGTGCATGCCTGAGTTAATTTACGCACAAATGTTTAAAATACGAATACGAATTCTTAAAGTTGTGCATACATCTTTTTGAAAGCTTTCTTACACCATAGAATCAAAGGTGCATGCAACTCCCAAAACAAACACCTCACTGGACTCCTCATTGATCACAACAACATCTGGTGTATCAGCAAGCAGCTGTAAGAAAGTATAAGAGTTACTGTTGCAGTGCTGAAACATTGATGGTTTTACACACAATTTTTTGTACACTCTTACTGAGGGTGTCCTGACGTGCTACGTACATTCCCTTGTAAGAGTGGCAGCCATTCAGGATGTGTGGCAATGTTTCAGTCATCTGTTCTGTAGTGTGATGCAAACAATGACTAGACAATGAACAAGAAAGGTTGAGTCTGCTAGTTAGAACTTGTAATCTAGCTTTTACTGTGAATATGGCAATGTCCTCACTCAGTGCAGTATTCTTTACACACACACACACACACACACACACACACACACAAACACACACATAGACATAGACAGAGAGACACCCCCCCCCCCCCCCCCCCCCCACACACACACACACACACACACACACACACACACACACACAGAACACAGAGACACGCATGCAGACAGACAGACAGACTTTGACATTTGACCATTCGTTCTTGGTCTTCCAGCAACGGCGGCCCCCTCCGCCTCTCCCTCCACCCGCTGATGATGATGATGGTGAGGAGGAAGAGGTGGTGGTGGCACTGTACGACTTCCAGGGCACCGAGCCGCACGACCTGAGTCTGGTCAAGGGAGGAGAGTACGTCATCCTGGATAAGTGTGACGTCAACTGGTACAAAGCGCGCAACAAGTATAAGTGAGTGCAAATTGTCATTTACAGTCACATTTAAAGTTGTATTAAAATGTCTTAAAACGACTCAACGTATATGTTTTTAAGCTGTGTACTTCAATTATCCCAAATGTTTCCAACAATGTTCAACCCCAGTGAAACTCAGGTTCTGCAACTAACGATTATTTTCATTGACGATTAATCTGTTGATTATTTTATATGGTGTTATATGGGGTCTCTAAAATGTCAGAAAATGGTGAAAAATGTGGATCAGTGTTTCCCAAAAGCCCAAGATGACGTCCTCAAATGTCTTGTTTTGTCCACAACTCAAAGATATTCAGTTTACTGTCACAGAGGAGAGAAGAAACTAGAACATATTCACATTTAAGAAGCTGGAATCAGGGAAATTTAATTTTTATTCATGCATGTTTTATGCTACATTTCAAATTTTTTGACCCTATATTTTAACCGGATGAAGGATTTTAGTCATGGGATGTCTGGATCTTAACTTCTCAAGGAAACAAGCAGAGCAAGGCTCGCAGCCCCTCCGCTGACGAGCCCAACACCCTTGGGGAAGAGATTTCTTTTACGTGGAACTGATTCATTCTGAGTTTTTACCGGTTTTAGTCAGTGGGTCTGTTTGTTTTGGAGAGGAGGAGACCGCCGCGGATAAAAACCTCCGTTCAGGTTTTATGAACACTAACTGGGAGATGCTGACTGCAACGAAGACTACATCTCCCATGATTCAAACTCCGTCTTTTGTTATTGTTTAGATTGAGAGGCAGGAAGCTACATATTGTGCTTTTAACTTGATTACAAGAAATGCAACAATAAGTGTTTTTTTTGTTTACATTTAAATCCATTTATTTTAAGAATTAAGGTGAGACTTAATTAGCTGCTGAATTAGCTGCAAAGGGCACAATTAGGGGATAATTGTAAATGTTAAAATGTCCAAGTGAGGCTGAAGCTACAAAACTCCTGAGTGCACTAAATTCCATTTTAGTTCTTATGAAAGTTTTTATTTGTTATTATTTCTTCTTTACTTTGTTTTTGTATTTCACAAGTTTTTGTAGTTCTAAAATGTCAACACTGGTCTGAAATAGCTCAAGATCGGTTAAAGTTGTTGAGTTATTTCCTTATGTGTTTCTGACATCCTAACCTGTTTCCTTGTGTATTCCTGACATCCTAACCTGTTTCCTTGTGTGTTTCTGACATACTAACCTGTTTCCTGTTTCTTACATTCTGTTTCCTTGTGTATGTTTTTGGTGACTGGTGTGTGTTTCCCAGCGAGGAAGGCTACATCCCAAGTAACTATGTAACAGAGAAGAAATCCGGAAATGTGCAGCAGTTTGTGTGAGTTTGTTAATCATTTGTCACTGTCACAATAAAGTTACAGCACTTTAAAGATGCCATATTATGCTCATTTTCAGGTTCATAATTGTATTTTAAGGTTGTACCAGAATAGGTTTATGGTTACCCAGAGACTGAAGGCAGGACACATTCAGAAACCGTATCTCACTCAAAACAGCATGGATAGATTTTTTTACAAGTTTGTATGCGTGTGGAAGCACCAGAGACACAAAATAACACCCCAAATCCCAGAAAAAGTGATTTTTTTCATAATATGGGCACTTTAACAGTTGATATAACAATGAATAATATATATAAACTGTTGAATTTATAGTTTTGCACAGCCAGATCTCTATCTCTTAAGAGCTCAAGCAGGACCGGAGAAAGTCTTATTACACTAAATGATCATTTTAATGCAGATATGATTATTATTGAGATGTTTTTTTTATTTCTCTGTTCTAGTTGGTACAGTAAACAAGTGAACAGGAACAAAGCAGAGGAATTGCTGAGGAAAGAGGTGAGCATTTGTCTAAAAAAGATCCCTCTTTACTTCCATGTCTTCTTCCCTCCACGTGTATTTACTTCTTTGACACTTTTTCTTCACTGTTCTCACCCCCCGTGTGTTCTCCATCCTTTTTTCTTTTTCCACGTATTTATCTTCCTTTAGTCCCTCTTTGACTTCCTCTCCGAGTCATTGGACACACTGTTTTTTTATTTAAGTCGTTCTATGGTGCAAAACTCTCCAAAACAAAGCCATACAGAAAAGGCCATACTGCACCTTTGAATGATCTGATGGCCTCGAGATTAAAGGTTCAATTCTAGCCAAAGTGCTTTGTTGCATCTATTTCCTTCTTCTTTTCCAGTTAACTCTCTACGAAAGACTTAAAATGCACCTAAATACTTTAAAGTGCTCATATTATGCTCATTTTCAGGTTCATGGTACATTAATTATCATGAATTCATGCATGACTTCATGCATGAAAAAGCATGAATTCATTCAAGTAGTACTTCATGAACTATCATCAATATACATGGATTTATAGTATCTCATGCATGATTTAATGCAGGAACAATACGTTTATTAATGCATTAATTAAGGTATTTGAATCATCATGACTTCTGATTTATTAATGATGTTCATGTCTTCTTCATCAGGTAAATTTGTAGTTAGTAGGTCAGCACTTTATTTCAGGGGCCACAAACATGATGGAGTAATGAAGAAATAATGTTTAGTTAATCATGATTACAACACTATAATTCATTAGAATATATGTACACTTCTGTGACTGGACAGTTTTTTGTTCTACTACAAATTTACCTGATGAAGAAGACATGAACATCATTAATAAATCAGAAGTCATGATGATTCAAATACCTTAATTAATGCATTAATAAACGTATTGTTCCTGCATTAAGTCATGCATGAGATACTATAAATCCATGTATATTGATGATAGTTCATGAAGTACTACTTGAATGAATTCATGCTTTTTCATCCATGAAGTCATGCATGAATTCATGATAATTAATGTACCATTATTATAAAGTGTTACCATAATTGTATTTAGAGGTTGTACCAGAATAGGTTTACATGGTTTAATTTTCAAAAAACACAATATTTTTGTCATACTGCACTTTGCTGCAGCTCTTCTTTTCACCCTGTGTGTTGAGCTCTCTGTTTTAGCTACAGAGTGAGACATCTCACTTCTGTTCCATCTTTGTTGGGAGTCGCACATGCTCAGTACCTAGGTAAGGACTACTAGCCAGTCAGAAGCAGAGTATGAGGGCGTGCCCTGACAGTACCTAGGTAAGGACTACTAGCCAGTCAGAAGCAGAGTATGAGGGCGTGTCCTGACAGTACCTAGGTAAGGACTACTAGCCAGTCAGAAGCAGAGTATGAGGGCGTGTCCTGACAGTACCTAGGTAAGGACTACTAGCCAGTCAGAAGCAGAGTATGAGGGCGTGTCCTGACAGTACCTAGGTAAGGACTACTAGCCAGTCAGAAGCAGAGTATGAGGGCGTGTCCTGACAGTACCTAGGTAAGGACTACTAGCCAGTCAGAAGCAGAGTATGAGGGCGTGTCCTGACAGTACCTAGGTAAGGACTACTAGCCAGTCAGAAGCAGAGTATGAGGGCGCCCTGTCAGTAGCTACAGTTAGGTCCGGAAATATTTGGACAATTTTCATAATTTTGGCCCTGTGCGCTAACACCAGTGTTGGTCAAGTTACTTGGAAATAGTAATTAGTTACTGATTACTGATTACTTCTCTAAGAAAGTAATCCAGTTACTTTACTGATTACTTATTTTCAAAGTAATTAGTTACTTTACTAAGAAAAACATGATGCACGACCTGAATACACTATACAGTCCCTCCAGAAAAACGCAGAGTTTTTTTGTGATTGTTGCGGGCAAAAATCCTTGATTATGCGGCACGTTTTCTTAAAAAATGCGATGGAATATGCGGGATATTTATGCCATTTTATGCGATGAAAATGCGGTCATGTCAGTCGGGGGTTCAGGTTTTTTTTCTGGAGAGTTCCACATTCCTGTGCCGGCTTGCCAGGTGCTTGCTCAGATTTGAGGTGGAATTTTTCGCTGTAGATACAAGTTTTCTTCCCACGCAGAGTGTACAGCGGACGCTGATGTTTTTGTCACCTTTAACCGAGTCAAACTCAAAGTAATGTCGGTACTTCAGAGCAGGGCATGAAGTTAACTTTTTTGACCACCAGCCATTGTGGCAGGTGGATTTAAAAATCCACCTGCCACAATGACTTTTTACCAGCCAGATTTTTTTTGCCTCATAAAGGTGAAAAACAGGAATTACTGTGTCTCTCTGATCCTATCCTGTCCTATTCATCGTAGCCTGTGTATTAAGACAAAACATAATAATTTATTGAATTAATCAAATTTGAACATACAGTATAGGCCTGTGTGTCAGTGTCAGTGGCTTGTTGATCTTTACATTGTTAGTTAATTTTCTATCCTGGTCTGGGACACATTCATACGGTTTGAGTAGCTACTTATTGGACTTTAACTTATTGCACTTACAATAATGAGCGTAGCTGTCTTCCATTTAGGTTATTATGTACGTCTCATCTCCGTTTTTTCCTGCATCCACCGTGTGATTGTGTCTGTGTGTGTGTGTGTGTCCGTGTGTGTGTGTGTGTGTGTGTGTGTGTGTGTGTGTGTGTGCGTGCGTGCGTGCGTGCGTGCGTGCGCGGAGGAAATGCAGCAACAGCCCAGGACAGGACTGAAACGGCAGCAGCTTTCAGCGACATGAGAGTGAAACATCGCTACAGCGTACATTGATGTTAAAATTTCTACCGGTTGGCAGGACAGTCTGAAATGTTCTGCACGGTCTGTCGCTGTACGTTTTGTTGGTAAATGTGAAATGTTCGAGTCACACACGTCTTGTCTTCGTTATCAGAAACAAGGAAATGAATTTGACCCGTTCTCACTACCGCTTGGTCAGTGGCAGCACGTGGGACTGCTGGGATTGTCGCGAGTAATGCAAATGCGATAGGGGGCCCCGGCTGTCAATCAATGTCTTCCAGTGATGCAGGCCCCTGATTGGTCTGGGCCCGTAAGCAACCGCGTACCTTGCTTACGAATAGTTGCGCCTCTGAATCACTCAATTCTCATTGGCTACCTGCCAATGTGGCAGGTAGATTGACAGTGTTACCCGCCAATTGCAAAATTCACCCGCATTTGGCGGGTGGGCGGGTGTTAATTTCATGCCCTGCTTCCGAGCATTAAACGCTGCATGATCCTGCTCTCTCCCGCGCTCCATGTTGTCTCTTGTTCAACACTACACATGTCGGTGTTTACACTGACGTCGCGGCGCTCATACGTCATCGTCACTCACGAGACAGTCTCACCAAACAAAATCACGGTTAAGTAACGCAGTAACGCAGCCTGCTTACGGGGAAGTAACAGTAATCTAATTACTGTTTTTGCAATTGTAATCCCTTACTTTACTCGTTACTTGAAAAAAGTAATCGGATTACAGTAACGCATTACTTCTAACGCATTACTGCCCATCACTGCTAACACAATGGATTTGAAATTAAATCATCAAGATGATTTGAAATTGTAGTGCAGACTTTCAGCTTTATTTTGAGGGTATTTACATCAAAATTGGAGGAAGGGTTTAGGAATTACACACATTTTCATACATAGTCTCCTTATTTCAAGGGACCTAAAGTAATTGGACAATTGAGTCAAAAGCTGTTTCATGAGCAGGTATGGGCTATTCCCTCATTATTTAATCATCAATTAGGCAGATAAAAGGTCTGGAGTTGATTTCAGGTGTGACATTTTCATTTGGAAGCTGTTGCTGCGAATCCACAACATGCGGTCAAAGGAGCTCTCAATGCAAGTAAAGCAGGCCATCCTTAGGCTGCAGGAAAAGGAAAAATCCATCAGAGATGGCAGAAACATAAGGAGTGGCCAAATCAACAGTTTGGTACATTCTGAGAAAGAAGGAACGCACCGGTGAGCTCAGCATTACAAAAAGGCCCGGACGGCCACGGAAGACAACAGTGGTTGATGATCGCAAGATCCTTTCCATGATAAAGAAGAACCCCTTCACAACGTCTAGTGAAGTGAAGAAGACTCTCCAGGAAGTAGGCGTATCATTATCCAAGTCTACCATAAAGAGAAGACTTCACGAGAGCAAATACAGAGGGTTTACCACGAGGTACAAACCATTCATAAGCCTCAAGAATAGAAAAGGCAGATTAGAGTTTGCCAGAAGACATCTAAAAAAGCCAGCCCAGTTCTGGAAGAGCATTCTTTGGACTGATGAAACTAAGATCAACCTGTACCAGAATGATGGGAAAAGAAAGGTATGGAGAAGGCTTGGGACGGCTCTTGATCTGAAGCACACCACATCGTCTATAAAACATGGAGACAGTGTAATGGCATGGGCGTGCACGGCTTCCAGTGGCACTGGGTCACTAGTGTTCATTGATGATATGACAGAAGATGGAAGCAGCCGCATGAATTCTGAAGTCTATACGAACATTCTGTCTGTTCATATTCAGCCAAATTCAACAAAGTTGATTGGACGGCACTTCACAGTACAGATGGACAATGACCCAAAACATACTGCAAAAGCAACCCAGGCGTTTTTCAAGGCAAAGAAGTGGAATATTCTACAATGGCCGAGTCAATCACCTGATCTCAATCTGATCGAGCATGCATTCCACTTGCTTAAGACAAATCTTAAGGCACAAAGACCTGCAAACAAACAGCTGAAGACAGCTGCAGTCAAGGCCTGGCAAAGCATCACAAAGGAGGAAACGCAACAGTTGGTGATGTCTATGGGTTCCAGACTTCAGGCAGTCATCGCCTGCAAAGGATTCTCAACCAAGTATTAAGAATGGACATTTTATTTATGACTATATTCATTTGTCCAATTACTTTAGGTCCTTTGTAACGTGCACAAAAAAGTACACAAAAAGACATATAACACAATAAAGGAAAGGGGAAAGCCCAAAAGCATAATATGAGCACAGCAAGCCTAAAAGGACATACATATGTATTATGTTACAAATGTTATACAAATAATCCAATGTGGTTTCTTAATTTGTATGAAATTTTGTGAGCTGGAGAAAATAAAACCATTTCTGTTTACAAACAAACTTTCTCTGAATATGCTTCCTGCTTCTTACAGTGCAGACGCTTTGCTGCTTGCTCCTGCCTCTGCTTGCATATTTCTGCTGATAATCTTGCTTTTCCTCTGAGAGAAACTATGAGCAGCGGCTCTTGGATACTTATAAATCACTGGACTATACACTTTTTGTAGACATAGTAGGCTATTGCCATATTTAATCATTTTTCTTCGTGAGCGTGGCCTACCAATAGCTCAAGCCTGTACTGCAGTGACTGGAAACGTGGTACTAAGCTAAAGCTAATTAGCAGCAAGATGCCTCCCTTCTCCGTGGATGACTACTACAAACTCCTTCAGAAGATTGCTGTTCTAGAAACCAAAATTCAACGGTTAGAAGTAAACGTGGAGGTGAACACATCATGTGGGAATGACACCACTTTACCATGGACCCAAAACAATGGACAAAAGCATGCTAACACACGGCTAATTAGCACCAACAAGACTACAAAGAAACAGGAGGACTGCGAAGCGGATAATAAATCAACAAGTGGTAGTCCTCCCGGGAACTCTTTCGGTGCAAAGCCTAAGAGTAAATCTTCCTGGGAAATGGGAGGACGACTAACAGGCAGGGCACAGCGCCCTGAGATTTGTGATATGAACGGCTGGCCTGCATTACCATCCAGGCAGAGCGCCTCTTCAACCCCTGTACTTAGTAGGACACAGCCGTGGACAGCTGCAAAAGGGAGAATTAGCAACAAAATGCCTCCCCAACAACCAAGTCTGCAAGTTGATAACAGATTTGCTACACTGCAGCAGGACCCTGGACCTTCATCTGACCTGGATTGTGTCTCATCGTCACACAGCAGGGTAAGGACTGAGAGCAATTCAAAAAGTAAAAAGCTACAGGGAAAACTAACAACTGGGCCTCAAACTCTGATTGTAGGTGACTCTGCTGTAAAAGATGTAAAAAGCAGAAAAAACACCAAAATACTCTGTTTTCCCAAAGAAATGGTGTCTGACTTGGCCAACAGAATCCCGGATATCGTGGCAGCACACCCAACTGTGAATAACATTATACTGCATATAGGGTCACATGATGCTGTAAAGCAACAGTCTGAAGTGCTGAAAAGGACTTCATGGATCTACTGAAAACAGTCAGCTCCCTAAATGCGAGGGTGTTTATCAGTGGACCTCTACCGCCAGTCAGAAGAGAAGTTGAGAGATTCAGCAGACTGTTGGCACTGAGCACATGGCTTTCAACTGCGTGTACCGCTCATTCTCTGCAGTTCATTGACAATTTTGACATGTTCTGAGAGCGCAGACATCTTTTTAAGAAAGATGGAATTTTCCTTAACAAACCAGGAGTAAAGCTGTTCACCTCTAACCAACTTTACTTTCTGCGCCACACATCAGCTCCCTCGGCCAAGGACACAAGAGGAATCAAAACAAGAGGAAGACATAACAAAACAGGGCAGTAATCCACCACAGCCCCCGCCTGAGCAAATATTTGACCATGGAAGACCAGAGCAGAGATGAGAAATCTCAATCCCCCTCTTCACCCGTCCAACTCCCCTCAAACCCCTTCACCAACCCTGACGCCTTTGAGGATCCATAGACCCCGCCCACGCCATTGCTCTCTCCACTCACCTTTTCCCCTCCTTCCCCCTGCACCATGTTGGATTTCACTGACCAGATGAAGCGACTGGTAGTTGAAGGAACCAAATTTATCCCCCTTCCTTCTCCCATCATTCGCCCCCGGCCAAAAGTAGATACTGGAATCAAACTTACCCCCCTTCGTTCTCCCATCATTGGCCCCCAGCCAAAAGTTAAACGGCAGGCACCACTGCCCACCCAAGGACGGCAGCTAACTCCTCCTCCCCAGACTGATAAGTATACTTGTGTACAAAATGCAGCAAGCTTTGTCTGATATGTGCCGGGTCCAGGCTGCACGCATAGTGGCACTCATGACTTTTTTCAGGACAAGCCCGGGCCCTGTGTATTAAATCCTTCCTCAATTTATGTTGTGATAGGTAATAGAAAAAGAACGATAAATCTGCTAAGTAAGAACAAGCACTTATCAGCAAACCTCGCAAATTTAGCATTCATTCCTCGTCAGCCAACGCCTATACCAAAAGTTGAGACAGATAAATATTTGAACACACTAACACTAGCCTTACTAAACGTCAGGTCTTTGGCAGGAAAATCATTTTTAATCAATGATTTTATTATTAAGCACAATCTTGATTTTATGTTTTTAACTGAAACCTGGTTGGACCATAATAACAGTGGTGCTGTTCTCATTGAGTCAGCTCCCCCTAACTTCAGTTTTATGAGTGAGCATAGAGTGAATAAGAAAGGAGGTGGAGTAGCCATTTTGTATAATGACTCATTACATTGTACTCAAATATCTTATGGAAATTTTGCTTCTTTTGAATATGTGACTCTTCAGCTAAAGTCCACCCCCCGAGCCATATTTCTAAATATCTACAGACCACCGAAATACTGTGCAGCTTTCTTTAGATGACTTTACTGAACTGCTATCTATAATCTGTATTAACTTTGACTGTGTAATTATTGCTGGTGATTTTAACATTCATGTGGACAACCTGCAGGATAGAGGGACCAAAGAACTGTGTTGTGTTTTTGAGAACTATGGACTGACTCAGCATGTGACGGAATCCACCCACAACAAGGGTCACACTCTGGACTTGATTATCTCCAAGGGTTTGAACATTTCCAAGGTTGTGGTGACTGACGTTGCTCTCTCTGATCATTCATGTGTTTTCTTTAACGGCACTATCTCGGTACACAAAAGTGTCAGGGCTGGACTGGCCATCGGGCATACCGGGCATTTTCCCGGTGGGCCGACGCACTTTTGGGCCGAATCGCCGATATAATTTATAGGCCTTTGTTTTAATTATTTTATTTTTTTGGGCCGCGCCGGCCCATAGATAACTGACAGCGGCCCATTCGGTAATTGTACAAAAGTCCGTCTGTCAGGACTGATTGTGGCTGCATGCCGGGGGGTAGCGCGGACACGCGCCTTACCGCGAGCGGGCGCACGCGCCACACGGAGAGAAAAGTGGGAGAAAGAGAAAAGAGACTGTGTGCGCCCAGAGGATAATCAGTTGAGCTCGCGTGTGTGTGCGTCTTTGAGAAGTGTAAGTCCCATAGCTTACGTTGTCAGTCCATTTGGGCCTGTTGTTGTATTGGTCTGTAGTTCTTTTACATTTAAGTAAGTTAGCTGGTAATTTCAATGTTTGTGTTAATCACCTGTTAGCTACTTTGCACGTGGCTGTTGATTTATAATGCAGATTGTTGGAAGCTCTTGCTCACGTTTGTATTTAGCTACATTATTGTATTATTATTGTATTGTATAGGAGTTACATTACATTGATATAGTGTAATTAATAGTGGGTTTGTTGTTGTTTGCTAGCCTATATGTATACTCCATATGCATTGTGTATGGTAGCCTTCACAATGTTATTTGTTTCTTTGCAGAACCACACACAAATACACAGCCATAGCAGAGCTACCCACGCCCATTTTGTACTGTTGCCTTATGTAATAAAGCGTCAAGAGCGATAATTGTCTCCGTCCGTGTTTTAACTGACTGGGGCGAAGTTGGAAACCGGAATCAGATCAACTACAGTCCTAAGCTAGACCTAACTCAATCAAATCCAGGAACACCCTTCCCCACTCCCGGCCCTGAGACACGAGCTGTAAACGTTATAATATGCTGGAAGTTTAGCATCCACGTTAAAATGGACAAACGACCACGGAACCCCATACGCAAGCGGTGTGTACAGAAATTACAGAAAAAGATTAAGTATCTACAGGCGAATGCCTCAAAATGTGCCAACATGTCTGACATGTTTGGGGCTGTAGAAGCTGCTTCAACATCAGCATTAGGCTACCTGAAGTAGAGGAAGGAGGAGAGGTGGCTGGCTATACAGAGAAGCAGAAACAACATCATGATGACAGGGAAGAGGCAGAGGAGGAGGAGAGCGACCATGACAGGGCCACGGGAGAGAGGGAGGAACAGGTGGAAGAGAGAGTAGGCCTAGTTGACGACGGTAAGAAGTACGTGAATTAACAGGTTGTGTGTGTGTGTGTGTGTGTGTGTGTGTGTGTGTGTCTCACGTCATAATGACAACAAGCAGTTTGGCAGTAACATTAAAGTTAGTGGCTGTCAGGTAACCTAACTGTTTAAGGGTTGGCCTGTTGGGTAGCTGAAGTCTGTGTTCTACTAGGCTCATGTATACTATGTATACAGCCTGTTCTACTAGGCTCATGTATACTATGTACAGCCTGTTCTACTAGGCTCATGTATACTATGTATACAGCCTGTTCTACTAGGCTCATGTATACTATGTATACAGCCTGTTCTACTAGGCTCATGTATACTATGTGTACAGCCTGTTCTACTAGGCTCATGTATACTATGTATACAGCCTGTTCTACTAGGCTCATGTATACTATGTATACAGCTGTCTCTCTACATTGCCCAGAGATTTAAGCTAAATGAATTATACCTTAAGTTAGCTGACATTTCTCTCTGTTTCTTACTCTTTTAAAGGTTACCTTGTTAGAGTAAATCTTTCTTGTTCATTGGTGTGGGCCAAGGCAACATTTTGATTGACTTTACTGACAATACACTTGTATACTTAAATGTTGTTAAATAATTTGAAATTATACTTTAAACTTTATCTTTGGCAATGACTTCCACTTGAGTATGGACATTGTGTAGGCTACCCTATGGCCTCCAGGTCGCCAATCAAAAGTGAGTGAGTACACTGCTTCTCTTTTCCAGGGCATGTACTACTCCCAGCTTTATTGTAGCTTTTGGGAAGGGTTATGGTTATGGTTATTGTAGTTAGCAGACACTTTTGTCCAAAGCGACAAAATATGAATCTTACAATGGTTAAAATTAACAGTAAACTGTTTTTAAAAGTTGCTAAGCCAATATTAAGCAAAATAGTAATAATAACAATAATGGCAATACAATATCAAATATCAATAATAATAATAAAAAATACCATAAATATACAAATCATAACTCTAAGAATGTGTAAGATCAACAGATAAGTCTTGAGACCTCTTGAAGGATCCAAAACTATCACATGAACGCAGAACACAAGGCAACTCATATCATAGAATGGACGCATATTTTAAGAGGACTGTCTGCAGGGAATGTGTCTGACCAATCACGGTGGGTGTGGGCCGCCTGGGCCAAAAATGCCCGGGCCGATTTTTTGTCCCAGTCCAGCCCTGAAAAGTGTCCAAACTAAGGTAATCAGAAAACGGTATATCACTGAAAACACCAGTGAAACATTCATTCAGCTTTTCTCCTCCACACCCGCCCTCACTGGGGTCTCAGTCAATGAGCTTATAGATAATTTCAATTTTAAAATTACAAATGTTATTGATGCCATTGCACCCACTAAGGTCAAAGCTGTCTGTAGTAAGAAAAGATCTCCATGGAGAAATGTCATACGGGTAAGAACAGAAAAATCAGAGTGTCGAAAAGCTGAACGTAGGTGGCGAAAAACTAATCTCCAGGTCCACTATAACACCTACAAAGAAAGACTTCACATTTATAATTTGGAACTGAGGAATGCTAGGTGGCCCTTCTTCTCTGACATTATCGCCAGAAACAATAATAATTCACGTGCTCTGTTTGCTACTGTTGATAGGTTAACAAACCCTCCAGTACCAGTAGCATCTGAACTTTTATCTACCAAGGCCTGCAATGATTTTGCCTCATTTTTTGAAGACAAAATTCAGAAAATTAGACTAACTGTCAGTGCCTCCATATCAAGTAAGGGATATGTGTTGCCACACTGTCCAGGCAAAACAAATTACAATATCACACAATTTCATATGATCAACCATAAAAACCTGGAGGACATTATACAACATCTGAAAACCTCCTCCTGTTGCCTTGATATTCTACCAACAGGCCTTTTCAAAAATGTTTCAAATTGTATGTCTTCTGATCTTTTACAGATTGTAAACACGTCTCTACTCTCAGGTATTTTCCCAAAGGACCTGAAAACTGCAGTCATCAAGCCACTTTTAAAAAAGAACAATCTAGACACGGCACTACTGAGCAACTATAGGCCGATATCTAACCTTCCATTCTTAAGTAAAATCATTGAAAAAGCGTTTTTTCAACAGCTCAACCTTTTCTTATCACTAAACAATGGTTTTGATGCCTTCCAGTCGGGTTTTCGACCACACCACAGCACTGAGACAGCTCTTGTTAAAGTATTTAATGATATCCACTTAAACACAGATAGTGGCAAAACTGCAGTCTTAGTATTACTTGATCTCAGTGCTGCATTTGACACAGTCGACCATGACATATTACTACACCGATTAGAAAACTGGGTTGGCCTTTCTGGCTCAGTCCTAAACTGGTTTAAATCCTATTTAAAGAATAGGGACTACTTTGTATCTATAGGTAATTATACATCTGAGCATACAAATATGACATGCGGAGTTCCCCAAGGCTCCGTTCTGGGGCCTCTTCTGTTTAACATCTATATGCTTCCACTGGCTCAGATTATGGAAAACAACAAAATATGTTACCACAGTTATGCGGACGACACACAAATTTACATAACCTTATCGCCAGGAGACTATAGTCCTATTCAAACACTGACTAAGTGCATTGAACAAATTAATGACTGGATGTGCCAGAACTTTCTTAAATTAAATGAAGAAAAAACTGAGGTGGTTGTTTTTGGAGCAAAAGAGGAACGATTGAAAGTCAGCGCTCAGCTTCAAACGACAATGTTAAAAACAACAGACAAAGCCAGAAATCTTGGTGTAATTATGGACTCAGACCTGAATTTCAACAGCCACATTAAGACAATTACAAAGTCATCCTATTACCACCTTAAGAATATATCAAGGGTAAAGGGACTTATGTCTCAGCAGGACTTGGAAAAACTTGTCCATGCTTTTATCTTCAGTAGACTGGACTACTGTAACGGTGTCTTTACAGGTCTCCCTAAAAAATCAATCAGACAGCTGCAGCTGATTCAGAACGCTGCTGCTCGTGTCCTCACTAAGACCAAGAAAGTGGATCACATCACTCCAGTTCTGAAGTCTTTACACTGGCTTCCTGTGCCTCAGAGAGTTGATTTCAAAATCCTTCTGCTGGTTTATAAATCATTAAACGGTTTAGGTCCAAAATACATTTCTGACCTGCTAGTCAACTACGAACCACCCAGACCTCTCAGGTCGTCTGGGACAGGTCTGCTTTCTGTCCCCAGAGTCAGAACTAAACAGGGAGAAGCAGCATTTAGTTTCTATGCTCCACATATCTGGAACCAACTTCCAGAAAATTGCAGGTCCGCTGCAACTCTCAGTTCTTTTAAATCAAGGCTGAAGACCTTTCTTTTTGATGTTGCTTTTGGTTAAATGACTATCCATTTCTTATACTTTCGTTGCTTATTTTATCTGCTTTTATATTTTTAACTGTTTTTAACTGTTCTTTAATGTTTCATTTCTTATACTGCACTGTAACTTTTATTCTTGTATTTTGATTGTCTTCATGTAAAGCACTTTGAATTGCCCTGTTGCTGAAAAGTGCTATACAAATAAAGCTGCCTTGCCTTGCCTTGCCTTAATCACATAAAATACATACACAGACAAAGGGTCCTATCTTGCACCCGGTGCAGCACAGCGCAAAGGCCGCCGCAAGTGTCTTTGCTCGTTTAAGACCACCGCAGTTGTCAATTTCCCGCCCAGCACCCACGTCGTTTAAATAGCAAATGCACCTGCGCCCATCTTTGCGTCCATGGGCGTGCTGGTCTTACAGGGAGGTGTGTTCAGGTGCATTCTTGGAGTATTGCTATCTTGAGGCAGCGGGGAGTGATTGCGCCATTGACCAACAAAAACCTGGTCTAAAGTCAATAACGCAGCATTTCATTGTTATTTTAACAGCACATTAGTAAAATGCTCCGAGGCTCGTGCACAGCGCTCACACACTATGCTTGTTACACACACACAGGGACGCACAGCAGCACACAAACATGCAAAAGATTGCAAATAAAAATATTACGGTGCAAATCCGCCATCATAATAGCAATGCGCCAAGGTCCAAACAAGGTCCTGGCTTTTAAAGGGAATGGGAGATTACACTCTGATTGTTTTATTGCATGTTACGCCCAAAACACACCTACGATTAATGAAGACACTAAGTACAACCCTTTAGAACCATGCGCCCGGCGCAAGGACCCTTTTTTCCGCCGTCAAACTAGCAAAAGTGGATTTGGACACGCCTTAAACGCACCTTAGGTCGTTAAAATAGGGCCCAAAAACTAGAAGGGCATTCGGGGAGTGCAGACCTCTGCCAAGGCCAAGTGCCCAGTCTCGCGGCTTACTGTTGTTGTTTCTTACTTCAATAACGGCAACATCTTTCCAAAAGTAAATGCGTAATCGTGTTAAATAATGGGGATTATGATTTTGTTTCCATAATCGAGCAGCTCTACATGCTACATCCTTCGAACAAGTTTAAAAAAAATCGGGCCAGAAGTTTTTTCCATAAAACAGCTGACAGACAGACAGACAGACCATCCATCCATCCATCCATCTTCGTCCACTTATCCGGGATCGGGTTGCGGGGGCAGAATCTCCAGCAGAAGCCCCCCAACGTCCCTTTACCGAGCCACATTAACAGCTCTGACTGGGGGATCCTGAGGCATTCCCAGGCCAGGTTGGAGATATAATCCCTCCACCTAGTCCTGGGTCTTCCCAGAGGCCTCCTCCCCACTGGATGTTACTGGAACACTTTCTAGGAAGTCGCCCAGGGGGGCATCCTTACCAGATGCCCAAATCCCCTCAACTGACTCCTCACGTATGACTGAGCATCTCACCCTATCTCTAAGGGAGACGCCAGCCACCTTCCTGAGGAAATCCATTTCGGCCGCTTGTACCCTGGATCTAGTTCTTTCGGTCATGACAAATAAAGCGAAAATATAACCTCCTTGGCAGAGGTATCAAAATGTAATCTCTGATATAGTTTCAGCCTGTGTTTATGTCTGTGTCGCCCCCTGCAGGACAAAGAAGGTGCCTTCATTGTCAGAGACTCCAGCACTCCAGGAACTTATACCGTCTCTCTCTATGCCAAGTCTGCTGCCGGGTAAAGACACCGTGTTGTCCCTTTGTCTTTATTTGCAAGTTTTATGTTCTTTGTCATATCTTTAATTTATTGTTTATAGTTTCAGGTTTTTTTAATCTATTTTTTTCCTGTAATGTTTTTGTACGTTCTAGAAACTTGCTTCAGATAGGACCTATGCATTTTAATTATTTTTATCACAATATTATTTAATTGTCACATTGTTGTGACGATATTGTTGTTGTTGTGGTGTTATTTGCAGGGAGGGAAGTGCAGCTATAAAACATTACCACATCAAGGAGACCCAAGGCTCGCCTCCACAGTTTTACCTCGCAGAGAAACACTTGTTCAGCTCTATCCCCGACCTGATCGAGTACCACAAACACAATGCAGCAGGTGAACTATTTTGTGACGATTTGCTGTGTTTCTTTAATCATATCAGAAAGTAAATCCAATAGCTTAATGTTGAGGTAAATGTGCTTGTTCGGTCCGACTGAGAAACTGTGAATGCTATTTTTTCTTTAACATTTCATACACTAAACCAATCAGTTGATTCATCCAGAAAATAATCAGCAGATTAATTAATTAATTAATAATGAACACAATTGTTAGTTTCAGTCCTAAACAAAAAGCACAGCTGAGGAGGATGGAAATGTAATCGGTTCTGCAGGTATTTGATCATAAATTACATTTGAATATTCCCTCTAAAAAAACACATAATATTCGAACTATTCAAAAATCTGGTTGCACGTGCGCATTTTGTCAATGACGCGCATTACGTCAATAACAAATTAATACAAAGAGACATAACTACTTGTATAGGTAGTCTATTTAAGTTTAAACATATTTGACAACGTATTACCTACACGAGACCGCAGACCTCACGCTCGCTCGCTCGCTCGCTCGCTCACTTTCTCTCTCTTGCCCTCACGCTCTCTACGCAAATTCCGTGTGCATAACGGTTTAAAATGAACAACAATAAACACATTTTGAGTGGTGATCAAGAGTTTTGTGCAAGCAATTTAAGGTCGCGACTATTGTCCCAAATATAGCAAGCTTCATTCAGTGATTGAAACAAATATTATTAACATTAATTGAAGTTTCACAGTAGCCTATATAGAACCGACATAACGCTCCTAGCGAGCTGTGTTGTGGTAAACAAGGAGCTTTTCTTTGACATGAAAAGGTAAATAATCAAACCAGTGGAAGCAGTGCATTTAACCTTTATTCATGCATATGGCTTACCTTAAGCTCTTTTGTTTTTAGCACATTGTTAAGCATTTCCCAGTCATCATTAATCCAATGCGCCTGCCTCATCCATGACACTGATCGGTCCTTGTCCTTACAAATGAACGAAATTAATTTCTCCGTTATGGCCTCGTGTCGTGTTGCAGACAAGAGCTTGTGGCAGGCGGTGCAAAATACGTGTCAAGACGTGACTGTTTAGCTGGAGTTCCACACATTATGCCATGCTCATTTGGGTGCACATTTTCGAGATGTGACCTCATGTTGCTAGTGGTCGAATGGTATGCTAACTGTATTTTACATAGCTTGCATACAACTTTATCTCGCGGCTCAACTATTTTACCTCCTACCGACCAAAATCCAAAGTACTTCCAGACATGACTTTTTGGATTTTGGGGGGTTAAAATCGCTTTCTCTGATGCGGTCGAGTTGGGCTCTGCACTTTCTGCTATCTTCCTGCTTGGTTCTTTCAGGGAATGATTGTAAAGATTTACAAAGAATATGTTTAGGGCATTTCCTCTCTAACCGGGACGTTTTGGGACCAATTGGTGGGATTGCTGTGGACGAAGTACACACGGAGATACACTTGTAAGAGCCAATGAGGTTTAACCTCATTTGTATCCAGCTAATTTAAATAACTCATGTTACTGTATTGTGTCAACAGTTAACTTCATTTAACCCTCCTGTTGTCCTCGGGTAAGAAATGTGGGTTTCTTTCAACTTAATTGCCAAAGGTATCACGGATGGTTCCTCAAAACGCTCTTCACATGTCAAATTAAGGATAAGTTCACTAATTTTATTGACTTTTAGGTGTTTCACTAATTTTATAGCATTATTCTGACTACTGTCAAACATCCTCTGATCTTAAATATTAGTCAAAATAATTCATACGTTCTGCTTTTTTAACTCAAAAATTATATATAATTTCATATAGGCTAAATTAGCTTTATTGACCATAAATTCCAAAAAATGGTAAAAATAGTGGCAATAACTTGTTGTTAGTGTATACTAGTGGTAGTGGAAAAAAATCGCAGAAAAGAATGCTACAAAAATATTGAGTTAAACATCGAAAAGAGACAAAAACGTTTTTTTTTGTTTTTTTTAAAGCAGCAAAATAAGTAACAAAAACATCAAAAGTGTTCATTTTCAATTTTGACCCAGAAGGACAACACAAGGGTTAATATTGTATGTGGCGTTTTCTTTTAAAAATGTTCCACTAAAACAAGTTCCTTCCTGGGACTACTTAGCAGAGCCACCGTCGCTGCGTCCAAAGCTTAGCGCCACCCAAGACGATTGTGATTAGTTTAAAGAAATGCAAACAGCCCAGAGAGTTTTATTTCTTTCTTGATGGTTAATTTTTTTAGATTCCATGGCTTTTCCATTTCCATTCCTTAGGTTTGACATTTGCTTCCATGCATACTGTGGGCTAAGTGTGTGAACATTTCTCTATATCATTTATCTATAACTCAGGTCTTGTTGCCAGGTTGAGGTATCCTGTAGGGAAACAGGAAAAGTCAGCTCCGTCCACCGCCGGCTTCAGCTACGGTGAGTCCGGACAGAAACCCTGCTCAGCTTTTAAACAATCTGCATCCATGAACGCACCTCTCTTACCTTCTTCTTCTCCCTGTTCCCTCCATCCAGAGAAGTGGGAGATCAACCCCAGTGAGCTGACGTTCATGAAGGAGCTGGGCAGTGGCCAGTTCGGTCTGGTGAGGCTCGGCAAGTGGAGGGCTCAGCACCGAGTGGCCATCAAGGCCATCAGAGAGGGAGCCATGTACGAGGAGGACTTCATCGAGGAGGCTAAAGTCATGATGTGAGGAGGGGGGAGGGCCGCTGAAAAGAAGTTCATGGTCCTAGGAAAACATAATAAACACGCAAATTAAAACAAGTGCAAAAACCAAGCAATCCAATAAGCATCAAATAAATGATAAGACAGAAAAGCAAAGGAACAATAAAACAATAGTGACAATTACTAAGTTAAAGCAGTGCCAAATTTCAATTGTTGTTTAAAAATGTTCACAGAGTTTGCATCTGTTATATTCTTGACTAGGGAGTTTCATAGTTTTGGTGCATCTTTAAAAACAGGCTAAGCTAAAGTTGACAGTTTTATAGTCTTTGTTTCTGTTCACATTGTGGTCTCAAAGAACAAAATCTAGGAAAATTGTCAAAACAATTGGTGTTGTCTGGGGCTTATTATGTAAAGAAACCCATTACAGCCAAAAACAAATCAATAAATACACCGTTATACAATACAAAATATCTCACTAGTATCTGTATGAATTATACGCAGGTCAATATTGTTTCATTATCTCATAATTATGACATTCTTGAAAAATGATACTTACACTAGCAGCAGACAATCTAAGAGGCTGTGAAGGATTATGAAACAACAAGGAATTAGTAATGTAGGCCGGTCCCAAACCTTTAAGAGCCTTATACAGAAGTAAAAGACACTGGGAGCTAAAACTGGGGTAATATGCTTTCTCCTTCCTGTTTTAGTTAACAGGCAGGCAGTAGAGTTCTGGATTAATAGTAGTTTATCAATTGTTTAAGAAGACTGGTGAGGAGAACATTAAGTGGCATATCTACCTTTGACTTCTGCTCCCCTCTAGTGGAGACGAGTAAGACCTGCAACAGCATGCAGTAATCCTGTCCTCTGAACTATGGTGGCCTGTAATGACAGAAATTATAACGTCACATTTCCCCAGAGTAAAGCAGTTAACTATTTAACAACTATTTAAACTAGTTGTTACAAACTGAAGAATTGCAGGTCTTACTCGTCTCCACTAGAGGGCAGCAGATGTTTTCCCACCAAAAGTGGGGCACGGCCTTCAATTAATGACGCAGTGACCGCATTAACCGCTCTGGTCAATTCTTTGTAACAACTAGTTTAAATAGTTGTTCATGAGGTTCAGAAGTTTTAGGAGTTTGTGAATTCGTAGCAAAACCTGAGCTGTGAGGCAAGTTCGTCTTTTGTGAAAAGCTTACAATAAAAATTAAAGCAAGACAAAAGAAAATAGACTAAAGGTGAAACAAAACCGTTCTGATTTCCGTGAGTAAATCGCGGGTCATCATGTGGCCGCTGTGGACAACTGTGTTGATTAAAAACTGATCTGTCAGAGTGAAAAACAGTAAAGCAATTGTTAATTCTTCTACCTGCATCACTGTCTATAATTTGTGTGTTTTCTTCAGGAGACTGTCTCACCCTAAACTGGTGCAGCTGTACGGAGTGTGCAGCCAGCAGAAGCCCATTTACATCGTCACAGAGTTCATGGAGCGTGGCTGTCTGCTGAACTTCCTCCGGCAGCGGCGGGGCAGCTTCAGCCTGGGGTCCTTGCTGAGTATCTGCCTGGATGTCAGCGAGGGCATGGAGCACCTGGAGGCCAACGGCTTCATCCACAGAGATCTGGTAACTTACACGTTACTCTGATATTCCAGTCCGGGTTCTGTTTTTTTCCATCCTGACTGGATTCTGTGGCTGTGTTTTCTACCACAGGAACTTTCTAACCCAGAACGTAGAATCTTATTCAACAACTAACCCCACGTGGAGACATGCTAATACAGCTACTTTGACTCACATTGCTGCTTGTAGCTTAAAGTTAAAACCTCAGTCATATTTTCCAAGCATGTCCCATCCTGAAACAAAAAACAAGTAAATTACCTGAAAATTCAGTGATGTATGAAAGCTTTTTCTCGGGTTTTAACAATCAGTTTAAGGCACAAATGTGTACATATACTGTTAGCAACTTTACTAACCTTTATTGTAGAGGGTCCAGATTGTAGTTGTGGCTCCTTCACCAAAAGTTTAAATATTTTTAGTCTGCAAATTATGTGAAATTTGCAAAATTGTTAGACGGATAGTCAGAAGTTATTACAATTCATCATTTTACGTTATTCATCAAGAATGACTATCAAAATCAAATTCCATTGCAATTAAGCGTGTCACGATTCTCGAAAACCACGTTTTGATTTGTCTTTTGATTTTAAGGTTGTGATTCCATTCACTTCAACAATTTTTTCCTCGGATGGGGGTGAAGAGAGAAAAAAATCTTGGAATCGTAGATACTGCTTTTGATTTCAATACTCAACATAAATTGACAATTTTTGGTTCAGAAAATCCTGACACCTAATTGCAATCCATTTTATAGTTGAGACATTTCACAAAAAAACACCTCAAATGTAAACCTCATGATGGTGCTAGAGGAGAAGTCTGGGGGTCACCACAGTCACTGTGATTCATTATCTGTACACCGTGAATGTCTGTACTGAATTTGGTGCCAATCCATGCTAAACTTTTTGAGATATTTCAGTCTGGGCTGAAGTAGTGGACATTCCTGAAGCTACGCTGCTAGTGTGGTTAAAACAAAAAAACACACAACCACAGCAAACGTAGAACTAGGGTTGGGTATCATTTGTTTTTTTTCCGATACCGGTGCTAAAACGATACTTTTAAATAACTTTGAATGCACCGCAAGGCTTACTTAGTTTCAAGTGAACTGTCTGTGTTGTTTTTCCGACAATGTCAGCTGCAGACTGCTTAACCTCCCGCTGTTGGAATCCTCTACAGTGAAATACAGTCATACCGTTTAGCTGTCAGCATTTTAACCGTGTTTAATCCAGCTGCTAGCTAACGGTAGGCCAACGTTACCTGCTGTCAAGTGAAGTGTTAACTAGCGTCATGTGCAGTGATGCTCCTGTTGCCTCTAACATCTGTTTCAGAGCATCAGAGAGCAGCGCCAAAGGCATTTATTTGGCTCCGAAATGAGGCACCGAAATCTGTGTTGCAATTCGGTCCGGTAGATACCGGTTGTTTAGGCACCGGTGCCGTATTAGCACCGGGTTTTGGTACCCAACCCTACTTAGAACTGCTCAATACACTGCTCCTTCTCCTCTCTTTTCCCTTCTTCACCTCCTCTGCAGGCTGCCAGGAACTGTCTTGTGAACGACTCTCTGGTGGTGAAGGTGTCTGACTTTGGCATGGCCAGGTACAAACTTAATCCCAACACATTTACATGTTTATCTGTCATCCTTTATCTAGAGTGTCTTAAAACCAAGCGTCAACTTCGGGGTCTGAAAAGTGAAGCTAATGTCGAAGTTACTTAATTCTATTCCGCATTCTATCTAAATTCCAGCAGGGGGTGACTCCACAAAGAAGTCTGTTTCTATAGAAGTCTATGAGAAAATGAGCCTACTTCTTACTTGATTTATTACATCAATAAACAGGTTTATGGTCTCAATTGCTAGTTTCAAGTCTAAACTCGGATGTTAACATTGTAAATTATGGTCCCATTTATTTTAAAATAGACGATAAAGCAGGGGATGCTTTAGGACCTGTCAATCTGGACAGAGACTAGCAATGCTAACCATGCTAACACTGTGGACATTAAAATAGACTTTAACTTGTTTTTGGGTGTTGTCCATGTTTTCATCTTAAACTTTTAACCCTCTCACTTTGTTTTTTTCACTGCATCATTATTAATTGGAACATTTTGCTCATCAAAAAATGTCTTGTTCAGCATTCGTTAGCACCAAAGCTCGCTGGCGTTAGCTGGTAACTTATGTGAAAGTTTGCCAGTACCCGGAGGTCCACTTGGCTGAATTCCGCTGGATGACTCGCTTCAGAAGTGTTAAAAATTGGCGAATTTCCCTCTTTAGCGTTTAGCTTAGCGCAGCGCCATTGCAACCATAAACAACACTGGCTTAGCTGCGTCATCCCCCCCACCCTCTTGGCCAAATATGGTCACTTCTGGCACTAAAACACCAAAATAGTGACGTCAAAATGCAAACTCCTGGCTTCAAAACGGCAGACCACAAACCAATGGGTGATGCTTATGCTACGTCCATTATTTTTTCAGTCAATGCTTAAAACAAGGTAGAAAGATTGCACTGTAACTATTCCTGTCACATTTAAATGTTGTTGTGTGTTTTGTAGATACGTGTTAGACGACCAGTACACCAGCTCGTCTGGAGCCAAGTTTCCAGTGAAGTGGTCGCCTCCTGAAGTCTTTAACTTCTGCAAATACAGCAGCAAGTCGGACGTCTGGTCCTTTGGTACGCACACTTTAACATCAATAAATCATCGAGTATAAACATTAAAAATCGATTCACATTTTTAACGCAATTCAAGCTCTGCCGATTCAAAATCGATTCATAGAATTCCAAAAATCGATTCATATTTATTTTTTTTATTGTATGTCTACTGCAATCACATGGGAAAAGTAATCACATTTACATACTGTGAATCGTTTTTTGAATCGAGAATCGTTTTTGAATTGAAAATTGATTTTGAATCGAATCTTGAGCCTAAAAATCGATATTGAATTGTGACATTTTCTGAATCGTGCACCCCTAAAAAAACATCACATCTCTATCGGCCTCTTTTTGTACATTTTACAACTTATTTGCAACAAACTAAAGCCCACTTTAGACCAAAGATTTGCAAGTTGAAACTTGCAAGTACGTTCGAAAGCGGTTTCATTGTGAATCTTTGGCGTGAACTGGGAACACTTGACAGTTTTAACAATAACGCTCCTGACTTATTAAACCTGTCGTTTGTGTCTCCAGGTGTGTTGATGTGGGAGGTTTTTACTGAGGGCCGCATGCCGTTTGAACACAGTCAGAATCACGAGGTGGTAACCTTGGTTACCAAGGGTCACCGCCTCTACAGGCCCAAAATGGCCACGCCCGCCATCTATGACATCATGCAGATCAGTTGGCATGAGGTGAGAACCGTGAGAAACAACATGCTACTGTGTTTTTATTCTAAATACACTGTATGAAGTACTGTTATATATGGTATCCAATCATGTTCCGTCAGTTCATTTTAGTGTCCAGTTGACCTGAATTTTGAATTGATTTAAGCTGACAAATGATTGTTGGGATGACAGTAATTCAATCCATTGATAACAAAAATATTGATTATAATATAGTTTTCTTCCTCCTCAGTTTCTAAACAAAACTATCCATCACATTATTTACTAAATCCACGGATCTGGCCAGAATGCTAATAGCTAATAATGCATGAACGTGTTGAAAGGCATGATTGTATGGAGAATTATTTATAGCAGATATTTTTAGTTTGTTCCATTTCTGGTTTTGTCCTTTGACTTCCAGTTGCTATTACAGGCTTTTATAAACACTAATAGCCCCTTAAAAAGTCGCAGTCCTGATCTGTTTACAAGCGGCAGATGTCTACACAATGTGACACATTCCAACATCAGTGGCAGACAGGAAGGAAGACAAAACTGTTTTTGGAGCTTTCCCACCTCTTCTTTAAGCTCACCTCTGCTGCAGTTCTCAAAGAGACTGTCCTCCCTCAAGAAACACCCACATAAGTCGTTTTTCCAAGCATCAAAACGTTTATAGGGACAGCGCCCTCTAGTGGCCATTATAATTATGAAGGGAGCAGAGCAGGAAGTAAGGTGATTAAGTTCTGACTAAGAGCCAAGTTCTGCGTAAAGAGGAAGGTTGCGGCGGTGGATGGGTCTAACAAACACAGGAAGTTCGGAACAAACGGAGCCACTACGGAGCTTCTTTGCTGCAGATCGACTGGCAGAAAGAATCATGCTGTGATCACAAAAAGATGCTTCCCATTGAAATACATTAGTTAAAAAACGTGCTGATATCACGAAAAAAACTAATTAAACATGTCATGTACACAAATCAATAGATTAAATTACATGAACAGACTGGTGAGACTGGGTATTCACTGTAATAGCTGCTATCTACTTTAGCTAATTCAGAAAGGTAGTCAACAGCTCCCTCATCTGGGCAACGTTATCTCTGACAACTTTTTTTCTGACAAAGTTTTGTCTGAGGCTGACAGAGTTTTTTCTGACGCTGAGGCCGTTTGGTTTGAAGCAGTTTCAGCTAAGGGACATTTTTCTGAGACATGATGCTTTTTCGTCTGACTTTCATAGACTTGACAGAGATTTTTCTGAGAATGACGACTGTTGGTCCGAGGCCATTTTTTCCGAGACCTAACACAGTTTTTCTGAGACTGAGTGACTTTTAGGCTACTCCGATGCCGATTCGCCTGTGACCTGATGCCTTTTTGTTTGAGTCCGACACCTGAGTCTGAGATCTGAGGATGTCCTAAAATGAACACCGCACACGTAACGTTCTGCATCATATGCCCTGAAGTGAAGTAATGTCTCATTTTAACCAAACTATCTTTTTTCTAAACCTAACCAAATTGCAACCGTTTTCACAGGAGCATTTTCCTTTGTCATATCTAAACCAGAGAACGTAACCGACGCAGTTTTAAACACGTTAACGTTTTCTGGTTTAGATATGACAGATGAAAATGCTCCTGCGGGTCGTATTAGAGGGGAGGAATAAACAACTTACAAACTTTGGAGGACTTGTTCTCATAGGTTACAGTTCAGGGACAGCTTTGAATACGTAATTTATGACTTTTGTTCTCTGTTTCAGAGACCGGAGAAGCGTCCGTCGTTCTCTGAACTCTGCCTGATGATCTCCGACACTCTCGAGGGTGACACCCCTCCCCCAAACTGATCACCTGACCAATCGGCTGCTTCGGCCATGTTGGCATCTAAACTCCTGCTCTGTGGTAACCTGCCATTCCTTTTACGGTGTTTTGGCAGTTTCTGTCTAACGTACAGCACAACAACATGGAGAACATGGTGTAATGGTTCTTACAGCGTCTGGAACTGACCAATCAGATGGAGAGGATGGACCAGTCACACCAGCTGGAGTTCCACACATCCACCAATCAAGTTTGTTTATCCAACAACCCCTGACAGGAAACGGAAGCTGCGTCCACTTCAAACTGCTGCTCATGTTGGATTGTTTTTTGGACGACTGTTCCTGTTTGTCCGACACCAACATTGATGGACAGCGATGTAGAAAACACATAATAGGCTCTTGTTAAAGGAAATATCAGCTCATTAATCTTCAAACAAATGTTTCGCCTACCTGTCCGTGGGTTTTGTCTCCAAGTCAGACATTAGGCTAATGGCGCTTACCCACTGCTAGTACCGGCTCGACTCGGCTCGACCGTGGTGCCCCATCCACCTTTTTCCATTGCAGATTCAGTACCGCCTCATGCGTGAGGCGAGCGTGGCTCGTCGTCATAGTGACGCCGCAGGAAACTGCCGTGACCTAACGCGACACACACACAGAACGTCGAAGGTGTGTTGTTGTTGTTGTTTCTACAGCCAGAACAGACACATTTTGTTTCAAAAGAAGCTGGAGGCAGCAAAAAAAAAACTCTAAACTATTTCAAAATGGCGGGTTTGTTCAGGACACCCCCGTCTGTCGCTATAGCAATGATGATGCAGTGATTAGTGACGATTCTCTCCGACCAATCAGTAGTCTGCAGGTTTTCGCGTCACCTTTTGGTATCGTCTCAGCTTGCTTGGAACCTCGACGGAGGTGATACAAAAAAAAGTATCATAATTTCATAAAGGAAAACCAAAAAAGAGTCGAGCAGGTACCATGTAATGGAAAAACGCCATAAGTGCTTTGGTCTTGATCTGCCAACGTTAATGAGAACGGTATCAGATGAAAAAAGTATATCAAGCCACAACACACAATATGAAGGACTCGGCTGTGTGCATTGTTCCTGTAACCTCTGTTTGATTTGTTTTATTCCACTGTCTGACAAATTTAGCTGCAGTGCAAATCTATTTTTACCTTACTCTCATCACATCCTGCACAATAATATTAAAAGTACCGTAGAGTGAAAGTATATGATTGGGGTGTCATTAAACTTTTGATAACATCGTCATGGAGAAGAACATTTTGATTATGATTGGAGTACAAATATAAAGTATAGCATGAAATGGAAATAATATAGTTTTTTTTTTTTAACACAATTCTTGAAAAAATGTACTTAGATCTTCAAGTTGACATGATGAGGAATGAGAGCACGCACAGTTATAGGACATAAATAAATGTGTGGTCACAGTGAACAGAAAGTTGACACCCTGATTTTCTGCTGCAACGGTGGAGGGAAAGTCAGGGAAAGTCCCCAGTGTTTGCAATCAGGACTTAATAAAAAATATGGGCGCCCACTCTACCAGGTGAGCTAACCAAGGGCCCGAACATTATGTATTTAAGAACATTGTTGTAATTGTTGAAAATACTCTTGACGAAGGTTCAGAGGGATCAAAACGTTTTGTTTTTTTAAACCGTGATGCTGTAGCAAGAGCAGAGTGCGGGATATAACTTTCGTAAATCTAATTTAATGTAGTCTTGAATTCTAATCTAGTCATAAGTTCTACATTTCTTTTTATAAGTTAAAAAAAATCTAAATACTAATAATAAAAAGGCACTGGACTTCAAAATCCACGTTACAAAGTGCTTCACGAAACAGCTAAATAAAACAAAACAGTCATAAAAACACCAGGTTTTAAAACTATTTGGTGTATAAAAATGTGTACAGTGTAGGTCAGAACAGGATACACATTTCTTAAAAAGAACAGAGTTTAGAGGCTCTTTCGTGTTCTTTGTTCACTTGAAGTAAAAGTTAAGATAAGTTTAAGTGAGTTTTATGACCCATAGGCCTGTGAACATGCACGCAAAATATTGATGTAGTTAAATACTCAATATACATAAAGCTCTTAGGTTAAAATAGGCCAAAAGAAGCTTCCATTTTACAGGCTTCAAAGATTGTTTTAACATTGTATGTCATCTAGAAATATATAACACAGAAGGCCAACCTTTATTGATGAGGTAAATGGACTGTATTTATATAGCGCTTTTCTAGTCTTAACGACTACTCAAAGCGCTTTTACATACTAAACCATTCATACACTATGGGTGAGGCTGCCGTACAAGGTGCCACCTGCTCATCAGATAAACACTCACACACTTTGACATGGGATGGCAGGGCCAGGGATTGAACCACCAACCTTCCTATTGGCAGGCAACTGCTCTACTACTGAGCCACAGGTGCCCCGTAGACAATAACAACATAAACACCCGTTAGTATATCGCAACACACTTTAACAGAACCACAATCTACATCCTCCAAAATGATCACACAGCTGGGGCAATATTAGGCTAACCAATGAGATGACGAACTAAAGTTATTATGGGCTAGAATCTTTTACTGAAGCAAAGGTACTATACTGTAATACCACAGTGTAGAAACACTCTGCTACACAAATAAAAAGTCCTGCATTCAATAGTCTTCTCAAGTTTAAAAAAAAAGTATTAGATCTGAGGCAACAGATTCTCACTCCCATTCGTAAAATACAGACGCTCGGTCAGGTGCCTTTGTCATTGTTATTGACACTAAAACTCTCCTTTAGTGTCTGCTCCACAGTGTGGGAGGATCCCCTGCCTCTCCCCGCATTTCACGGGGAGAGGCAGGGAAGAGCAGCGGAGGAAAAGCACAGTGTGGGAGGATCCCCTGCCTCTCCCCGTTGCTGGCAGCCCCTCGCCGGGTGCCGCGACCAGCTCTCGGTTGGTTTGGAAAGAATGGGATGATTGAATTCAGGAAAAATAAAAACTGGGTTGGGTTTAGGAAAAGAAGAATGGGATGGTAATGGGGTTTATGAAACATTACATGCGGGAAACGATCCCCGGTCTCCTGGGTGAAAGTCCTGTGTTTGACCCGTCCACTACCCCAACCAACCTCTCTACGCGGCCCCTCAGGATTTCATACTATTCGCGACTATGTCATCTTCAAACCCCTGTGTAACTACACACAGGGGTTTGCTCTCCCCGGTACGCTGAAGGATGCTTGTTTCGTCTCTTCAGACACTGACAGCCACTGTCTAAACGTCCTTTCCCCCCCCAGTCCGACACCCATGCTCGAGAAAATAATCCACAGTAATCCACAATGCAAATAATCATTACTTGAAACCCTACTCAGAACGACAATGAAACTAAAACTATACAACCCAAGTAACTGAAATCACCTGATTATAATCATTACTATGGCATGCTATTGCTGTTCTTTTATATTCAGTTAAAGTGACACCAGTCACAAAGTGCTTCACAGTCAAAGCAATGCAATATAATAGCAAAGATAAAACAGTGTTTTTCTTTTAGGTACTGATTTATGATGCTGTGTAGATAATTTAATAAAACACTCAAATGTGTCATTACTACATAAAATCATATACAGTGCTGTAGCTCCCCCTCTGAAAAAGTATGTAACACTCTGCTCCGAAATAACAACGCAAACTACTCGAAGAGTTACAAGGGGGGAATGTAGCTTGGGAGTTCCTCTTTCTCATGTGTGGCCATGAGGCAGTGGAATGCCCTTCCCACAGAATATATCTTATGTATAAATTCCCCCACTTTCTCATGCCTAACAAAGAGTTGGTTGTTGAGTAAGCAAGTTTGCACACATCTATAGGATACTGTGTGTGTGTGTGTGTGTGTGTGTGTGTGTGTGTGTGTGTGTGTGTGTGTGTGTGTGTGTGTGTGTGTGTGTGTGTGTGTGTGTGTGTGTGTGTGTGTGCGTGCGTGCGTGCGTGCGTGCGTGTGCTTGTTTTTAATTACTATGGACACCATGTAATCTACAGTCCTGTTAAATATCTTTTTAAAATTGTTATTTTTAAAATTGTCATACCTGCCCAGGGACTACAGGTGGAAATTAGCAATTATTGCTGTAACCTGGCCCAAGACATATTTTACAAGTTTAATGTTTATTTGTGCATTGTCCCTGTTTTAAATAAATCAATTTCCATTTCCATTCCATCCATCTTCGTCCGCTTATCCGGTGTCGGGTCGCGGGGGGAACAGCTCCAGTAGGGGACCCCAAACTTCCCTGTCTCGAGCCACATTAACCAGCTCCGACTGGGGGATCCCTCCTCCCAGCTGGACGTGCCTGGAACACCTCCCTAGGGAGGCGCCCAGGGGGCATCCTTACCAGATGCCCGAACCACTTCAGCTCCTCGGCTCCTTTCGACGCGAAGAAGCAGCGGCTCTACTCTGAGCTCATCCCGGATGACTGAGCTTTTCACCCTATCTCTAAGGGAGACGCCAGCCACCCTCCTGAGGAAACCCATTTCAGCCGCTTGTACCCTGGATCTCGTTCTTTCCGTAATGACCCAGCCTTCATGACCATAGGTGAGGGTAGGAACGAAAACTGACCGGTAGATCGAGAGCTTTGCCTTCTAGCTCAGCTCTCTTTTCGTCACAACGGTGCGATAAACTGAATGTAATACCGTCCCCGCTGCGCCGATTCTCCGACCAATCTCCCGCTCCATTGTCCCCTCACTTGCAAACAAGACAAGAAGGTATTTCAACTCCTTCACTTGGGGTAAGGACTCATTCCCTACCTGGAGAAGGCACTCCATCGGTTTCCTGCTGAGAACTATGGCCTCAGATTTAGAGGTGCTGATCCTCATCCCAGCCGCTTCACACTCGGCTGCAAACCGATCCAGTGAGTGCTGAAGGTCACAGGCCGATGATGCCATCAGGACCACATCATCTGTAAAGAGCAGCGATGAGATCCCCAGCCCACCGAACTGCAACCCCTCCCCACCACGACTACGCCTCGATATCCTGTCCATAAATACTACAAACAGGATTGGTGACAAAGCGCAGCCCTGGCGGAGGCCAACCCTCACCTGGAACGTGTCCGACTTACTGCCGAGAACCCGGACACAGCTCTCGCTTTGGTCATACAGAGATTGGATGGCCCTGAGAAGGGACCCCCTCACCCCATACTCCCGCAGCACCTCCCACAGTATCTCCCGGGGGACCCGGTCATACGCCTTCTCCAGATCCACAAGACACATGTAGACCGGATGGGCATACTCCCAGGCTCCCTCAAGGATCCTTGCGAGAGTAAAGATCTGATCCATTGTTCCACGACCAGGACGGAATCTGCATTGTTCCTCTTCAACCTGAGGTTCGACTATCGGCCGAACCCTCCTTTCCAGCACCTTGGAGTAGACTTTACCAGGGAGGCTGAGAAGTAAGATGCCACCGTAATTGGCACACACACTCTGGTCCCCCTTTTTGAACAGGGGAACCACTACCCCAGTCTGCCACTCCTTAAGCTTAAATTATACTGCCCGCTCCTAAAGTGGCGTGTGCCATCGTGACGTCATGGGATCACTGTGACTATTTATACTTGCGCTGGTGGTCGCGACACTAGTTGCAGTCTTCTCCTGAACAGAGGTGGCGCTAATGAGGAAAGACTACCAACTACCAACTCTTTCTACACAGTAGAAGAAGAAAAACATAAACAACGGCAGAACTGGCAGCAGCATTGACGTGAATGCTTCGATTTGATGGGATGACCTACTTCGTCAGATCAAGCCTTTCATTCACCAAAAAAGAACTCATCTTAACCCAGTAAGTTTACAAGAGAGACTTGCAGTCAATCGGCGAGTCCTGGCATCCGGTTTCCCAGGAGCTCGTTCATGCTTCCTGTTTAAGGTTTGTCGCGTGCCACTGAAAAAAATAGACTGGTGCGCGCCCTCTGCTCGCGCGCGATAAATCAGAACGCGCCGGCAAGAAATGACACGCCACCTCCAAAGCATCAAGCATAAATCACGTTTTAGGCACTGTCCCAGACTTCCACGCAATGTTGAAGAGGCAAGACAGCCCCTCCACACCCAGAGCTTTCAGCATTTCTCGACGGATCTCATCAATCCCCGGGGCTTTGCCACTGTGGAGCTGTTTGACTACCTCAGCGAGTTCCACCAGGGAGATTGACGTCAATCCCCCATCATCCTCCAGCTCTGCCTCTAACATAGAGGGCATATTAGCTGGATTTAGGAGTTCCTCAAAGTGCTCCTTCCACCGCCTTATTACCTCCTCAGTTGAGGTCAACAGCGTCCCATCCTTACTGTACACAGCTTGTATGATTCCCCGCTTACCCCTCCTGAGGTGGCGAACGGTTTTCCAGTAGCGCCTTGGTGCCGACCGAAAGTCCTTCTCCATGTCTTCTCCGAACTTCTCCCACACCCACTGCTTTGCCTCTTTCACGGCAGAGGCTGCAGCCCTTCAGTACCTTGCAACCTTGCTGTGTAGTTTTATTCATTCTAAATGAATCAACAAGGAAGTTTTTCCCAGGTTTAATTCTGGATTCCCTCCAGGAAGGAAGGAAGGTCTGATTTTCACAGAACAGTTGATTAATCTACTGTAGTCCTGCCACTTAAAGGGATATTTCACCGCTGGAAAGCTGAATATATCTTTAAATTGGGTCACTTATGTAGCAGAAATGTGAAAAAAAAATTAATTTGGTGCCTTCTAGGCCGAGAAAAGCCAGAAAATGTGTTTTTGGCTCATATGGATGAAAGACACCAAATCCCAGAATGCACTTTGCTTCGCTGCTTTGAGTCAACTCCCAAGCCACGACTACCGCTTGACAGACAGACACAGAGGCATTCAACTCAACTCAATGTGTTTTATTGTTATTTCAACCATATACACGAAACAACGTTTCATCGTGGCTCAAGTGGCGTTACACATTTAAAATATATAAAAACGACATTATATAAAAACGACATACGAAACAGGCTACATTTAGTGCACACACATTATAGGCTCCGTAAAGTTCAGCTAAGCATACCAGCATTAGGCTTGGTGGGCTGTAAACACCGAGTATAAACACAGCCGTGAATTAGCGTGGAATGTCGAATGGTCGCCATGTAACAGTCACAAACTCCAGCGGTTAGCAGTTAGTTGGATACAAATCAGCACATTTCTGCACCAGTCCGTGTTAACACAGCCCACCTTCATACAGAGCATCTCTAGCTCGGATCGTCGGAAGGCTAGCAGGCCTGGTAGCTGGACAGTCCGGTTCACTGTTGTTCAGCCATGCTTCCACGAAAGCAAAAAACACAGTCTCTGAACTCGCGTTGGGAGCATCGTTGAAGTTGGATGTAGTACAGTTTGTTGTTTAATGAACGGACACTTGCAAGCAGGATGAATGGGACAGGTGGCCGCCTAGCGTTAGCTTCCCACCTAGCCGATGAGGATGTCCCCTACCCAGCTCGGGGCATCGAGCGAGACCGCTGGTCTCCGTGCAGGCGAAGCTCTCGTAGTGGGCCGATTATTCCGTCTGTAATAACGTTCCCTGCATATTCTCTGATCTGTACCGATGTATCCCGGTGGTACACGTGCGGTAGTTTGAATGCACATAATTGTTGTAAAAGTTTGCTGCTGAGAAGTTCTCTTAATACGTCCATGAGAGAGAGCCCTGTTTAGCGAGGATTCAAGATGGCTGACATTTCGTTTTTTTCCGGCTGAGATCGGCTCGCTTCGGGTGATGGGCGGGTTTAAAACATGCGGAAGTAGGTCCTACTACTGGCTGTAGTCTTTTGCTCTGGCCAAAAAATCTTCCGATGACGCAAAAATCGTCATTTTACGTTATCGGAAGATTTTTTCCAGACACCCCAATGCAGAGATCTCCCGTCTCAAGGGGATATGAGGGAGGGACGCACGGTCATTCAGAAATACTACCGGGTTTCTACTGATACAAAGCTGAATGCTAAATAGGTGAAGTATCCCTTTAAAGAAATATTTACCTGCCAACAATAAACATACATGGCGTATAGAGTCATTTATTTCCCATTTCGTGTGAGACCAGGCTATTTTAACAGGTTACACAAACTCTAATTCTATGCTATATTTGACAATTCTTTGTGTTTTCCTCTGACCAAAACAATACCCAGTACATGATGATGACTTCACTAAAGCGATGGCATCCACTGCCCCTCGCTGCCTTCCTCTTCATGTCCATCATTCCTACAGTAACTGAAGTGGTGAACTCAATGTCAGACTGTGACGAGTTTCTTCTTGATCGAACTCCGCCACACATCCCAGGCATTTGAGGACTGCAACATTGTGAACCCAGAAAGATACAAACCCATTTGCCAAATTTACAAGGACCAGGGGTCTCATTTATAAAACTGTACGTACGCCCAAAAGCCCAAAATGGCGTACGCCAAAAAAAGATTTATAAAACCGTGTGTACGCATACCTGTAAGCAATGTTCCCTTTATAAATCAGAGATTACCTACAAGTGTATGTACGTGAATCAGCCTCTTATCCCGCCCTGTACACGCCCATTTTTAACCATAAATAGTCAATGCAAAGCACCTCGTGAATGCTGATCAGTATATGAATGACACTGGCAGTTACACCGTCATGATGACTGGTGGAGAAAAAGCTAAAAACTTCTCAGACGTTCAGGAATTGCTGCAAATTGAATTATAATTTCGGCCTCTTCTTGCAGTGTAGGGAAACCTGATCTATAACTACCTGTATTAATAATACCGTCCAAAACAGCAGGCATTACGGCACTCGGGGACAGCTTCGATATACCAGACGTATGTAATAAGATTTAACAGAACTATATATTATATCCAAACAAGCCTTATGATAAAGTTGAAAATTATATATAATATTTTTTTTTTTTAAACACTTAGCTGTCTGACATTTCCCTCTGGAAACAGACGATTTCCCCCAGAGTGGCGAGTACCTGTATTTGGACCGGGTTGGCACGGTTCCGGTGCGTTGCCCTCTCTACTGGACCCACTTCAGTACATAGATCCAAGAGCTCAGCTTTAGGGAGCTGGGAGCTGGCCTGGGGCCCCAAGACAACGACTGGTTAAGAATAAAATGCAACGACAAACTGTGAGCGCCCCTTTGATAGTCAATGCAGTAAAGTGCAATGACACTGTTATCGGGATCCCCCTCAAGGGGCCCCTCTCCTGATCTCTGCTGCCGGCAAAATACAAAACCTCCGTCGGCAGCAAGGTCGGCAGTCATCATGAAGCGGAATTATGCTTCAGGAAGCCAGAAAAGGAAGAAGAGAAAGGAAGAGGAGGATAAAAAAAAAACAAGATAGTGGTAAGTGATAAATTACACTGGATAAAATAGCTCTAGTGTCTTGGTGTAATTTTGCAGCAGGTAGGCTAGCAAAAATATGTTTATGTTAGCTAACGTTACCTGTAACCTGCCTGACTTGTAACGAACAGTTAGTGCAACTTCGGACGGAATATGGTTACATACTACTGTCATATGTTTTTTAACGGAATAAGGAAGACGCAGATCTGTTCCAGAATCACTGTTTATCGTATTTAATGACATGACATTGCTATAGCTTTGTAATAGGTTTTGATGAAAGTGGCATAACGTTAGCATGCTATAACTATTCCACCGTGATGATCTATTTACCAAATGGGGGTTAGGAAAACCACACAATATATTCCGTGCATCAAACATTAGCTTGGGATGTTTTTAAGCATTATTAACCCTTAACAAAGTGTAGGAATATCTGGTCCGTCTATCTATGTAATGTTTATAGATGTTTTAAAAATGGTTTCTTAAAGGTTTACAAAAAATGTTTAATCATTACCCGATACCTAATATATTATATGATATGTGTGTTACAATAAACTGTTAATTTACAGCACTACTAATAATTATTAAACATTTAATTATAATTTCATTGTTTGTTAACAGTAAAAAGACTGTTTGCTAACAGTTAAATGACAGTTAATATAAAGATGAATTAACTATCAATTTACCATCTATTAATGATTGTTATTATAAAGTGTTACCATCTTTTCTTTCTCCCTCAAGGTGCTTTGCTGACATTTCTCAGCCCTCAGGCTCTTCCTAAGGATTCCTCCACTGATGAAAGTAGAGTGAATTTCTCTCACTGAGCTGAGCTGGTAATAGTGACCTCTTTCAATATGCTAACAGTGAAATGGTAAAACGTACTTCACGGGTAATTTCAGATTGTTTTTTTTCAATTATTTTCCCAGCTACACCATCAACTTCATCCTCAACATCAACAGATGCATCACTTCTCAGTGCTGATGTTTCCTCTATAGCACAAGGTACCACCACAAGCTCTGTAATTACAGCTGATATCCTGCACAGCCCAGAGTTTAAAGTGTGTGCTGTCATATTGTTAGAAAAAAAACAACAGTGCAAATCACTATTGAATTCCCACCAACCTGTGTAAATACCAGTCACTTTTGCCCATGGACATTTCAGAATTTTTAATATACAGTAGTGCCTGTCAAATTTCTAGGTGCACAGTTTATGCAACAGCAGTTTATGCACTGTAAATCTTTTTTATTTATATAAAGTGTGAGTGAACTTAAACTTTATGGCTATGCTGTGGTTCCTGTAGGCTTTGCGTGCGTGCGGGGCGGGGGGGTTGGGGGGTCTCCATGTCCATTTTGCTTGGGGCCCCCAAATTCCTTCAAACAGCCCTGGTTCTGCCGTTATCTAATGGTAGGGTATTTGATGCTATCCTGTATTCCATACAGTCGGGCCATCTCCTCCTCCTGCGCTCCGTAGCGGACAATGTGATGGTGAGACAGCGCCGATTAAACATTAAGAACACATTTTTATTTAAGATTTTAGTTGGAGGTGTTTATGGAACAGTTATCCCTCAGTACAAGTGCAAATAACACTGCTGGATCTTCATGGTAACGTGGATGATATGGAGTGAAAAAATGTGCGTGAGGCATCAATACTTGGAAATATTACGAGTAATCGTTATTCCCATTTACTTTCTGCAGTCTGACTTCAGTTCACCACCTCACCATCTGCGTCGCCAATTCCTATTTAGTCTCCAAAATGTGCATACGCATGGGTCAGAGTTTGCGTGGAGGACCGCACATTCTCCCGCCAAGTTTGTTTTTTATAAATCAGAACCTTTGTGTGGGGAGTGGCGTACGCACATTTTCAGCCCCGTTTTGTGCGTACGCAACGTTTATAAATGAGACCCCAGAGACGGTTTGTGACGCTCTACGACACCAATAACAAGATTCCAGTGTTTTCTGCTTACAAGTACAGAGGAGAACAAAATATTGAAAAAACACGCAGACCACCATGGCAGATAGAGCCACATGTATGTTTTTCTGTCTCTTTAATGAAAATACTAGCCTGGAAATCCAGACCCAAATCCAAAAGATTAAGGGTCTGGCATTGAGTAATGAAAATGGCCCAATTTGAGGAGCGGCACCAAGCATGCATTTGAAAATATCACTGCACGCAATTGGATAACCAATCACAACAATACATGGGGTGACGTATCCAGAGCGGAGCTAGATTAAACTGTCGCCATCTGTTTAGCTCGCCTCTGGACCGCCTATATCAGATACACCAATGTGATTGGTGCAGCTCGGCTCCAAGACTACATAGTTAACTAGAAAATGCATTTCCTGCAGAAAATGCGTGGGAATGCTGAATAGCTAAATTGCTAAAGCTAAAGTGGATGAATAGCTTAAATCCGTAAGAAGAAGCTGAAGTAGTGAGAATAGGTGTAAAAGTATGAATGGACATGAATTTCATTAAAAACTGTTGAAAAACACCACTAATGTATAAAATGAGTGCCATATTAAAAGTTTTTTTGAAAAGCTGAGGCTAAACTGAATTGAATGGCTTTCAAAATCATGAATAATTATGGAAGACTTAAAAATGCTGTGAGAAACATTGATGAAAATGCAGAAATATGAAACATTGTTTGAAAAATCTCAAATGGATAGCAGTGCACTGCTGAAAAATCTTTGAATTTGGAACTTTGGAACTGCATATAAGGTAAGAGCTCAAATACATTTCTGAAGAAAAGCTGGAAGCTAAATACTGTCAAAAGTGGAAATTCAAATAACTTGACTAAAAAGGCTGAAAGTAGAGAGAGGGAGAGATAGAGAGAGACAAAGAGAAACAGAGAAAGAGAAGGAGAGTGAGAGAGGGAAAGGGATAGAAAGAGAGAGAGTGAAAGGGAGAGAGAGGGAGGAAGAGAGGGGGACAGGGAAAGGAGAGAGACAGCATTCCCACTAATGAGCATCATTACTGAATGCCAGAGTGACTCGTTGAGCAAATTCAAATTGTGCGCTCAAGAGAACTCTGGATTTCCAGGGTATGAAAATATAATCATTAATGAAACGTTTTTGTGATCAGTGCTGATCACTAGGATTACCTCTCAAAGTTGTTTTAATCAATTACACATTGTATTTTTCAACAGAAAATGTCAAATCATAATTGTTCATTTCCAGTTTTAAAATTATATATAACATACAAATCACTGGAATTTACTAAACCTGAACTGTCACATTACATTTATAACCATGGCTTGGGTTACTTTGGGAATCAAAATAAATCACATAACTTTCTGGTAGTTTATTTTATCATACCAATACGAGTATCACTGACTGAGCCTTTCAACTTTTGCAGCTTGAAGAAACAAACACCAACAACATGTGGAATGGCACATACCGCAACCAGGCCATTGATAATGATTATATAAACAATAACAGAGGCTATAATAGGGGCCATTTATTTCCAAATTCTTATACATTTGATTTAAATGCACAAACCTCAACATTCACCCTGACAAACATCATTCCACAAGCAGTGTCTTTCAACGGCAGCAGCTGCAACACCGTCTCACTCCCAACTCGTCAAATGTCTGACGCATGGCCAACAGAGATGGCAAATGTACTCACTTCTCATACTTAAGTAGAAGTACAGATAATTGTGTTAAAAAATACTCTGGTAAAAGTAGAAGTACTGATTTAACTTATTTACTCAAGTAAAAGTAACAAAGTACAGGCTTGGAAATGTACTTAAAGTATAAAAGTAAAAGTAGCCTTGCGAATGACAACCATTTTTTATGCAAAGCTACCTGGACCACAAATGTTACTAGAGTGCAAGCTGAGAAACTTCAGTAGCCATGGAGAAAAGGCTCTTTATGTATATATGCCATTGTCTACATTTTAAATGGATGTCTGCCAAAAGGCCTAAAACATCCCATATATGATTATTGTGACAGAGACTGGGACTCCAGGTTAATACGATTCTGACTGAGTATGAATTCTATTCAATTGAGATTCTGTAATAATTCACAGATCTAGTTCCATTTTTAATCTTCCCCTTAACATTTAAAGGAATCTGCATACTTACAACTAACCAGTGGTCTATTTTTTGTAGTGAGTATACTGTGATTTTCCCCTCCCAGCCTCATACTCGCCTGTCCCAGAGCGACACCCCAGACAGTCGGTACTGTGACGTTTCTGAATACAAACTGTACACGGGCAACAGACGTTTAAGTATTGATGGCGTTTATTTAAAGTCCTGGAAAAACAACACTTAGAGTTGAGAAAAGATAAGACAGATTTAACTTTTTGAGAAACGCAACCGAACCTGAACGCAACAGGAATAATATCACACAAATAAGCAGTTTAACCGGCACCCCCCCACTGCCACACAAAACCATGACTAATAATTAGCATCATCATACAACTTTAGTATCGATTAGCAATAAAATCTGCTGATAAGGGCCTACATTTACTCAAAAATATTTAATAAACGGTTTACAATCTTCAGCACCATGGCTAACAAATGCATAAAAAGCAGACGGAAGGAGAAAAAAGCTCCACTCTTTCTATTTTAGTTAATTATCTGACCATTGCTAATTAATTGTGTAAAGCAATGCATATTTAAGATTTAAGAATTTACTCTGTTGCATAGTCATTGACCTTATGAAGGCCAGGAGTTCTCACTGTCTCTCTCATCATCTGAAACAAGGAAATATAAACATTGTATTCTGTTTACTGCTGTACTCAGACACACAGGTACACACACACACACACACACAGACACACAGTAGGGTTGTGACGGTATAGTGTTTTTCTTACCGCGATATCACCGCGGTATGGCGGTTCACCGCCAACCCCCTTACGAGAGTAGCGTAAGTTAGAGCGAGCATGGCAGGGTGCCTTAAGTGAGTGACGTCTGTGCCCGTGTGGTCGCGCAAGGAGAGCGAGCGGTAAAGGCCGTTTTATGCTTGACGCGTTGGAGGTGGCGCGCGCATTCGTGACATCAAAATGACGTAATTTCCAGACGGCGCGTCCGATTTTCAGCGCGCGAGCACAGGGCGCGCACCAGTCTATTTTTTTCAGCGCCGCCCGACAAACCGGAAACCGAAAGCCTGAACGAGCTCCTGGGAAACCGGATGCCAGGACTCACCGACTGACTGCAAGTCTCTCTGGTAAACTTACCGGGTTAAGATGAGTTCTTTTTTTGTGAATGAAAGACTTGATCTGACCAAGTAGCTCACTGAATCTAATTGAAGCATTGACGGCACTGCTGCTGCCTGTTCTGCCGTTGTTTATCTTTTTCTTCTTCTTCTAGTCCTTAGAAAGAGAAACATCGGTAGCCTTTGCTCCTTAGCGCCACCGCTGTTCAGGAGAAGACTGCAACTAGTGTCGCGACCACCACGCGCGAGTATAAATACTCACGGCAGTCCCGTGACGTCACGATTTCCGCACGCACTGTTGAAAGCGCTAGTATATCTGAGCCTTAACGGAGAGTAGCGTATGAGTGCCGCTGTGCAGAAAAGCGAGAGGAAAAAGAGATAGCAAAGATGATGTAAAGGGAGTTAAAAGTGAACAATAAAACAACAAGCTTTAGCTTCTCAAGACACAGTGGCTTTATCTGTTGTCAATACCGCCGGTAAAGTGAATGGCGTTACCCCCAAAAAACATCAGCTTAACCCTTAGCACAGAGTTTCCATTTCAGCTCAATGTGAGAGGAGGCTATTTACTGTGTTTTGCTGTCATTTACGGCCACTCTGCTTTCTCTCCTCTCTGTCGATCTATTCCACAGGCTCTTTTGTCAATAAAGTAAAGAGAAAAAAAAGTTTGCTGACAAAGCCGAGGGCAGACGCTCCGCAGCACAGCTGCGGGCAGCGTCAGCAGCTGAGCAGACAGAGAGCAGAGGGCGACTCGGCAGTCTGCTCCGAGGCTCAGCCCCGGCACATAAGCCTGCTCTGGAAATATGTCACATAAAATTGTATGAAGGGATGCTTTTGAAAACATGATATTTCTGACAATAAATGAAACATTTTTGAAATGGCATGTCTATTTTGTCTCGGCGGAACCCGGCAAAAACCCGCGCAGCACTGCAGACAATTCATCACTGCGGGACAACCACATAATGTCTAAGTGTCTACGTCGGTATGATTAACAGATAAAATGCCTTCTCCTAAAGCTAAACCCCCCCGTTCGCAGCAGTGGAAGCTCGGTGCTCGGAAGCTCCAACGGCCGCTACGAGTTCATGTCGCTGACCAAGCCGTTGAACCGGTCTCCAACGGCAGGGCTCCGAGCCACTCGGCGTCGTGCGGGTGTGGGTGTGTTGTAGTAGTAGTAAAGAGAGAGAATGGGAGAAGGAAGTTTGTGTGAGGTCAGATTTGCGGTGATGCGGTTGTCGTCACAGCCCTAACACACAGACCCACACACAGGCGCGCACACACACACACACAGGCACACACACACACACACACACACACACACACACACACACACACACACACACACGCACACACGCGCGGTATCATATAAGCTACTCTCACTTACCAGGTAACAGTAGGCTAACGTTGGTGGCAGCTGCAGTATCACCCGACGTGGCAGCAGCTTCAGGGACAGACTTCAGAAAACACTGACGTAGTGTTATTTAGGTCTGTTTAGTAACGTTTCATATCTCGTTACTTATAAAACTTTGTTCAAACTCTAGGTAACTAGTTGCGAGAAAGGAAAGACCGCGCAAAGAATGCAACTTGTTGTTGCTTAGTAAGTTAAGTGACTTCACGTCAGATCCAGGGCTACGGAAACCCCGAAGGTCCAAATCTCAGAGCTTCCCAACACAGACGGGGTGAATTTATGAATGAAAATGAGAACGTTCTGTCACAAACAATGTTGTTACGTATCATCGCGCTTTTGTAAGTGGGTAAGTAACGAGCCACTTTTGTAAAACGTAAGGAGTAGAAAGTACCGGTATTTGTGTTAAAAATGTAAGGAGTAAAAGTAAAAAGTCGGCACAAAAATAAATAGCCTAGTAAAGTAAAGTAAAAATACCTGAAAAATCTACTTAAGCACAGTAACGAAGTATTTGTACTTCGTTACTTCCCATCTCTGATGGCCAAGGACCCGTGGCGTTAAGTTCCAACACCAGGGAGGTACCCCTTGCGTTATTTTCCGACGAGGGGGTCCGTCAGATAGACAGTCATGTTAATCCCTCACCGTCAGATATCGACGAAAGAAAAAACACGCCCCCTTAACTCGAAATCTGTGACAGTTTTGTTGTTGGTATTTTTAGCCGATGTTTTAATCAACATTATTCATGAGATCTTATCATGATTTATATGCATTTCTTTTAATGTTATTATTTTGGTCTATTTCGGCCAGGGAAGCTGGGTTTCTTTGTTGTTTATTGATATTTTTTAAACTATAACGCTACATCTATCAACATTTATTTAGATGTTATCATGGTATTCATTTCTTTATTTTAATAATATTATTTCGGTCTTATTACCGGTGAAATATTACAGTAGCCTACGCTGTAATACAGAACATTACGATATGATCCGAGCTAGACCCAGCTAGACGCATTCAAAGACCATATCCCACAATGCAATGCGGCCATTCATTCACAAAATTGGACAGCGATCAGCGAGTCTTTAACGTCAGTATCACTTCAATGTTCATATATATAATCAGTGGTTTTATCACCAACAACAACACGTTGCTCAGTTTTGTTCCAGTAAGTTATGCACCGTAATAACGTTTTAAAAAATCAGCTGAAGACTCCGGAAGTGACGTAGTACGTGCCGCTCGGCAGATAAGAAGATACAAGAATACATAATATTCGTAATATTGATGTTTTTGTCTAACATTGTATTTGAGGATTAAACAATGAAGATAATAATAATAATAAAATACAGTTTCATGTATTTGTCTCATGTATTGTCTGCTCGGTCGGCCGGCGGGCGGCGGCAATCTGAAATGGAATGAAGCCCATTCACGGCAGACAGCAGCAACCACCGGAATCCAACATAGGCAGCTCCCGTCTCTTATGGGAGTTGTAGTTTTAAAGTATATTGGTATATTTCTCATAATTAGAAGTTAAAAGTGTATCATTTTGGATGCCCCCTGGGGTTTTTTTGGGATGAGGAACACACTGGGTCCATCAGATTTTAAAAATCAAATCGTTAAATAGGTGAACATAGCTTATTACCATATTTGACAGTGCTTACAGTGGGTATACTTTGGTGACCATATCTACATGACAGCTGAGGTCCAGAGCTTTCTATAACAGCTGGTCCCATGTTTGTAGCTCCTTCTGTTGCTAAATGACAAGCCTTCAAACATGGACTAGGTTCAAGGTTCAGAGGTTAATCTTTCAGAGTAGGAGTAATGGATCCTCTTCAGACTGACATATGTTACTGTGGAGGTTGAGACCTTTCCAACAATATGTTTGATATAGTCCTACAACAACATTTTAATTTTCACATATCATGGATATGCAGGTGATACTTTATTGTCCCCGGAGTGATATCTGCCTTGAGTTCAAATGCTTCACACATAACACTTGACATATTGTTTTATCATACAGCTGACGTATACTTACAATAAAAAAACATAAACAAAGTGATATGTAGTCAGACTGAAGCACATCACACAGCAACAATCTATTGCTCATCTTGCACAAACAGTGCAGAGTAACACACAACCATTAGCATCATATCATGAAGCTATTGCACAACCAGCCTCAAGCAACATTATTTAAAGTTTTAATTGAGGTAGGTCTGAATAGGCCTATAGTTTAGAAATGTTAAGTTTACATTGGGGTAACCATATCTTCTGCTAGTATAAGAACTCATATTTGGCATGGAGAATAAAGATAGATCAGGTCATATTCTCTGTGCTTGCCTGGAGAGACTGGTTTCTATTCCTCTCCACAACCTATAAGTCATATATAACATAAACCCTCTGATTCACCGTGAATGTCTGCTCTAAATGATAACACACACTTTGAACACGGGCCTTCCAGCCAGGTGTTGTCCATATGAACACCAAGGTGTCTATAGGAGCCGAGCCCATTGATTGGTTCATCATGTATGACCTCTGATACCCTGTGACCCATGTTCTTTATTCTTTATTCTTTATTTGGATAGCCCCTTGAGATGTACCATCTCATTTTCAAGGGGGTCCTTTGAATCACTGTTTGAAAATAACATCCATAGCCACACATGCTCAAAACATGACATCATACAATAACACATAAAGAAAAAAAAGAAAAAAACATCACAAAAAAGAAAAGCCACACTAACTCAATAGGACAACATTCACAGTATGTTCCTCCCCCCAAGACCACCACCTCCCCATGTTATACAATAAGTTGCATAATTACATTGACAGTAATAAGTCCTCAAAGGCTGTTCACATATTAATAGTAATAAAACAAAACTCAATTAAAACATGAACATGGTATCTTTAAATATAAAAATAATGCCACTTTAAATGAATGTAAAGATGTAATGGATTTCAATGACAATGGGAGGTTATTCCAGTCCATAGGAGCTTTATGACAAAATGCTCTTCTCCCAATTTCCCGATGGATTCTTGGTACAACAAAAAATGGATGGAGCAAGTGTCGTATGGGATAGACTGATAGGTGTCTAACAAAAAATTGTCGAAGATAAGGGGGACATTTATTCGCATAATTAACACAACTAAAAATAAACTTTAACCAGTGATACCTTCTTCTGTCTTTCGGTTGGAGCCAATCCAATTTTTCATAGAGCGTACAATGATGTGTCATAAATGGATACCTTAAAACAAATCTACATATGGAATTGAATAAAAGATCTACGGCATTAAGAGAAGTAACACTTGATGTATGGTAAACAATATCAGCATAATCAATTAGTGGTAATAAGAGTTGCTGTGCAATACGCTTTCTTGTATCAAATGTAAAGCAATCAATTGAACGATACAACTGACACAAACATTGTTTAACTTTCTTGACTGTAGCTTCAATGTGAGCATAGAATGATAGCTCAGTATCTAACCACAGACCCAGGTACTTAAATGAATTTACATTTACAAGAGATCTTCCATCAATCATACAAATTTGTAATTCATTCATAGTAACTTTAGATGGTCTCAGTTTGAACAACATAGTGCAAGTTTTTTCCTCATTGAGTAATAGGTTGTGTTCTCTGAGCCAATTCTGTACAATAGAAAAATCGGATTGTAATGCATTCTGTACCTGGTCCTTCTGGTTATACGATGTATATAAAACTGTATCATCAGCATAAAGATGAACATTACAGGATAAACAAATACTTGGCATATCATTAATATAAATAGAAAAGAGAAGTGGCCCCAGTACAGAACCTTGTGGCACACCTTTACCTATAATTAAACTAGTAGAGCATATATTTTGTAATGCAACATATTGACGCCTACCATGTAAATAGGCATTAAACCATAATAAAGATCTTTGGCTTAAGCCAATCGAATACAATTTATCTAGGAGTAAATAATGATCAACTGTATCAAACGCTTTCGAAAAATCAATAAAAATGGCTCCAGTAAATTTTCCTTCGTCAAATGCTGTATATACATCATTTGTAAAGCTGAGGAGAGCTGTGGTAGTAGAATGATTAGGACGGAATCCAGATTGAGCTGTTGTTAAGATACCATGTTCTTCAATAAATTCACTTAATTGCATGAAAATTAATTTCTCAAATATTTTTTGAACTGTACATATAATAGAAATAGGTCTATAATTATTCAAGTCATCTGGTGTTCCGCCTTTGAATACAGGCAATACCCTAGCCATCTTCCAAATAGGTGGAAGTGAGTTTGTATTTATAGATAAATTAAATAATTTTGCCAGGGGGAACATCAAGATATGGGATGCATATTTTATAAATTTAGATTCCATTCCATCAGGTCCAGCACCTGTACTCAACTTCAATTTTGCTATACTTTGGTAAACATCTATAGGTGAAATCAATTTAAAAGAAAAAAGATTTTTTTGGCAAGGGATTTTTGAAAGATGCATGCGAATATGGGGTCTCATTAGCTTGAGAGACAGCAACAAAGTGTTCATTAAAAATTTGTGTAATTATTGTTGGGTTCTGTATAATTTCATTATTAATATTCAATTGATTAATTTGCCCTGTTTTGTTACGGTTAAGTAAAGTGTTAAGTTTATTCCAAAATTGTCTTGGATTCTTAAACTCTCCATTTAAGCTGTTTTTATCGTATTCTGACTTTGCATTCCTTGTTTTAGTTTTACTAATATTACGTAATTGTCTATATATTTCCCAATCGCTTTGATTTCTAGTAAGACGAAATTTGGCCCAAGCAACATCTCTTCGCTTAAACAGAGAAATCAATTCTGAGTTAATCCAGGGAAGACTAGTCCCTTTTACTCTGACTGTTTTAAGTGGGGCGTGCTTATTGATCACATTCATGACCTCACTGTAAAAGAAGTCCCATGCATCATTAACAGTAGGTATAAGTGAGAGGCGCTCCCAGTTAATGTTGCCGATGTCATCATTAAAAAGGTTCACATCAAAATATTTGCACTGTCTGAATGTTATATCTTTAGGTTGTTCTTTATACATTTTAATTTTCCACACACAGAATATTACAGAGTGGTCACTTAAACAATCTGACATGACTCCAGAGGTTAATATCCTTTCAGGGTTGGTTACAAGTATCCAGTCTATTAATGTTGATGATTGTAAATTTACTCTGGTAGGTCTATTAATCAGTTGAAATAAATTCACACTACTAATTAGATTTCTATCTCCTGCTGAAGATCGGTCAAGCCAGTTGTTGTTAAAATCACCTAGAATTATACATTCATTATTCTTTTCTAAGGAATTTATGGTTGCCAGTATATTCTTCATAGAGCCAGAAGGGGCGGAGGGCGGCCTATATATATTTCCAATTGTAAGCGATTTATTTACATGTAATATTATATTAACAAAAACACATTCAAAATCAATTGGTCCAATTTTGGGGCATGAATGCTGAGAACACAAGTTGGAACACACATAAGTGACCACTCCACCACCTCTTGACCCTCTGTCAACCCTGTATAACAAGTAACCATCCATTTCAACATCATTATTAGATATGCCACTATGTAGCCATGTTTCAGAGACTGTGATAATATCAGGTTTATTGTGACTTGCCCAGGCTCTTAAAAGATCTATTTTAGACATAAGACTTCTAATATTTAAATGAATTATTTTAAGGCCTTTATAGGAATTAAAAGCCATCGTTATTATGGAAACTTGCTGTCAACAACAATAGGGTTAAGTGGTGAAAATAGTGGGGAGCATACTGTACATTTAGAGACATACGTAACACAAAAACAAAGACAAAACATAAAAACTTGACACGTATATACTGTAAGATTTCAATTTAGTGATATACAGATCCAGACTACTTTCGCAAATATATCAATACATTAATGAACTAATCCATATTTACAGCAATTGTGACAGATAGCAAACAACAAACAAATCGAGTTCACGTCACTCATTTACGGCAGCAAAAACTGTGCTGCAAACAAAACAAGTATGTGATCATAAACATAATACACCCACATTCTTATCGAGGGGGAAATCAAAATCAAAACAGGAGACGCATAGCCTACTCCTTAACAAAAAGTTATCTCAGAAACTCAGATGATCAACCAGATATTCACTACTCACACAGACTTATGAGGAAGTTCAGATGTCCTCAAAGTATTTCTCCGCATCCTCGGCACTCCGAAAGAGTTTTGATTTACCGTCCACATCGACCTTCAAAGTGCATGGATACACGAGGGAGTACTTGCAGCCCACTCCACGCAGTTTCTTTTTTATAGAATCAAACTGTCTGCGTCGTTTAACCAGGTCAGCGCTGAAGTCAGGATAAATATGAATCTGCGATCCCTTGTATAGGAGCCCCTTTTTCTCCCTGGCCAAGCGCAGTATCTTTGACTTGTCCATGTAGTGCAGGAACTTGGCAATGATCGGTCGAGGTTTGTTTGTCTTATTTGTATTATAAGCCGGAGTACGATGAGCTCTTTCAATCACCGGAGTAGTGGAGAAATTGTCACTGCCAAGTTGACCAAGTATCAGCTGGGTCAGAAATCCAATCACGTCAGCTCCTTCGCTCTTCTCAGGAACATTAATGAAACGGAGATTATTTATACGGCTCCTGTTTTCAGCTTCATCCACCTTCTCTTTTAGGTAAGCATTCTCCACCTCCAAAGTGTGCACTCTTGTTGTTAAGTTATCTACATTGTCCTCATTACTACTCACTCGTTGCTCAAGTTCAGATATTTGGTCTCCCAACGATGACAGGGCACCATGAATATTATTGAGACTTATCTGCAGTGGTTCGATTTTAGAGTCGATATGAGCAGTCATTTCAGCCTTGCTCTGTTGGATGGCCTCCCAAATTGTTTGTAAGGACATCTCAGCCATCTTGAAATTTAGGTAAATCCTTTAAGGCAGTTCAGGATATATTACAACAATCAGAGCTTCAAATGTTCATCTCTGTCAATTTTTGATTTGCATTAAATCATAAGATCAAAAAATAATTAAAGTAGTAGCCAGTGATCCATCAGATGCCAGCTAAGCAGTTGCGGCCATCTTGAGCATGTGATCCAGATGTGGATGTCACCACCAACTCCTCAGCTTGTCAAATGGTTGAATGAGATGTGTGAGTTTTGTCTGTGTGCAGTATAGGCTGAGGCAGAAGTGTGCCAAAAATGCCAAAACACATGTTATATATGTACACATACCCATACAAAGCTATATACATCTTACTCTGTAAACAAAAACCTCTGCAACAATCTGCTTATTCTTTTAATTTCCTGAAAATGCCTCCTAAAACTAGTCCCTTCTTAATTTTGAAAAGGTAATCTCTCAGTAAAGGCTGCAAAGGTTAGGATGGCTACAAGCTGTAACCATGGTGATTGATATGAGGATCATCTTCTGAATATAATAATATGTTAGGCCTACCATAAATTGATATTTCAAAAAAGTAATTTATTTAAAACAACTAATGCAGTGTGATATTAAATCAAACTAAGTCCCACACATAACTATGCTCATGTTTTTTCCCTTTAGTATTTGATATTAATAGTCATCAACCGCAACATTAGAAAATTGGGTTTAAAATAACTATGCATGGAATAATATAATAAAATAAAAAATGCTTCTCTTTGTATATACACAACAGTTCAATTCAAAACAAATGCAAATTATTCATTCTATTCTAAACACTCAACTGTAGGATTTTTATATAGTATATATATATATATATATATATATATATATATATATATATATATATATATATATATAATGCAAATCAAAGTGCCTAGCATAAAGCACTATTTTTATTTATTTTAATATTTATTATTGGTATTTTATTGTGTAAATTGTCACCTGCAACATTCATTCACAGACGTCACTTCCGCGGATGTTTTTAAACGTTATTACGGTGTGTGTATATAACTGGAACAAAGCTGAGTAACGTGTTGTTGCTGGTGATAAAAACACTGATTATATATATATATATATATATATATATATATATATATATATATATATATATATATATATATATATATATATATATGTATATATATATATATATATATGTATATATGTATATGTATGTATATATATATATATATATATATAATATATATATATATATATATATATACATACATATACATATATACATATATATATATATATATATATATATATATATATATATATATATATGTATATGTACATTGAAGCAATACTGTCGTTAAAGACCAGCTGATCGCTTTTCGATTCTGTGAATGAATGGCCGCATTGCATTGTGGGATATCAGCTTTGAATGAGTCTAGCTCGGATCATATCGTAATGTTCTGTATTACAGCATATTGTAATATTTCACCGGTAATAAGACTGAAAAAATATTATTAAAATAAAGAAATGAATATCATGATAACATCTAAATAAATGTTGATAGATGTAGCGTTATAGTTTAAAAAATACCAATAAACAACAAAGAAACCCAGCTTCTCTAGCCGAAATAGACCGAAATAATAACATTAAAAGAAATGCATATAAATCATGATAAGATCTCATGAATAATGTTGATTAAAACAGCAGTTATTGGGCTAAAAATACCAACAATAAAACTGTCACAGATTTCGAGTTAAGGGGGCGTGTTTTTTCTTTCGTCGATATCTGACGGTGAGGGATTAACATGACTGTCTATCTGACGGACCCCCTCGTCGGAAAATAACGCAAGGGGTACCTCCCTGGCGTTGGAACTTAACGCCATGGGTCCTTGGCCATGCGTCAGACATTTGACGAGTTGGGAGTGAGACTGTGTTGGCAGCTGGGAAAAAATGGAGACATGCACCAAATGCATCCTGGAAAAGTACTGCATCATCAGTAATGATGCCAAAGAAGCCTTTTTAGTGACTGGGGCACAGCCCAGCAAGAACAACCTACTTAAAGACAGGGTTAATATACCTTCCATGCTCTGGTCAGCATTCTGCTGTTACAGTAAGAACAAGAATAATGTTCAGGAAACTGAAACTAATTATCTGCAGAGAAAGACTTTGGCTGATCTCCATCAAACACTGAGCACAGTGAACTCAAGATTTGAGGTGGTTCCCAGAACACAGTGTCCTCCTGACACAACTGTTGCTGAGTTTTATCCAGAATTTGATAAAAAATAAAATGCAAATGCCCACCCCAAGCGCCAACCACATCGGCCCCTCCCACTACCACAACTAGTGTTCCAACAACTAGTGCTTCTCCAAGGAGCACCACTATACCTACAACTACAGCAGCTACAATTTCACCAACAACCACAGTCCCTAGTACTACTTCTACTACAAGGGTTACCGCTAAAAGAACTACTGCTTCTCCAAGTAGCACCACTATACCTACAACTACAATTTCACCAACAACCACAGTCCCTACTACTACTTCCACTATAACAACTACAAAGAAAAATGATAATTCAGAAAATGATGACGGTGGACAAGGAGGAGAAGGGGGTGGTGGTGGTGATGCAGGTGGAATAGCTGGTGTTATCGGTGGAATAGCTGGTGCTATCGGTAGTATTATCAATGGAATAGGTGGTGCTGTTGGTGATGCTGTCCATGGTGGGGTTGGTGGTGGTCCAACAGTTCCTACTACGTCTCAAACTGACATTAGTACATCTTCTCCTCCTGGTTCTACATCTGGTTATGCCTCCACCACAACTCACAACTACTGGTAAGTAGTACCACTATACCTACAACTACAGACACACCAACAACTACCATTACATTAACAACCACTGCTCCACCAATCACAAAACAGGGCTCGAGAGTGCGACCATTTTGGTCGCACATGCGCCCAAGTTTTGTAAGGGTGTGACTAACATTTTTCCTAGGTCGCACCGGTGCACCTCCGCGCAGCCCCGCCCCCATTCACACACACGGCCACCGTGCAACACGAGAGACACGGCATCGGTTTACACTGCGACATTTGTCTAGAGTTTTAATTGTTATTAACACAGCTGTATATTGTTAAGCATGAGAGGGGAACCTGTAGCAGTGTTTCCGCTGCTAACTGTGTTACTGCGGCCGCCGCACGGCGGAAAACACAGACGAAGTTATTGAATGCAACTAACTTCAGACGGAGCCTGCAAATTGCAGCGCAGTGACGATACAGACATTTCATATACAAGACGTGTGTAACGCCGCTGACCCGCCAAAGCCGTGCTGGACCCGTTCATAGTGAGTCAGCCGTCACTCTGTGAGTAGCATACGCTTCAGTCCATCGCTCTCTCTCTCTCTCCCTCTCTCTCTCTCCTTTATTTTGATAGGAAAGCTGAAGACATGAAAGGGGAGAGAGAGGGGGGGGGGTGAGATGCAGTAAAGGGCCGCAGGTCGGAGTCGAACCTGGCCCGCTGCGTCGAGGAGTAAACCTCTATATATACCACCTGAGCTATCCGGGCGCCCTCTTTCTCTTTTAATCTGTTATTGTTGATAACAAGTGAAGGAGCTTTCTCAGAGATATATATATATATTTTAAATATATCCTAGGCTATTTATTTCAGATAATTTTCATTTACATGTGTTGCAGCTGTATATTTTCAAACTGAGAAGTAAACCAGCTGTCTTTGCATTTTATTTTAATCACAATCTGTTTTCATAAAAGAGCTTGTGAAAAGTGGCTTTGACTTAAAATGGAACATTTAGCCCACTTAGTCCACAGAGATATGATTTTGAGTCCTGGACTAGTGGAAGATCTGATGAGAATCTCTGTGTGTGTGTGTGGGGGGGGGGGGGGGGGGGGGCAGTTTGGAGAATTTTGATTTTTGTTTTTGGAATTTTGATGCTAGGGAGTGTGGCAAGCTGGTACTGTCATTGGTTTAGCCAAGGCTAAAGGGGAAGAAGGGCAAATTACAGGTGTTGTCCATCTGAGGGGCAGAGGACAGCAGGGGGGGCTATAAGACTTTGAGCCATGAAATGTTAGATCTCAGTTCAGGGAAGCACTTTGATCTATTTTGAAATGTTTTACTTAAAGGTATAGTGGTCGCTGACAGGTCAGCGAGCAGACGGCCATAGACAGTATATAAAAGTTTCCGACCGCGGCGCTGCCTCCCCGCTCTCGGTGATAGCTTGTTTGTTGGCCTGTAGCATGCTAACGTTAGCTATAGAGATGCTTGTCCTAAATAGATTTCCACTTACCGGTGGTGAGTCTGACATAGTGGAAAAAGTGCAAATCTTCTTTTGGAAAGTTGGCTTGTAGAGCCATGCCGACAGCAACTTGTAAACAGAGCGTGCACGAGGAGAACTAGGCTCGTGCACGCTCTCTCGTGCACATGTTTAATAGGCGTTCCCTCTCTGGAGCAGGTAGAGTGTTGTGCATGTGCATTTTTTCAAAAAGTGGAGAGGGCGGTTCTTTTCTAAAATTCAGGAAAATCCTCCATTATACCTTTTGAAATGTTTTAGTTTGGCAGCTCAGTGAAGCACTTCAAACTTTTTTTGTTAATATTTTTATTTTTATATGCAGTATGATTGTGTTTCAACTAAAAAGTATTTACCTACACCTTATTCTTGTTTAAAATCATTTACATAATATAAATGAATGTATATGGAGCGTGATAAAAAGGTAACTTTGAAATTGTGGCGTTAACGGCGCCGCAAGGAAAAATGTGGGTGCACCTAAATTTTGTGCTGGTGTACCTAAATAAAAAAGTTAGGCGCACCAGTGCAACCAAGGCAAAAAGTTAGTGTGGAGCCCTGCAAAATCTTTCCCATCAACTATAACTGCCACTGATCCAACTATTAAACCCCAAACTAACTCAACTACCCAGACCCAGACATCAACAACCTTCATTCCTGTAACTTCTGGACCCCAAACAACCTCCATAGAGGCATCAAAAATGTTCATTCCAGCAACTTCTGAACATCAAAAAAAACACCACTAACCAGACACCAACAACCTTCATTCCCACCACTTCTGAACCCCAAACACCCCCAACCAGACATCAAGGACATTCATTCCAGCAACTTCTGAACCCCAAACAACACCCCCAACCAGACACCAGCAACCTCAATTCCCGCAACTTCTGAACCCCAAAATAAACCACCCCCAACAAGACATCAACAACATTCATTCCTGCAACTTCTGAACCCCAAACTAACACAGCTCAGCACCTAAACATCTCCACTTAATAGCGCTCTGTCTTCTTCAGCTCCTTCTTCAACCTCTTACATATTATGTACATGCCTATTTTGTATATTGTTTTTCTGATAACTGATTAATAGCTAGACATGTACAATCATACTGGAGAATGGAAATATCCAGAGCCAGTAGAACAAGGGCTAGATGCATTTTTTCAATTAAAATGTAAAATGTAAAATTTTTATCTTAAAGTAGTTTGATTTCCCTAAACTTTACCACAATTCCGTGGTTGTCACATGGTGAAATTTAAATATTGTGGCTTTTAACCCTCCAAAATGTTGTAATTTTATGTAATTTTTGAAGAATTCTAATCCTGTCTTGATCTTTTAAAACCTTTCTACAATTGCTTTGCAGCTTATACATGAAATCAATTTAAATTGTTTTTTATGAACAGAATTGTATTGATTTTCAATAGAAAGCACAGCAAACATGTTTGTTAATTGTTTTTTTTTTCATTGCCCCAAATCACAAATATGTCTCAAAGGGCTTTAAAATCTGTACAGCAGACACCCAATGAGAAAAAAATGGAGTCAATGCATTGTTGAATTGCTGTTTTTATTTGTGCAATTTATTTTTCAATATTCATGGTTGAAAGATTGTTTTCTATTGACTTAATGGAGTGTACTTTGAAGGTGGTATGGCTTCAGATTTAAACAATATGAATTAAATAAATTACACAAAACCTGTCAAAGACCAGATACTGTCCATAGAATTTTTTTAAATCACCAATACCAATGCACGCAATGTTCATCAACAAGCTCATCAGGTCGGCAGTGCTCGAGTAGGAAAACTTTGATACATTTGTAGTTTTTCCTCTAAAATATGTTCAGATCCGTGAGAAGCTCACTGACGTCAGCGTAGCCGTCTTTGTTGGACAAGATCTTAGCGTGAACCTTTGGCTTGATGAGGTGTGGAGGAACACCCATCTGCAGAGCCTCCTTCACCACCAGGCTGTTTCCTCCAGCTGGTTTGTTTCCATGGGAACCTCTTGGTTCTCCCTGGCGTAGAACCACAATATGATTGCTTATTGGTTGCAAGTATTGTAAGGGTTGTGTAGAGGCTAAGCCCAAGCTTTGTGCCCCTGAGGTGCCTTTCCACGGATAGTGTAATTGATGCACTTTTTACCTTTTTGATCAATGAAAGGCCAAGTCATACTTGCAGTTAAAGGAGAATTCTGGTCGATTTCAACCCGTAGCTCTGTTGTTTGTAAATTAGGAGTGCTGTCAGTAGTGAAAAAATGAAAACAATCGGTGCTGCCTACACAGTGTTATCCCCCCTACTCGCACTTGGTGTCTTCAGTCCCTAAATGTCTTTTAAGTGTTGTGAAAAGGAATGGCAACATTACAAAGTGGTCAATGCTTTACTGTTCCAACTTTTTTTGAAATGTGTTGCAAGAACCAAAATAGTAATTTTGTTTTTTTTAAACAAAAACAATACAAATCATGAGGAACACATTAAATGATGTGCTGTTGTATTGTCTGCAATGAAATACAAATCAAAGTACATTTAGAAATCACTATTTTCTTTTTTTATTTGTGTTTTCCATACTGTCCCAACTTTTTCTGATTTGGGGTTGTATGAGTTCGGCAATCGATTAGTGTGGGCTTCAACCAGAAATCAGGAAATAACCAGAGGTATGGATTAACAAAACTTGTATGCCTTTCTGTCACATCTACTGCAGTCAAATTCGCTGTGTTTTTTTTTTGATTTTGTTTTTTTTTAACCTTTATTTATTCAGGGGAGGTTCACTGAGAGTAAGACTCTCTTTTGCAGGAACGCCCTGATCACATTCACACAGTTCCCCATTCATACCTGGAAGCTGCCCAGTCCAACCAGTCTGATCTGCTGGCCACTGAGCAACTCCACTGGAGCAGTTGGGGTTAAGGGCCTTGCTCAAGGGCACCTCAGTGGTGGTAATGAGGGAGGGACAAGCGCTGCTCTTTCACTTTCCTCACCCAGATTTGATCCTGTCGGTGTGGGGATTGAACCGACGACCTCCCGGTCACAAGCTCACTTCTCTAACCTTTAGGCCACCACTGCCCTTAGCCAAAAGGCCGAGAAGCGATACTGGAAATCTACTGTTCACTCGTAAGGAATAACTGCACATGGGTAAGCACTTGTAATTACATTTCGAGCATGTTTAGAGGCTAAAAACACATTTAAAACTTGCCCTGTTTAAGCCTGTTAGGTGCTAAAGTGAGTAGGGGGATAACACGGTGTAGGCAGCAACGATTGGTTTCGTGTTTTTTTTCGCTACTGACAACACTCCTAATTTAAAAACAACAGAGCTACGGGTTGAAATCGACCGGAATTCTCCTTTAACACCATTGGTTCCATTTATTTCCATGAGATATTAGTTGATTTTCCAGACATATTACTGCTTGTGTGGTGCTGGTGTGCGTGTGTCTGTATGTGCTTCCGGGTTGCACCTGAGGAACCAAAGATTGGTTCCTATTTATACTAAGGGCACTAATTGGCTCTTACACACTGGCCCCTAATTGTTAATGGCAGGCAAACATTACAATTCAAAACAAACAATAGAAGAGCCACATGTGAAAAACATCAAACCCCATACATATGTAAATCACCATTAATCAATCTGCCCTTCTTTGATTAAGCACAGTTTAGTTATAGGTCTCTCAATAATGTTGTTTTTTTGTCTGTAGCTTGACAGAACGTACCAGGCCCCTTTTGTCAGGATCAACTTCCAGCACTTTGCCAAGAAGCCAATATCCACGTGGAGCTGTGGAGTTCATGACTACCACATCTCCAGCAACTAGGCTCCTCTTCCTTTGGTGCCACTTCTGTCTTTCCTGGAGCAACGGCAGATACTCCCTGATCCATCTCCTCCAAAACAAATCCGCGAGATATTGAACCCGCGTTTCCATCGCCGTTTCCCGCACATGTTGGAAGGTTCAAAAAGACCAGGTGGCAATACTGGTTTTCCCTTTAGTAGCAGGAGATGATTTGGTGTGAGAGGTTCCATATCATTTGGATCGTCAAATAGCCTTGTAATAGGACGATTGTTAATAATGGCTTCCACTTCACACAGAATAGTGTGGAGTCCATCATCATCCAAGAACTGCCGGTGCAAGATTGATCTGAGAATACGGCATACCATTTGTATCATGCGCTCCCAAACACCACCATGACGAGATCCCGCCGGTGGATTGAAACTCCATTCAACTCCAGCTGGAATGGGAGCTCTTTGAATTTGCTCCTGATTTAATGCAGCCAGAGCCTCTCTCAACTCTCTCTCTGCTCCAACAAAGTTGGTCCCATTGTCAGATCTAATATGGACAACTTGACCACTCCTGCTGATGAGCTGTCGTAATGCATTTATGCAGGCATCAGTCTCAAGTGAGTTTGCCACCTTTAAATTAACTGCTATACAAGCCATGCAGGTAAATATTACTCCATATCGTTTGCAAGTTGTTCTTCCTCTCTTTATTTCAGCAGGACTGAAATAGTCCACTCCAACATTGATTAAAGGGAGTAGATCTGGGACTATTCTCTCCTTCGGAAGGTCTGCCATCTTTTGCTCCATAGCTCTCCCATTGTAGCATCTGCAAAAGCTACATTCAGCAATGACTTTCCTCACTGTCGAGTTTGCTTTAGTTATCCAATATTTCCTTCTCAATGCAGACAGTGAATGATTTCGACCACTGTGACCCAATGATTGGTGAATATCCTTAAGAATAAGCATGGAAATATGCATTTGTGGATGTTTTATTCCCAACGGCATTGCTCCCTTGTTTAATCTCCCTCCAACCCTTAGAAGTCCATCCTCCAAGATCGGATCCAGTTTATAGATGGAACTTTGTCTGCTTACTGTTCTATTTCCAGATAACAGGCAGGTGATTTCATCCTGAAACCTTTGCTGTTGACAATAGTGAATAATAGCCAACTCCACTTCCTCCAGAGCCTTTGGTGTCAAAATGTCAGGACTCCTTGAAATGTTTGTGGGCTTTACCTTTTCCATTTGAGTAGCCTTTACATTTCCAGCGGCCTCCAAAGCCTCTCTCTCATGACTAAGCTTCAACAGAACTGCTTTCAGCTTGAGGAAGCAAGCCACTGCAACTTTGAGCCTCCTCCAGTCTGAAAACTAGCTCACAAGACGATCTGTAGCTTTAAGGAAATCATCCACCACAAAGTTCACCAAGGTTTCTCTTTTGACATCTGGATCATCAGAGTCCACTCTGATATCACCATCATACCTTGCTGGTCAATCTGTCTCCAACTTCCAAAGAAACCTCGGACCCTCCAGCCAACTGCTGTTCTTTAGGAAGTCAGGCACCTTCATTCCTCTGGATGCAGCATCAGCAGGGTTGTCTTTCGAGCTGATGTGCCTCCATTGGGAAGGATTTGAAACCTCTCTTATGGCAGAAATCCTGTTTGCAAACCATTCCTCCGGGATCCACAAGTGTGAAAGGTCCGTATATGGATCTCTTTCTTGAGTTTTGACTACTGTAAGCACTGCCAGATTTTTTTTTCTCTCTTTTTTTTATTTATTATTTACTACATTTTTTGCTGGTTGTTTTTTTGGCTCACTTTTTTTGATATTGAGTATTTTTTATGTTTTGTTAGATAAACGGGCTAGGTAGTCTATAGGGCGGTTTGGTTTGATTTTCTATTATTATTACTATTTACGCATGCTCTTGCCTTTTCTTATTCTTTTTCTTATTCTTTTTTTTCTTTTTTCTCGTCATCCAAATTTTTGGCCAGATGCCGTAAAGAATTTAAATGAGTAGAGAGTATGGACAGTGTTTTTGTTTAGTTTTGGACAATACTTAATGGACAATAGTTAAAGGATATGTTCAAACTTCAATACGGATATTTAAGTTTTATGTAATTGAGGCAGAGCTGACTGTATACCATGCAGCACCTCTTTCATTGCATAGAGGGGGACATGCACAGGGAGTATATAACGTTATGGGGGTGGGAGTTAGGTCTAGGGGGTGTCGTTTGTAAAGTATGTATTTCCTTTTCGTTTTTGTGTTTTTTGTAATGCATCTCGGTTTCATATGTACTCATATTATGATGTTTCTATGCAATGACGAAATATATATTTCTAAGTTAGAATGTTAAAGGGTTGGGGAGTTCTGCTAAAAAGAGGAAAGTCTTGTTGCACCTTGAAGAAAATAAAATAGACATAGCTTATTTACAAGAGACTCACCTCATATCATCTGCTCATGATCATTTTAACTCTAGGTGGTTTGGGAAAGTGTATCATTCGTCATTTACATCTAATTTGAGAGGGGTGGCTATTCTTATTTGTAAAAATATACCTTTTTCCCTAGAAGAAGTTAAATCGGACCCATGTGGTAGATATATATTTGTAAGAGGTTTTTTAGACCATGAAGAGGTTATTCTATTGAATATAGTCCTAATTATGATGATCCTAAATGTATTAATGATCTTTATATTATGTTACTCCAGTGTGATATTCCAATGTTTTGGGGTGGAGATTTTAATTGTGTACTGGATGCAAAATTGGATAGATCATCTCAAAATAAATATGTATTATCTAATATGTCAAGAGCTTTGGTAAATAATACACGAAATGTAGGACTCTATGAAGCATGGAGAACGCTTCACCCAGGGGAGAAAGCGTTCTCTTTCTACTCCCATGTGCATGATTCATATTCAGGATTAGATTTTTTATTTATCCCATCTGATTATCTTTCAAAAATTATAAACTGCTCTTACTATGCTAGGATTCTTTCAGACCACTCTGCTTTGATTTGTGAAATAGAATTTGGAAAGCTAGCATCAAACTTCAAGCCATGGAGATTTAATACTATGTTACTTAAAAGAGAAATTTATATCGTATATGAATGCGTATTTGGAAATGTTCATGGAGGCACATCAAAATAGCTCAGAATGTCCATTGATAATATGGGACACACTTAAAAAACAAGATGGCGACACTACCATGGACCCTCTTCAGATCAATGATGGTTTTAAATCATACTATAGTGAAATATATACATCTACTTCACAGTGTGACCTGGGCAGATGCGGCTCTTTTTTGGAGAAAACTTTATTACCTACCTTAGCACAAGAAGGTAGATTATTATTAGATGGGGATGTGTCGTTAGAGGAGCTGCAGACTGCCATGGCCACACTTAATAGTGGTAAAGGATAAATTGGATGGACTGCCAATTGAGTTTTATAGACATTTTTCAAGTTATTTAATGCCCCTGTTTCTTGCTATGATTGATGTTTACTTTAGTAAAGGTCACTTCCCACAGTCCTTATACCTGGCCTCCATAATCTTACTCCAAAAAAAGGGTAAGGATCCTCTTCAATGTTCTTCATATTATAGGCTGATCTCAATTCTAAATGTTGACTACAAAATTATTGCCAATTTTCTAGCACTGTGCCTTGAAAAAGTTTTACCTAGTCTTATTCATTTAGATGAAACAGGTTTTGTTCCTGGTCGTATTGATAATTTACGCAGGTACTTTGATATTCTTTATCATACTAACGATATCAATTCTCCAAATGTAATACTCTGTTGATGCAGAGAAAGCATTCGACAGGGTTGAATGGGATTATCTTAAGTCTGTTCTCAGAAGATTTAATTTTGGTCTTATCTCTTCCTTTATTTGGAATAACAAATCCCCACGTGTCTGAGTGTCTGTTTTGCACTTACCATATGACTATATTGGCCTAAAGCTTCCCAATTTTTATTATTATTTTTTATCATCTCAGCTCAAACAAATAAAATCATGGTTTTTAGATACAACATGTTCGTGGAAAAAAAAAGAGAATCCTTGCACATTGGTCAATATAACTTTGAATGTTTACCATATATGGATCTTAAAGAAGTGGTTAAAATCATTAGAAATCCTGTTATACTGAATAGCCTCCATATTTGGAAATGGTCTAGGATATAAAAATACTCTCTCCTTATTTTCCCCAATTTGGAGAAATCCAGGTATTTCTTGTTGTGGGGATGATACTTTTAAACTTTGGTGTGATAAAGGTATAAGAAGAATTTCACATGTGTTTGAACGGGGGATTTTTCTTTCATTTATTGAGCTTCAGTAGAAATATGGAGTTCCTTCTTCCCATTTGTTTAGATATTTTCAAATAAGGCATGTAGGTAACTTGGAGCATGGTTCTTTGCAAGAACCTGAACCATCAAAAAATTATTTTATAATGAACAATATGGAGAAATATAAGGATAAACTTATCTCAAAGATTTATAATGTTCTTATTTCAAGCTCAAGGTTAAATAAAGACTATTTAAGACAAAAGTGGGAACAAGACCTTCAGATTGAAATACAGCAAGAAGATTGGTCTTTTATTTGCAGGAAAGTACATAAATGTTCTTATAATTTAAGGCATAAATAAAAATTATTTAAGATAATGCACAGGGTCTATTATCCATCCATCCATCGTCGTCCGCTTATCCGTGGTCGGGTCGCGGGGGGAGCAGCTCCAGCAGGGAACCCCAAACCTCCCTTTCCCGAGCCACATTAACCAGCTCTGACTGGGGGATCCCGAGGCGTTCCCATGCCAGGTTGGAGATGTAATCCCTCCACCTAGTCCTGGGTCTTCCCCGAGGCCTCCTCCCAGCTGGACGTGCCTGGAACACCTCCCTAGGGAGGCGCCCAGGGGGCATCCTTACCAGATGCCCGAACCACCTCAACTGGCTCCTTTCGACGTGAAGGAGCAGCGACTCTACTCCGAGCTCCTCACGGATGACTGAGCTTCTCACCCTATCTCTAAGGGAGACGCCAGCCACCCTCCTGAGGAAACCCATTTCGGCCGCTTGTACCCTGGATCTCGTTCTTTCGGTCATGACCCAACCTTCATGACCATAGGTAAGGGTAGGAACGAAAACTGACCGGTAGATCGAGAGCTTTGCCTTCTGGCTCAGCTCTCTTTTCGTCACAACGGTGCGATAAACAGAATGTAATACCGCCCACGCTGCGCCGATTCTCCGACCAATCTCCAGCTCCATTGTCCCCTCACTCGCGAACAAGACCCCAAGGTACTTAAACTCCTTCACTTGGGGTAAGGACTCATTCCCTACCTGGAGAAGGCACTCCATCGGTTTCCTGCTGAGAACCATGGCCTCAGATTTAGAGGTGCTGATCCTCATCCCAGCCGCTTCACACTCGGCTGCAAACCGATCCAGTGAGTGCTGAAGGTCACAGGCCGATGATGCCATCAGGACCACATCATCTGCAAAGAGCAGCGATGAGATCCCCAGCCCACCGAACTGCAACCCCTCCATACCACGACTACGCCTCGATATCCTATCCATAAATACTACGAACAGGATTGGTGACAAAGCGCAGCCCTGGCGGAGGCCAACCCTCACCTGGAACGTGTCTGACTTACTGCCGAGAACCCGGACACAGCTCTCGCTTTGGTCATACAGAGATTGGATGGCCCTGAGAAGGGACCCCCTCACCCCATACTCCCGCAGCACCTCCCACAAAGTCTCCCGGGGGACCCGGTCATATGCCTTCTCCAGATCCACAAAACACATGTAGACTGGATGGGCATACTCCCAGGCTCCCTCCAGGATCCTTGCTAGAGTAAAGAGCTGATCCGTTGTTCCACGCCCAGGACGGAATCCGCATTGTTCCTCTTCAACCTGAGGTTCGACTATCGGCCGAACCCTCCTTTCCAGCACCTTGGAGTAGACTTTACCAGGGAGGCTGAGAAGTGTGATACCCCTGTAATTGGTACACACCCTCTGGTCCCCCTTTTTGAAGAGGGGAACCACCACCCCGGTCTGCCACTCCTTAGGCACTGTCCCAGACTTCCACGCAATGTTGAGTAGGCGTGTCAACCAAGACAGCCCCTCCACACCCAGAGCTTTCAGCATTTCTGGACGGATCTCATCAATCCCTGGGGCTTTGCCACTGTGGAGTTGTTTGACTACCTCAGTGACCTCCACCAGGGAAATTGACGACAATCCCCCGTCATCCTCCAGCTCTGCCTCTAACAAAGAGGGCGCATCAGCTGGATTTAGGAGTTCCTCAAAGTGCTCCTTCCACCGCCCTATTACCTCCTTAGTTGAGGTCAACAACGTCCCATCCTTACTGTACACAGCTTGGATGGTTCCCCACTTCCCCCTTCTGAGGTGGCGGACGGTTTTCCAGAAGCGCCTTGGTGCCGACCGAAAGTCCTTCTCCATGTCTTCTCCGAACTTCTCCCACACCCGCTGCTTTGCCTCTTTCACGGCAGAGGCTGCAGTCCTTCGGGCCCTTCGGTACCTTGCAACTGCCTCCGGAGTCCTCTGGGATAACATATCCCGGAAAGACTCCTTCTTCAGTCGGACGGCTTCCCTGACCACCGGTGTCCACCACGGTGTTCGAGGGTTACCGCCCCTTGAGGCACCTAAGACCCTAAGACCACAGCTCCCTGCCGCAGCTTCAGCAATGGAAAACTTTGAACATTGTCCACTCAGGTTCAATGCCCCCAGCCTCCACAGGGATGCACGAAAAGCTCCGCCGGAGGTGTGAGTTGAGGGTCTATTATACCTCAGAGAAATTAAATAAAATCCATCCATTGTCTTCCGCTTATCCGTTGTCGGGTCGCGGGGGGAGCAGCTCCAGCAGGGGACCCCAAACCTCCCTTTCCCGAGCCACATTAACCAGCTCTGACTGGGGGATCCCGAGGCGTTCCCAGGCCAGGTTGGAGATGTAATCCCTCCACCTAGTCCTGGGTCTTCCTCGAGGTCTCCTCCCAGCTGGACGTGCCTGGAACACCTCCCTAGGGAGGCGCCCAGGGGGCATCCTTACCAGATGCCCGAACCACCTCAACTGGCTCCTTTCGACGTGAAGGAGCAGCGGCTCTACTCCGAGCTCCTCACGGATGACTGAGCGTCTCACCCTATCTCTAAGGGAGACGCCAGCCACCCTCCTGAGGAAACCCATTTCGGCCGCTTGTAACCTTGTATTTGTAATTAAATAAAATGAACAGTAAAATATCATTCCTTTGTTGGCGTAAGAAATACAAAGGTACTTTTTTTCACATGCTTTGGTTATGTGAACAACTTTTGTTATTTTGGAAATTTGTTACCAAGTTGACATCTCAGTGTTTAAATGTATCTGTTCCCCTTTCACCTCGTTTATGTCTTTTGGGCACCAATATGTCTGATAAGTGGAATATATATATTCCACTTGTCAGACATATTGGTTTGATGGCAGCTAGGAAATGTATAGTTTTAAAATGGAAGGCGTCCAAACCCCCAGCAATAGTCCACTGGTGGAATGAACTCTCAAGCTACTTTGTTTTGGACAGCATTTATTATAATAGTGTTGAACGGAGGTCTGATTGAAAACCCAAAAATGGCAGAACATATAACCTTGCTTAAAAAACATAACCTTGATTAAAAACTCATATAATCTTGCTTAAAAAAATCATATAATCTTTCTTAAAAAATCATATAATCTTGCTTAAAAAATCATATAATCTTGCTTAAAAAATCATATAACCTTGCTTATAAAATATATGTATGTTTCAGTATAACAAGATGTATCATTGCTTGAAGTGTATGTGTTTTATAACAAACTATATCATTTAGATGTGTGTGTTTTTATATCATTTAGATGTTTTTTTATATCATTTAGATGTGTTTTTCTATATCATTTAGATGTGTGAGTTTTCTATATCATTTGAATGTGTGTGTTTTGAGAACCCAAAAACAGCTAAAGCTATCACTTTGCTTACATATTAATCTGCATTGTATTATATAGCATAGAAAGTTTTAGAGTTTGTGCATTGAATATAGGGCAGAGTGTAGACAGAGACAAAAGAGGCCAGCATTCTGCTGCACATCCTATGCACCTGCCCTGTGTGCGTCAGTTGAAGTTTCCTGTCAGTTAGAAGCTGTAAGTGCCCTCTGCATATCCTTACATGGAAATATAATGTTAAGTCCCCCGATGTTAAAGGGGGGGAGGGGGGGGGATGATCTTTTTCTATAAATACAGCCGTTTTTGCGGAGACGCGGGCTCTTCTCTTGACTTCTTCTACCCTTGGTGTGTCTGACACGTTGAGGGGACATTTTTATTGTCCCTGTACTCTCAAGAGTGCAGCGGAGGCAGAGGTAACTTTGTCTGAGAAGAAACTTTTGCAAGTGCCTTGGAAGACTAGGATTTGACCCGCTGTTAAGTGGGGAAATAGTAACTCCCTTCAGGGGGTAGTGAGAGACTCCTCTTTAACCGCTCGGGCGAGTTGCAGCCCAGCGGGGACCGACTTGACACGCAGACCTCCTGTTATCTCCTAGTGGGAGTGATCCCTATCTGCTTGGCCCAAACAAATCAGGGAAGCGTCAGAAAGTAACTCCTTTTAGCACAGACCAAAACATCCGCCCCGCTGACGGGCAACTGGTGTTTGTAATGTTGTGTTAAAAAAAAAAAAAGATAGAAATGTGAAAATCTGGTGATTCTAGTTGAATTATGGGAAAACATACAATTCATGATAATATACTGTGGGACAGGAACAGACATGCAGTTGGTTTGAAACAGGGAAGACCTTCTTTCTTTTCTGTCACCACCAGGGGTCTCCACGTGGCTGCAAAAGCACGGGCATGCGCACAGCCAATGCCCTAAGACTGAACTCTCAAGTTGCAAGTTCAGCCAAAAACATGCTAAGTCAGCAAGTAATTCTAGCTGACGGAAAATCCCCAAAAGGAGGGACGTTTTTTACATCGAGAGTAGCCAGTTGACGTGATACATTGCTATTGGAGAGTTCCTCTGGGGGAGGGTCTTCCTTATAATAATAATAATAAGTTTATTTGATATAGCACCTTTCACGAGCTTATGAGCGATAAAAAGCTGTAACGAACAAAGGGAAGACAGCAAGCTTGTCCGGACCTTGCTCGGAGTTTTTCTGTGTTATTCTTTCGTGCACATTAAAACTTCTCTTTCTCATCTGATTCCCTGGCTTCAGTGTGGATTTGTGGATCTCAGTAAGCTGTATTTTACTCTGTACAAATTAGACGGAGACATTTGAGCGCTAGCAGCTGGCATTGCCTGATGGCACTGTACTGTAGTGCGTCAGGCAAACAGTGCGACAGGAATACTAGGGGAAGTAGTACACTGCTGCTTTAGCGCAAAGTCAGACCAGACTAGGCTAGCATCAGTGTTCTACGACCCCGAGGATGAAACCTATCTTTACAGAATACTCTGTAATAGTGTATCACTAGCCAGACACCCATACAGGGTAATTACTTTGTTTGGAACAGGGACGTTCAAGTATCCGATGCAGGCTGGGGTAAGTGCTCAAACCCGGATGCTGAAGGAGTACCGGTGGTACGAATGGTTGGTGTGCTGCACTGAGAGTGAGAAGGGAATGATAGAGCGATCCCTGGTTGACCTGGGCCCTATCTACCCAGACCCTTTCGACAGACACAAGCCCAGAATGTACAGTCCGGCAGGGTCAGTAACTGTGTACATTCCAGGGATTCCCAGAGACGCAGGAGGGCACAGCCCAAGCCAGCGGACTGGAATCTCAGGAAGACAGCAGGGTGGTTCCAACAGATTGAGTCAGAACAGTCCAAATGACCTTGGGGGGCCTAAAAGGCCATCTGGGCAGAGTTCAACTTCAGGAAACCGAGGCAGGGAAAAAACTAGCGGACCCGGAGACAGGGGAGCTGGGTGTAAAACGGTAGTGCTCATCCTGAGGGGTCCAGAAGGAGCCCCTCTGGATAGCAGCACATGCCTGAAGTCGCATATGAAGAGAAATCCTTTACCAGACTACGAACAAGAAGTAGTGGACTGGGTAGGGAGTGAATACCTCATAGAGATACAGGCTAAACCATCATGTTGGAGAGGATACTATCAGGCACTGGATTGCTTGACCTCTGAACAGGGGGTAGGTTATAGGGCCGTATATGACCCGTGTGATAAGGATTTGTTTATTAGGGCAGTAAATCCTCTCGTAAACACAGCAAAATGAGACAAAGTAGTCTCAATTGACCTCAGGGGAAGGATAGGGGAGTCACTGCCGCCATCTTAATGTGGTGGATATGTGACATCCTACCCATCTCTGCAGGGGCTACTTTCTATCTACTACTCCCTGACGAGTGTCAGGAGGAATATGTAATCCCAGGGGTAGGAGAGGATGACGATGAGGAAGAAAGTGATGTTGCATCAGAAAACTCAGAGCAGGAAAGTAGTGAGGGTGAAGAAGGAGAGGACAAAGGTCAGCCAGGGGCGGAAATGGATGTGGAGGAGAGGGAGCTGATGCCCTCGGTGGCGTTGCCCCCATTCCACACGTTCTTAACCCCGCCGCCCCTGGTAGACCCTAGAACTCTCTGTAACTTCATGCTTCATAGGCCTTCCTTTACCCCTTCCCCGCAGTGGGGAAGCGGAGCAGGGATTGAGCCTCTAGAAACCCTCGATCGAATGGAGGGTTGTCATAAAGAATCAGGAAGGAGATTTACAAAAAGTCTAGGCGAAAACACACAACCTAATCCAATGCAACGCACAAAACCTCTATCGCAATCTCTGCCCTTGCCATGGGGGCGAACCACCCCTCTACCAGGACTGCCTAATCTCACAAGAGCTCTGGGCATCCTGGACCTTCGTTACAGGGAGGAATCTCCCCCCGTGGGGCATAGGAAACATACTCATAAGACCAATAGGCCTGTAGTAGATGAATCAGACAGTGAAGGTGATTATTACCTGCCTTCACCGGCGTTCAGAAGTACTCCTAGGGAAAGGTCGGGTAGCAGGAGTCGGGACCAGACGCGAAGGGTGAGCAACCCGAAGCAACAGGTACCAGTCCCTGCTTCTCCCACGCCAGTACCTAGGGGGAAACTTGCTGCATCTGGAAACCAACCGAGGGGTCTTCAGACAATGATAGCATCAGATGAGTAAATCAGTAACCATTGTTGACCCACCAATACCCAAGAACGCCCCAAGGGGCAGACTGGTGAGGTCAGTCAAACCAATACCAGATAGACTGTATAACCCTGACCAATATCCGTGTAGCACACCTACATACCGGACCAGTGAAGGTTGGTACAATCCCAGACTCATGGAGGAGGGAGAGTACAACTCGGACTGGGAAAAGGAGCCTATAATGGAGGGGACAGGGTGGTATCCGGTTTCTCTAGGGGAAAAAAGATGTATAGAAAAGTCCATGACAGGCCCTGAGGTTCTGGCAATGCCAAGAATCGGAAGGCCCTGGAAAAGTTCATATCTTAATCAAGGATAAGATTTTTACAGAGAAGGATGTATTCCTAGAGATAGGTCTGTAGAAAGGCAGTACAGGAATGTACCGGCCAGTTCTGCGGGAGGTTCCGGAGGAGGTGGAGGCGGACGTGACCCAGAGCCAGATCCCCCAAGGGGATCAGGGGACTGGGAACTCCCAAGACCGCCCCGAAGGAATAGCACCCCCCGATGGAATGGCCAGGAATATCCTGATGAAGATCAGGACGAGATAGAGAAAGAGACCTTTGGGAACTTTCATGAACAGGCATGGAGGACAAGTGCCAAGTGACCTACCGCTTCCTCGGGGTCTGGACACAGATGTACGGGAAGCCAGTTGCATAGCCTACTTTCTCACAGCCTCGTGGAACCTGAAGAGGATCCAGTATTTCCACTGGGGCAGATTAGTCTGCTTGATATAATACCCAGCCGGAAAGATGGACAGAGTGATACGCAGTACCTAGAACAGTGTAGGAAAAGTGGGGTCTCTTTGGATCAGATGGATAGTCCGCAGATGACTCTAGTCCTAAAAAAGAATGGAGTCCACATCTCATTTTAAAAATGAAACGGGGAACTGCTGGAAAGCCAAGGCATCCAGACAATATTTTCCACGCCCTACATCCTACACCCTATGCTATGTCGATCAATGAACGACGAAAAAAGCCTCCAAAAAATTAGTAGGCTACTAGGCACCTCCTTAAAAATAAATAGGAGGGATAGGAGGTAATTTAGAACTAAGCGACAACAAAGAAAAAGTGGTATCTGTAAATATAATCAAAATTATACCCTTTTTCTGATTCTACCCAGTCTAGCCCGGATAGTGGACCTGAGTGGATAGTTTTTCACACCCGTACTAAATGATACGATAATCACCAGTCATGGTGTATTCTCCTGTCAACTCTTCCTCCAACCAAGGCTGGAGGGTCAGAGACCAGTGACGGTAAAGGTGGACGCCCAGGTGAATCGTTCATCCGAACTCTTCAAGGTCTTGATTTCCTCCGACCCAGGTGAACTCAGTCACAGCGGGACACCAGGATATAAAGAGACCTTCTCCCACGTCTCTGACACTGAGGGAACCTTCTCGACATTCACCAGTGAGACAGTCTCCGTCTTCACCAGTGAGACCGTCTCCGTGTTCACCAGTATGGCAGTCTCCGGATTCACCGGGAACAGCTTCCCAGTGTTCTCCGGGGAGGTCATCTCCTCCCTCACTGGAGAGCCGCTCCCCGCCCTTAGTGAGGAGACTCTCTCCCCCCTCACCGGGGAGACCACGCCGTGGTGGTGTGGACACCAGAACAGAGAGAAATAGCAAAGAGACTGGCGAGGGGCGGGCTGGAGCCCTACGTTGTCTTCAGCCCATACCGGCCCTCAACCCGGGGAATGGCACAGGCATGTGGGACAAAGACAACGCTGAGGGAGAACCCAGCAGGGCAAAGAAACGAAAGAGGAACAAGAAAAAAAAGAAAAAGCATCTGGGAGCAACTGGAGAGCCATTGCAACTCGGGCCCTGCAGAGCAAGTCAAGAACCCACTTGGGAGGAGGCCGAAGGTCACCATCCCGCAGGAGTACCAATAGCAAGTTGGCCGAACCTGGACCAGTGCCCCCTGTCTTCTGTGTTGTCCCCATCGCCTTTGCCTGCTGTTCCCGGAAGCTCTGGGACTCATATACGTGTCAATGAAACCCAGAAAAAAAGAAAGAATGGACAGACCCAAACCCCCTTGACCATACATGTCAAAGTGTCTAAAGAAACCCAGACTGAACCAGAGGAGCCTAAAGAGACTTGTTGTTTCTGCACCGGTCTGGCTCCACACTATCAGACACTGGAACCAAATGAAATCCCTGTTCCTGTGCCGGCTCAGATCCCTGGCCCTCAGACACCAGAGGAAACAGCTTTTAAAATCTATCAGTATGGCCAAGTGGGGGAAAGACGCAAGAAGACCAAGATTCACCCGCATGCAGCCGGGGACCCATCCATGTGGAGGTACTTCACACACGTGAAACCAGGACGGTTCCGACATGCATGGATGATTGAGCCCACCACGGATAATATGGATTACTTCATCCAGAATTCCAAGCTTCTAAAGACAGTGCACTGGATGAAGACAGGGAGTACATTCCTGTTGACGTGCACTGGCACGTTTACTGCAACCAACAATCGGTTTGTGATCCTATTTGTGATGGTTGTGTCCAGCTGGCTGTGAGTTTTTGTTTTCTTTCTTACCTGTTGTGTTTACTTTGTTAGTTTTTTCTGTTGGCTCTGCCTCTCTGTGTCTCTTGTGTTTTCCCCCCTCCCTCTCCTGCTCTCTCCCGTCAGCTGATTGCGCACACCTGCCCTTCATCCAGATCCACTCTCCCGCCGTACACACCTGCCACTCATCTGCACCAATCAAGCCCTGCTCAAAAACCCCGGACCTTCATTCCATCTTCGCTTGATCGTTGCTTCAGTCTCCTGGTGACAAGCTCTACAAGCCCTCTTTGAATTCAAAACCTGTCTTTGCCTGTTTTCCCGTTTTAACCTGTCTGTGTTTTTCCCTGCAGTTATTTCCCGTCACTCCTTCCCTCCTGCCTCCAGTCAGCCGGCTCAGCCATCAAGTCCCCTCCTCTCGGTTCATCTTCCCAGATCGCTCCATTCATCTCCTCCGCTCTCCCTGGTGCATCCACTCCCGTGCTTCCTCTCGGCCTTCCCTCGTTCCCTGCTTCACCCTCGGCCCCGTCTCCTTCCTGGCGTCCGCCTCACCACTACCCTCTCCTGTCCCAACCTTCTCCCTTGTTATTTTACCTTCAAATAAATCCTTTATTTTGTTTCTCCAAGCCTGCATTTGGGTCCGTTCTGTCCAGTCGTAACAGAACGATCAAGCCAACATGGACCCAGCAGGCTTGCCCCCTCCCCCTGACTCTGCTAGCCCTTCCAACCCTGCCAATCCCTCTCCCACTGACCTGTTCCTCGCCGTCTCCTCCCAGGGAGCGCTCCTCGGACAACACTCGGCGGCCCTTCAGTCCATGGCCGGGGCGCTGCACTCCCTGGGCGAGGAGGTGCGTAGTCTGGGCACCCAAGCGTCACTTAGCATAACACCCAACCCGTCCACTGCTCATTCCCCGTTGTTTTCTCCTTCCCCCGATTCTGCCCCCGGTTCGGCCCCGTCTGTTGCTGCCTCTCCGTCCCTCGGAACCCCTGTTGCGCTCCCCGAGAAATTTTCCGGCGTGTTAGGGACCTGTGAGGGGTTCCTAGTGCAGTGTGCCCTGGTGTTTAGAAGGCAGCCAGCAAACTTCCGCTCTGATGACGCCAGGGTGTGCTTTGTCGCCGGTTTGCTCCGCGATCGCGCTCTCTCCTGGTTCACCTCTGTGAGCGAAGGTCAGCCGCGTCTTCTCTCCTCATACTCCTCCTTCGTGGAGGAGATGAGGAGAGTTTTTGACCGGCCTGTTCGGGGTTCAGAGACCGCCGCTCGGCTCAGAGCTCTGAGGCAGGGAGAGCGCAGCGTCGCGGAGTATTCGGTGGACTTCCGCATTCTGGCGGCTCGTTCGGGCTGGAACAGCCCAGCTCTCCGCAGCTCGTTCCTGGTGGGCCTTAGTGAACGGATGAAGGACATGTTGGCCGCCAGGGACGAGCCGGAGAGCCTTGATGGGCTCATTGAATCCGCCATTGACCTGGATAATCGTCTCCGAGAGAGAGAGAGGGAGCGCGGGTTACGCGGCTCCTCCTCCTCTCGGTCCTGCCCTCCGCCTCCTCGGGCCTCTGCTTCTCCTCCTTCCCTTTCACGTCCGGCTACACCTCCGGTACCCCCCGCTCCTTCTCCTCCCGAGCCCATGCAACTCGGTCGCGCTCGCCTAACCCCCGAGGAGCGGGAACGCCGTCGCCTTGCCGGAGTATGTATTTACTGTAACCAGCCCGGCCATTTCATTACCTCCTGCCCCGTGCGGCCCAAAGGACCCGGCTCGCCAGTAGTACTGGGGACTCTGGCGAGCCGAGTCTCTCCCCAACCGCGCCTCCTGCTTGACGTAGCTTTAACCTGGCAGGGGGTGACGCTCCCCCTAGGGGCGCTCGTGGATTCAGGAGCCGACGAAAATTTTCTGGACAGTAGAATTGCCCAACAGCTTTCCATCCCTCAGATTCCCCTTGACACCCCTCTACACGCCACCAGCCTAAACGGCCTGCCTCTCACGACCGTTACCCACTGCACCCCCCCGCTGCGTCTACTCACCTCCGGCAATCATCATGAGTCCCTGTCTTTTCATTTAATTTCCTCCCCTGCCACGCCCATAGTCCTGGGTCTCCCCTGGCTCGCCTCTCACAACCCCAACGTGGACTGGGCGCGGGGGAAGATCAGGAATTGGAGCACCACGTGTCACGCGTCCTGTCTGTTGTCCGCCCCAGCCCCCGGTAAGCCCATTCAACCGGTTTCCCTTCCTGCTCCTGACCTCACCCGCGTTCCCTCTGAGTATCATGATCTCGCCCCTGTCTTCAGCAAGGACTTGGCCATGTCCTTACCCCCCCACCGTCCCTACGACTGCTCCATAGCCCTCCTCCCAGACGCTCCTCTCCCTTCCAGCCATTTATTCAATCTGTCGCGTCCGGAGAGGGAGGCTATGGAGCAGTACATCAAAGATTCCTTAGCCGCAGGCATCATTCGTCCCTCCTCGTCCCCCCTCGGTGCTGGTTTTTTCTTTGTAGCCAAGAAGGACAAATCCCTCCGTCCCTGTATAGATTACCGGGGGCTCAATGCCATCACCATTAAGAATAAGTATCCGCTACCCCTCATGGATTCCGTTTTTGAGTCCCTCTCCCGGTCTGCCGTTTTTACAAAACTGGATCTCCGCAACGCTTACCATCTCGTGCGCATCCGGGAGGGGGACGAGTGGAAAACCGCTTTCAACACCCCGTTGGGTCATTATGAATATCTGGTAATGCCCTTCGGTCTCACTAACGCTCCCGCCGTGTTCCAAGCTCTCATCAACGACGTTCTCCGCGATTTTCTCCATCGGTTTGTGTTCGTCTATTTAGACGATATCCTGATCTTCTCCCGTGACCCAGTCCAACACACCGAACACGTCCGTTTAGTGCTGCAGCGGCTTCTGGAGAACAGACTTTTTGTCAAAGCGGAGAAATGTGAGTTTAATGTCCAATCAGTTCAGTTTCTCGGTTTTATCATCGAGAGTGGGCGGGTCCGTGCTGACCCAGCCAAGATAGAGGCCGTAACTAACTGGCCCGCTCCCACGTCCGTAAAGCAGCTTCAGCGCTTCCTGGGTTTCGCCAATTTCTACCGTCAGTTCATCCGCAACTACAGTTCCTTAGCCGCTCCTCTCACCCGTCTTACTTCCGCCTCGGTACCCTTCGTCTGGTCTCCAGAGGCCGCTGCAGCCTTCACTCACCTCAAGACCCAGTTCACCTCCGCCCCCATCCTCACCAACCCTGACCCCTCCCTCCAGTTCGTGGTGGAGGTGGACGCCTCAGACGTGGGCGTCGGTGCTACCCTTTCCCAGCGCTCCCCCACCGACCATAAACTCCATCCCTGCGCTTTCTTTTCCCGCCGCTTAACCCCTACCGAGCGCAATTACAGCGTGGGGGACCGAGAGCTACTAGCCATTAAACTGGCTTTGGAGGAGTGGAGGCACCTTCTGGAAGGTTCTGAACAACCTTTTCTGGTATGGACTGATCACAAAAACCTATCTTACCTGCAATCCGCCCAAAGACTCAATTCCCGCCAGGCCAGGTGGGCCTTATTTTTCAATCGCTTCAACTTCACCCTGTCCTATCGCCCCGGATCCCGCAACACCAAACCAGACGCCCTTTCCCGCCTTCACTCTCCAGACAACCCGGTTGACCAGCCCTGCACCATCCTTCCTCGCTCCTGCCTGATTGCCTCCCTTGTCTGGGAGGTAGAATCAGCCGTTCGCCGTGCCCAGTCCACTGACCCCGACCCTGGTACCGGACCCCCTAATCGCCTCTACGTCCCTCCCAGTGTCCGCTCCCAGGTCCTTCAATGGGCGCACGCCTCTAAGTTCAGCTGCCATCCAGGGGTGGCCAGAACCCTATTCCTGCTACGACAGAGATTCTGGTGGTCTCCTATGGAGAAGGACTGCCGGGAGTTCGTGGCAGCCTGTGAGGTGTGCGCCCGTGCCAAGACTTCCCACCAACCGCCCGCCGGTCTGCTCCGCCCCCTCCCGGTTCCCGGCCGACCTTGGTCTCACATAGCCCTGGACTTCGTTACTGGCCTGCCCAACTCAGGCGGCAACACTGTCATCCTCACGGTTGTGGACCGCTTCTCCAAGTCTGCCCACTTCATTCCTCTGCCCAAGTTGCCTACTTCGTTGGAGACAGCCCGCCTGCTCATCCTCCACGTTTTCCGTCTCCATGGCATCCCACTGGACATCGTCTCAGACCGGGGCCCACAGTTCTCCTCCCAGGTGTGGAAGTCATTCAGTCGAGCACTCGGTGCCACGGCCAGCTTGTCCTCCGGCTACCATCCCCAGACCAACGGACAGACCGAGCGGGCTAACCAAGACCTGGGGGCGGCGCTTAGATGTGTGGCGTACCGTACCCCCGCCTCCTGGAGTTCTCATCTGCCATGGATCGAATACGCACACAATTCCCTCGTCAGCGCTGCCACTGGGATGTCTCCTTTCATGACGGCCATGGGGTTCCAGCCTCCGCTCTTTCCGGCTCTGGAGGAGGAGGTGGCAGTTCCTTCGGTCCGAGCCCATCTTCTACGTTGTCGGCGAGTGTGGCGGGAGGCCAGGGCGGCCCTGCAGCGCACCGCCGCTCGCAATAAACGCCTGGCCGATCGTCATCGGACTCCTGCTCCCGACTACCAACCCGGTCAACAGGTGTGGCTCTCCTCCCGGGATCTTCCCCTCCAGGCTACTTCCAAGAAACTCTCCCCCCGGTTTGTGGGTCCCTACCCCATTGAAACCGTCATCAACCCCACCGCCGTCAGGCTCACACTACCGCCTCATCTAAAGATCCACCCGGTATTCCATGTCTCCCAGATCAAACCGGTCTCCACCAGTACTCTCTCCGCCCCAGTGGCAGCGCCGCCTCCTCCCCGGATCATCGACGGCCATCCGGCCTATACGGTACGCCGCCTTCTGGACGTGCGACGTAGAGGTCGGGGCTATCGGTACCTAGTGGACTGGGCCGGCTATGGTCCCGAGGAGCGGTCGTGGATACCTGCCAGCCAGATCTTGGACAAAACCCTACTGACTGATTTCTATAAGGCTCATCCTGACAGGCCTGGCGGTCCGCCCGGTGGCGTCCGTTGAAGGGGGGGTACTGTGATGGTTGTGTCCAGCTGGCTGTGAGTTTTTGTTTTCTTTCTTACCTGTTGTGTTTACTTTGTTAGTTTTTTCTGTTGGCTCTGCCTCTCTGTGTCTCTTGTGTTTTCCCCCCTCCCTCTCCTGCTCTCTCCCGTCAGCTGATTGCGCACACCTGCCCTTCATCCAGATCCACTCTCCCGCCGTACACACCTGCCACTCATCTGCACCAATCAAGCCCTGCTCAAAAACCCCGGACCTTCATTCCATCTTCGCTTGATCGTTGCTTCAGTCTCCTGGTGACAAGCTCTACAAGCCCTCTTTGAATTCAAAACCTGTCTTTGCCTGTTTTCCCGTTTTAACCTGTCTGTGTTTTTCCCTGCAGTTATTTCCCGTCACTCCTTCCCTCCTGCCTCCAGTCAGCCGGCTCAGCCATCAAGTCCCCTCCTCTCGGTTCATCTTCCCAGATCGCTCCATTCATCTCCTCCGCTCTCCCTGGTGCATCCACTCCCGTGCTTCCTCTCGGCCTTCCCTCGTTCCCTGCTTCACCCTCGGCCCCGTCTCCTTCCTGGCGTCCGCCTCACCACTACCCTCTCCTGTCCCAACCTTCTCCCTTGTTATTTTACCTTCAAATAAATCCTTTATTTTGTTTCTCCAAGCCTGCATTTGGGTCCGTTCTGTCCAGTCGTAACACTATTATCTCCTAGTGGGAGTGATCCCTATCTGCTTGGCCTGGTCAGAGCTGCTGAGCAACCGCCTCTCTCAGTTTCGGCGACCAAGGAAGGCTAGCGGGCGTCCTTAAGAAGGAAGGGACCTCCGGTGACCCTGGGAGGAACGGCTGAGACCGTGAATACTGAAGAAAAATCATTGGTTGTAAAGATCCCCTCTGGCAGTGTTTTTCATATACAGGGGGACAAGAGCCAGTGAGTTGGGGACGTCTAGGGTTACTGTGTCTAGCCTCTTGCCTCGCCTATGGGTTCCCTGATCTGGGTGGGGGCCCCTTTCTTTAGCACGGGCGTGTATGTCTCTTAGAAGATTAACTGATTAGTAATAAGGTAATAAAATGATGATGATAATTAATTTCAATTAAAAAACCTTATTTAATTTGTTGTTATTAATTATTATTGTTATCATTGTTGATTAATTAAAAAAAATAACAATAACTAACAAATCAGGGAAGCATCAGAAAGTAACTCCTTTTAGCACAGACCAAAACATCCGCCCCGCTGACGGGCAACTGGTGTTGTTTGTAAGGCAGAAGAGGGCACAGTAGGGCCGTGGGGTTATTGAGGGGAAGACATAAAGGGAGTTGGCTCCGTTAGAGAGTGACGTGACGCCTCAGTAACTGTCACACCGGTCGACAATAGTAAAGACAGAACCTCAGACTTTTGAAGATATGGCAGTCTCATAGAAATTTTGATTTACATTAATGTTAGGGATTACAATAAAAGTGTTATCTGAGTGCATTTATTATGTTGATTGATTTGTGTGTTTTGTAGTTTTGTGTAATTTAGTTTGTTTTAGTTTAATATGTTTGTTTATGAATATGGATTTTTTTTGTCTGTGTCCTAGTGTGAAGGATCTGGAATATGAATAATGAGATGTATGTTTGAAATATCTTTACACTGTTTATGTAAAATAAAATAAATAATATAATAAAAAAATTAAAGCTGCAAGCAGTGTTGGACGGGCCCTCACACCTCTGCATGTGTCGGGGTTACCGTCGGATGCCGCTCGTTGCAAAACTGCATTTGTGCGCCATTCAAATACTGCAAATTGTCACCAATGAAAAGGGAACTCCCTGCTGGGTTCAATGATACCTCACACAAGACTCTACATCATAGAGTTCATTAGATGTGAAAAGGGGTGTGGCCAAAGCATAGGGGTTGGGGCAAACCTTTACCAATAAAAAAAGGAAGTCTGCTGAGTTCATTGATACCTCATATAAGACTACCTTACCTCACACAATAGTGTACAAGAAATGGGTCATTAGTTATTAAACAGGGCGTTGCTTGAGCATAGAGGGGTGGGCCAAACTATCACCAATTAATAAGGAACCCTCTGCTGAGTTCAAAGATACCTCACAAAAGGGCCTTGCTTAAACGGTTCAAATGTTATGAAAGTGGGCGTGGCCTCATTAAGTGGGCGTGGTTAAATTGTAGGGGGCGGCTCAGTATCACATGTAGACCACACATAAGTTTCATGGAAATCAGATGATGTTTGTCATATAAGGCAGATTTTGTGTTGCCAGCGGGGGGTGCACAGACCAAATGTAAATTTTGGCCTGTAGGTGTCCTCAGGCCTGGACCCTTGTCAAACGTGAGAAATTTCGGGCGGATTCCCGACACACTTAAAATACGTACATTTTCACCAGGCTTGATGCGACTGCCAAATTTGGTGAGTTTTTGAACATGATAAGCCCCTCAAAAAGGCAATTCATTGTGCAGAAGAAAGAAAGAATAATGATTAAAGCTGCAAGCAGCGTTGGACGGGCCCTCGCACCTCTGCGTGCATCGGGGTTACTGGCAGACGCCGCTCCTTCCGACCATGCATCTGCGCGGCACTCAGACACCACAAATCGTCACCAATGAAAAGGGAACTCCTTGCCGAGTTCAACGATACCTCACACAACACTCAACGTCGTACAGTTCATTAATTGTGAAAGGGGGAGTGGCCAAAGCATAGGGTTCAGGGCAAACCTTTACCAATGAAAAAGGAGATCTCTGCTGAGTTCACTGATACTTCACATAAGACTCTACCTTAAACGGGTCAACAATTATGAAAGGGGCGTGGCTTAAGCATAGAGGGCGGGCCAAACCATGACAAATGACAACAGAACTCTCTGTTGAGTTCAATGATACCTCACACAATAGTGTACAAGCAGGGCCGTTTGAAGGAATTTGGGGGCCCCAAGCAAAATGGACATGGAGGCCCTCCCAACCCCCCGCCCCGCACGCACGCAAAGCCTACAGGAACCACAGCATAGCCATAAAGTTCACCCACACTTTATATAAATAAAAAAAGGTTCACAGTGCATAAACTGCTGTTGCACCTATAAATTTGACAGGCACTGCTGTATATTAAAAATTCTGAAATGTCCATGGGCAAAAGTGACTGGTATTTACACATTACATTACATTTTTTGTGGGAATTCAATAGTGATTTGCACTGTTTTTTTCTAACAATATGACAGCACACACTTTAAACTCTGGGCTGTGCAGGATATCAGCTGTAATTATAGAGCTTGTGGTGGTACCTTGTGCTATAGAGGAAACATCAGCACTGAGAAGTGATGCATCTGTTGATGTTGAAGATGAAGTTGATGGTGTAGCTGGGAAAATAATTGAAAAACAAATCTGAAATTACCTGTGAAGTACGTTTTACTATTTCACTGTTAGCATATTGAAAGAGGTCACTATTAACAGCTCAGCTCAGTGAGAGAAATTCACTCTACCTTCATCAGTGGAGGTATCCTTAGGAAGAGCCTGAGGGCTGAGACATGTAAGCAAAGCACCTTGAGGGAGAAAGAAAAGATGGTAACACTTTATAATTACAATCATTAATAGATGGTAAATTGATAGTCAATTAATTTTTAGTCAGTTGTCATTTAACTGTTAGCAAACAATGAAATTATAATTAAATGTTTACTAATTATTAGTAGTGCTGTAAATTAACAGTTTATTGTAACACACATTATATCTATCATATAAAATATTAGGTATGATGAGGTAATGATTAAACATTTTTTGTAAACCTTTAAGAAACCATTTTTAAAACATCTATAAACATTACATAGATAGACGACCAGATATTCCTAACACTTTGTTAAGGGTTACTAATGCTTAAAAACATCCCAAGCTAATGTTTGATGCACGGAATATATTGTGTGGTTTTCCTAACCCCCATTTGGTAAATATTATCACGGTAGAATAGTTAGTATAGCATGTTAACGTTATGTCACTTTCATCAAAACCTATTACAAAGCTATAGCAACGTCATGTCATTAAATATGATAAACAGTGATTCTGGAACAGATCTGCGTCTTCCTTATCCCGTTTAAAAACATATGACAGTAGTATGTAACCATATTCCGTCCGTTCGAAAACAAAGTTGCACTAACTGTTACAAGCAGCATTTGCCGTCAGACAGGTTACAGGTAACGTTAGCTAACATAAACATATTTTTGCTAGCCTACCTGCTGCAAAATTACACCAAGACAAGTAGAGCTATTTCATCCAGTGTAATTAATCACTTACCACTATCTTGTTTTTTCTTATCCTCCTCTTCCTTTCTCTTCTTCCTTTTCTGGCTTCCTGAAGCATAATTCCGCTTCATGATGACTGCCGACCTTGCTGCCGACGGAGGTTTTGTTTTTGCCGGCAGCAGAGATCACGAGAGGGGCCCCTTGAGGGGGATTCCGATCACAGTGTCATTGCACTTTACTGCATTGACTATCAAAGGGGCGCTCACAGTTTGTCGTTGCATTTTGTTCTTAACCAGTCGTTGTCTTGGGGCCCCAGGCCAGCTCGGGGCCCCAAGCAATTGCTTGGTTTGCTTGCCTTGTCGCGACGGGCCTGTGTACAAGAAACGGGTCATTAGTTATCAAAGAGGGCGTGGCTTTAGTATAGCGGGCGGGCCAAACCATCATCAATGAAGAAGAAACTCCCTGCTGAGATTAATGATACCTTACACAATAGTGTAACTTAAATGGATCACCAGTTATGAAAGGGGGCGGGGCTTACGCATAGGGGGCGGGTCAAACCATTACCAATGAAGAAGGAAATCTCTGCTGAGTTCAATGATACCTCACACCAGACTCTACCTTAAACGGTTCAAATGTTATGAAAGATGGCGTGGCCTGAATACGTGGGCGTGGTTAAATTATAGGGGGTGGCTCAATATCACATATACACCACACATAAGTTTCACGTAAATCTGATGTTGTTTGTCATATAAGGCAGATTTTGTGTTGCCAGTGGGGACCAAATGTAAATTTTGGCCTGTAGGTGTCCTCAGGCCTGGACCCTTGTCAAATGTGAGAAGTTTCGGGCGGATATGACTAAGTACACTAACGTTATCCAATCCAATTCAACTTTATTTATATAGCACATTTTAACAAACACAAGGTTTTCCAAAGTGCTCCACAAAAAGAACCATCAACCTGCCCGTACACAAACATACATACAGGGGGGTAGACAGGGCTGGAAGATGCAACAAGTAGAAAAATACAGCGTAACATGAGGAAAGGGGAGGAGAAAAAAGCAACTCCCAAACTATGCACAGTACAGTAGAGAGTACAGTATGGGAACAGGAAAAAACCTCAGCAATAAGCACATAACCACACTATTCGACAACATGACTTGCAACGGGGAAGGGGAATGGGGGGTGGAGGTAACCCAGCACAGGCAAGCAGCCATCCGGTCCTGCAGCTGACAAATGGCGCTGGTCACAGACCCGCTAGTCAGGCTGGGAGGTAAAAAGGCGTGGGACGGGGGTATTGGGGGGGGTGGGGGGGCTGGAGAGAATCGCTTTGCCTGGCATCCCAATCACTGCGTCTCAGTCCGCAGGATGTCATAGCGTTAACACAGCAGATTGCCATGGAGACAACCTTGAATAGGTCCCAAGCAGAGTCAACAATCAGCAGGTGTCTGAGGGAAGTTGGGGGAGGAACGCAAGAGTGTCTCTCTGCAGTGCTTTTCCAGGGGAGTTGATGTTCCAGCAGCGGCCTTGGCCGAGGCCAGTGCTGGATAAGGGGGCCGAAAGTTGATAAGATTGGAGTTATTTTGTCTTGGCGCGAGTAGCTGCATTCCTTTTTCACAGCTACTCTCTTAGTTCATTCTGGTCAATCTTTCTTTGTAAAGCGGAGATCTTATCCAAGATAGTATCCAAATTACGGCTCATCTCCATGTTGTTATCCATAATGCGGTTAATAGTCCCAGCTTGAATGCTGACCACTCTGCCCACCGCTTCAATCATTCCAGGCAGCTTTTTGGGGCTTTGAACAGCTGTCATAGTCTTGTCAATTTGTCGATAAATCAGGGCAATGCCTATTCCGGTCAGCAAAAGGCCTATTGTCATGGTTCCGAATAGGTAGATATCCTCAACGTCCTCCACGGAAAGAGCCGCTAGACACATGACCCGTCACTTCTCCCACGAGTCCATCGTGTAGCCAGCAGCAAACGTTCCGGCAGGGCAAGCAGGTTCCCCCGAACCCAATTTCAATTGCGTTGAGAGACCAGTTGATCAAATCCATGAAGCAGAGTGGAGAGGGAGAGAAAATGCGACCGCCTTCGTTGAGAGCCAAGAGAGAAAGTGTTGGTCAAGTTACTTGGAAATAGTAATTAGTTACTGATTACTTCTCCAAGAAAGTAATCCAGTTACTTTACTGATTACTTATTTTCAAAAGTAATTAGTTACTTTACTAGTTACTTTACTAAGTTACTTTTCAAAAACATGATGCACGACCTGTGAACTGTTACACCCATAAAACTTTTGTTATTCACCGTCCAGATGTCAGCAGAGGTGGAAAGTCTACATCTCCAAGTGCAGCCTTAGCGTCCATTATGTCGTATTCTCTCTCAAGGTATCCTGCAAATGACTTTCTCTGCGGCAGCTTGACACCGTGTTTGGTCGGTATTTTTTCTACGATGCGTCAGAACGATTCGGAGTCAACAGTGGAAATTGGCAGCATGTCCTCGACAATATAGCCAGCGACGAGGTTCTTCAGTTCAGCGGCACTAAGTCCTGTTGCTTTTAAGTCTATTTTCACCTGTTTAGCAGGAGTTTTTCAGAGAGTTTTCACATTCCTGTGCCAGCTTGCTAGGTGCTCGGATATGAGGTGGACTTTTTCGCTGTAGATAAACGTTTTCTTCCCACGCAGAGTGTACAGCGGATGCTGATGTTTTTGTCACATTTAACCGAGTCAAACTCAAAGTAATGTCGGTACGAAAAGTTTTTCTTTAAACAACTTTTGATCTATAAGGTGTTGAGATGGTACAGACCAAATTTGAAGTCCATCAGATGAAATCTGTAGGAGTTTGTTAAAGTATAGTACCTTGACTTTTAGGCCTACTTCCTGTTACCACTAGGGGGCGCTATGACTTTGAGTAAATATCGGCCTTTATACCATGGTCTGGGTGAATATTGGCTGCTGGGTGTCCATAAAAAAGTGATATAGGACACCTAGTAAAGGTGTCCCGGTGAAACGGACTGTTTACCGTTAAATCAATAACTAAATCAATGCGCTACATTAAATCAAAAAGGAAATGTGGCTCTTTTATTTCCAACTCGTCCTCTAAACACCACAGGATGGCGCTAACACACACGCTGCAAGTAGTAAGTTATACTTCCCCTCTGGACTGACTTTGTTTCACAGAGAATAACGTTAACTCACATCCCGTTCACTGTTCAGGTCGCTACTCCAGGCTGCGCTGCTGCGGCCGACAGTAACGTTACACATCGCGGATCAAATTGTTCGTAAAAGTCATTATATTGTTTCGGGGACAATGACATGGCTGGATAGCTAGCTTGTCTTGTTGTTTAACATACTGTCAAATTAGTTTTACTGATTGTCAACTGTACACAATGTTATTGACTTTGGATCTTGCTAGCATAGCGTTAGCTTTCTGGCTCGTAGCTGAGCTGAAGGATTCTATCAGCTGAGCGGACTATAAACATCTCCGGTTGCTAAGGGTGGCAAAGTCGTATCTAAGGTCTTTCCTATTTCCTGGAGGAGTGAACAACGTTTGCATTGCATTAGAACCTGATGGATGAGAATGATTGTTCCAGGTATTAGTCAAACCGCCAGGCGTAACCAGGGAAACAGAGTTATTGTTTGTAAAAACTTTAGATTTCGATTGTAAAACTAATTAAAATGTGAAATAAAGTTTTAAAAATATGTTATTTGGCAAGTGACCATGGTATAAGCGGGTTAATGCCCTTCGAGGTGTCCATTCTCAGGTATTAATGGACTTCGGCGGAGGCAACCGTCCTCCGCTGCGCGTCGGACGGTTCACGCCTCGCCGTTGTCCATTAATACCTGACAATGGACACCTCGTCGGGCATTAACCCTTACTTATATGTTCTCAGGGTTGGACTCTTATGAATCCTGAAAAGTTTTGAGCCAATTGAACAATGTACACTTGAGTTACACCCACTTCCTGTTTCGATGGCGAAATGCACAAAATGTCCGCCCTGCCACGGCCATGCCCTATGACGAAAAGTTTTTCTTTTAACAACTTTTCATCTGTAAGGTCTTAAGGCACAGACCAAATTTGAAGTGGATCGGATGAAATCTCTAGGAGGAGTTCGTTAAAGTACAACATGTGGAAATGGCCAAAATCACACTAATTTCGAACTTTCAATTCAAAATGGCGGACTTCTTGTTGGGTTTCGGGTATGGCTCCAATAACGTTTTCTGCACGTCTTGACATGCTACACATGTGTACCAAATTTCGTGAGTCTACATTAAACGTACTGCAGGGGTTCAATTTTTTTAACTTTGTAGGGGGCGCTAGCGAGCCATTTTTGCGCGCCTATTCCCGAAACCCTTAAAATATGTAAATTTTCACCAGACTTGATGCAACCGCCCAAAGTCGCCCCGACGCCCTGGGGAGCGAGTGAAAGCAGAACCTAAAGCCTGACGGTGGGGAGGCAAACATTGATAAATATCGAGAGGTGTGAGTACAGAGCGTCAGCGTGGCATCCCGAACAAGCACCCCAAGTTTCGCCTTGATAGCATGTACTGTGGCCGAGATATTGCAATTGAAAATTTCCCATTTAAATGCATTGAGTTATTTGCCAAAAAACTTAAACGTTTATTATAGCGCCCCCTAAATGTCGATATTCGGCAAGTTTGGTACAGAGCATCAGAGTGGTATGTTGAACAAGTTTCTTGCTGATACTCTTTAAGTTGGCCGACATATGATTAAGTTCATATTTGGTAGCTAGCTAGGATAATTTGATTGGTTGTCAAATGCGCATACTTTAACATAGCAAAATACTTTGTGCAACATTTGGTCAGGTCTATTGTGAGGTGCTACCCACCAAGTTTCGTGCAAATCGGTCGCACAGCCTACGACGAGTTCGAAAAAGTTGGTTTTGCGCATTGTGCGATATTGCGAAAACAATTCTCAGCTGAAATGGGCGTGGCCTACATCCTATGATTTGGGTCCCATAGGCCACGCCCACTTTGACCAATCAGTAGAGGTGGTCTCAGGAGTGACCCTAGATGGTACGCTCCAAATTTGATAAAAATCAGATGCTCCGTTCATGAGATATAAACTTTTTGTACTTGTAGCGCCCCCCATTGGCCATTTTTTGTAAAATGTGTGGGGCGCCTTCAGAGGGTCATAGTAACCAAGAATCTAAAGTTTCGCGTTGATAGCATTTATTTTGGTCGAGATATGGCAAAGTTGGTGTTTTCATAGTTAGCTACACAAATTTGTTTGTGCGTAATATGCGCAATTTGTATCCTATAAAAATTATTTTGTGCAAGTTCCGTGCAAATCGGTCACACGGTCTAGGAGGAGTTTGAAAAAGTAGGTTTTTGAGAAATCACGATTTTTCACGTATAAAAGTCTAGGCGGAAATGGGCGGGGCCTATATCAGGAGATATAGATGGATCCAGGGAACGTGTGGATATGTGGATTTTTAATGTGCGGATTTGGAAGTTATAGGGTCAAACGCGTTTTTTTCTGCTATAGCGCCACCTAGTGGTGGAAGTGGGTCAATTGTTGCACCTGATGTCCTCGCCGAGTTCTGGATCAGTTCTGAAAAGGGCACCCGCCCACCATGCACGGTTTAGGCTGCAGCAGGACTTTTACGCAGAGAAGAAAAATAAGGAGGAGGAAAACCTTAGAAAAACAATAGGGTTCCACAGCCCTGCTGTGCGAACAGCGTTGCTTTGCTACCGTCTATTCTTCCAGACTCAGGCTTGGACCCCTAATAATAATAATTCCTTCAGTTCCAATAGGGCCTTCGCCGCTGTCAGCGCTCGGGCCCTAATAATAATCTCTACAAAAACAATAGGTCCCTTGCAGTTTCACTACTCAGGCCTAACTAGCTAACTAGAACTGCAAGCAGTTATGATGGAGTCCGAGTCACTGATGCAAGTCGCCCCAGACGCCCCGGGGAGCGTGCCAAAGCGGAACGTAAAGCCTGACGGTGGGGAGGCACACGTCGCTAAATATTAATAGGTGTGAGCCGCAAGGTCTGCTATACGTTGGCGATGCAAATATCCTATCAACATTTAAAGAGCAAAAGGGCCAAAACTGGTCCACATTGCCTTTAGCGCCCCCTAATGGCCAATCTTTACCAAATTTCGTACAGAGGCTCAGAGCGGCATGCCGAACAAGTTCACCCCAAGTTTCACGTTGATAGCATGTACTGTGGCCGAGATACTGCAATTGAAAATTTCCCATTGAAATGCATTGAGTTATTTGCCAAAAGACGTAAACGTTTATTATAGCGCCCTCTAATTGTCTATCTTCGCCGAATTTGGTACAGATCATTGTAGTGGGGTGATGAGCTAGCTTCTCAATTATTTTGCTGATATTTCATTTGGCCGAGATATGATTAAGTTTAAGTAAAAGTAAAAGAAGAATCTAAAGTTTCGCGATGATAGCATTTATTTTGGCCGAGATATGGCAAAGTTGATGTTTTCATAGTTAGCTACACAAATTTGTTTGTGCGTAATATGCGCAATTTGTATCCTCTAAAAATTATTTTTACAACTTTTTGTCATGTCTGTCTGGAGGTTCTACCTGCCAAGTTTCGTACAGATCGGTCGTACGGTCTAGGAGGAGTTCGAAAAAGTAGGTTTTTGATAAATCACGATTTTTCACGCATAAAAGTCTAGGCGGAAATGGGCGTGGCCTATATCAGGAGATTCAGTTGGATCCAGGGACTGCGTGGGTATGCGTATTTTTAATGTGCGATATACGGTTTGGAAGTTATAGGGCCAAACACGTTTTTTTTCTGCTATAGCGCCACCTAGTGGTGGAAATGGGTCAATTGTTGCGCTTGAGGTCCTTGCCGGATTATGGACCAGTCCTGAAAACGGCACCCGCCCACCATGTACGGTTTAGGCTACAGCGGGACTTTTACGCTGAGAAGAATAATAAAAAGGAAAGAGGTTTCCCGTGTTGAGTCAAATAGAGAAGAATAATAATAATGGAGAAAAAAAAATCCACAGCCCTGCTGTGCCGAACGGCGTAGCTTTTGCTACTGCAATTTCTTCCAGACTCAGACTTGGACCCCTTATAATATAACTCTGAAAGGGGGTCGCCTGGGTAGCTCACCTGGTAGAGCGTGCAGCCCATGTACTAAGGCTCAGTCCTTGCCGCAGTGGCTGCAGGTTCAACTGCGCCCTTTGCTGCATGTCATTCCCCCTCTCTCTCCGCTTTCATATCTAAGCTGTCCTATCAAATAACGACCTAAAATGCCCAAAAAAAATCAAATAAAAAAATAAATAACAAAAACTCTGAATAGGACCATTCTGCCCAATAAGTACTTTTGCTTTAATATTTCAAGCACATTCAGACAAAGTTGCCTTATCGTTCAGGAGATGTAATGAATGAGTGACTGAGTGCATCAACAGGAAATGATACCTTCTAAAAGAAAAAAAAACAGAAGAACACTGACCACAATACTCAGATTCAAAACCACTGTATGTGGAAATATACATATAAGAAATAACCACATGGTGAAGCCTATTTTGTTAACTCTCGTGTTATCTTCCCATCGACCTGCAAAACTTTACCGTCGACAGTAAAAATAGAAAATGAACCCTATTTAATATGCTTTTTTCGAGGTTTTTGTCAAATTTGACCCGAGGACAACAGAAGCGTTAACTCCTGTGTGAGTATACAGAATAGGCTTTGACAAGTGCTCAGGTTGAAGAGGAACAATGCGGATTCCGTCCTGGTCGTGGAACAACGGATCAGATCTTTACTCTAGCAAGGATCCTGGAGGGAGCCTGGGAGTATGCCCATCCAGTCTACATGTGTTTTGTGGATCTGGAGAAGGCATATGACCGGGTCCCCCGGGAGACTTTGTGGGAGGTGCTGCGGGAGTATGGGGTGAGGGGGTCCCTTCTCAGGGCCATCCAATCTCTGTATGACCAAAGCGAGAGCTGTGTCCGGGTTCTCGGCAGTAAGTCAGACACGTTCCAGGTGAGGGTTGGCCTCCGCCAGGGCTGCGCTTTGTCACCAATCCTGTTCGTAGTTTTTATGGATAGGATATCGAGGCGTAGTCGTGTTAGGGAGGGGTTGCAGTTCGGTGGGCTGGGGATCTCATCGCTGCTCTTTGCAGATGATGTGGTCCTGATGGCATCATCGGCCTGTGACCTTCAGCACTCACTGGATCGGTTTGCAGCCGAGTGTGAAGCGGCTGGGATGAGGATCAGCACCTCTAAATCTGAGGCCATGGTTCTCAGCAGGAAACCGATGGAGTGCCTTCTCCAGGTAGGGAATGAGTCCTTACCCCAAGTGAAGGAGTTTAAGTACCTTGGGGTCTTGTTCGCGAGTGAGGGGACAATGGAGCGGGAGATTGGTCGGAGAATCGGCGCAGCGGGGGCGGTATTACATTCAGTTTATCGCACTGTTGTGACGAAAAGAGAGCTGAGCCAGAAGGCAAAGCTCTCGATCTACCGGTCAGTTTTCGTTCCTACCCTCACCTATGGTCATGAAGGTTGGGTCATGACCGAAAGAACGAGATCCAGGGTACAAGCGGCCGAAATGGGTTTCCTCAGGAGGGTGGCTGGCGTCTCCCTTAGAGATAGGGTGAGAAGCTCAGTCATCCGTGAGGAGCTCGGAGTAGAGCCGCTGCTCCTTCACGTCGAAAGGAGCCAGTTGAGGTGGTTCGGGCATCTGGTAAGGATGCCCCCTGGGCGCCTCCCTAGGGAGGTGTTCCAGGCACGTCCAGCTGGGAGGAGACCTCGGGGAAGACCCAGGACTAGGTGGAGGGATTACATCTCCAACCTGGCCTGGGAACGCCTCGGGATCCCCCAGTCAGAGCTGGTTAATGTGGCTCGGGAAAGGGAGGTTTGGGGTCCCCTGCTGGAGCTGCTCCCCCCGCGACCCGACCACGGATAAGCGGACGACGATGGATGGATGGATGAAAGTGCTGAGTAGTTTGTCATTTTATTAACAACTTCAGTGCAAAATGAACATAACGTGCAAAGATCAGAACTTAAAGTGTCATCCAAATGACGTAAATATTGGCGTAACACTGTTGGCTGCTGTTTTTTCGACATTGCGATAGAAAAAGAATATATACGATAGACATTTTTATATCAGTTTCGCCTAGCCCTAATCCAAATTATAATAAGATAGGATAATTCTTTATTGATCCTAAGACGGGATCATCAGTGTAACTACAGTGTTTAACAGATTTATAATAATGAACATTAATAGGGTTGTTTTTGTTTGGCACTGGTTCTGTGTGTGCGTGTGAAGTAGTATTGAATGTCGAGTGGTGTTTGTGACGCGCACAAACACCACTCGACATTCAATACTACTTCACACGCAGCCGTGCATAAACGGCTCTGCTAATGTGGAAGGGGAGGCGAGACGTCATGGATCAGGAGGGAATACACACACACACACACACACACACACACACACACACACACACACACACACACACACACACACACACACACACACACACATTCTGCATTCTGGTCAGAGTCAGGAGTTTTACTGTCAGCCAGCGGATTGAACTATACTGGTTGTAGTGCTTTGGCAGGGAAAGGTGTACTGTCAGAGTTCTGACAGAACTAGATGATAGACAGGAGTTATGTGGGTATCATAAATCCTCAGATTTCTGCATGACTCTGAGGTAAGACAACAACACTTCCTCATTTTCTTGTCCGTTATCTTGTAGTTTTCTGTAGCTTTTTGCTGACCTGACAGTCTTTTTCAAACTTGTCCATGCTTTGCTAGCAGTGAAGCAGAACCATGCATTGTTTATTTAATTTATATAGATTGGGAAACAGTGGACTATACTTTAAAAACTAAGTATTAACTTTTTAATCAATTGATGGTTTTTATACCTGTTTTGTTTGTTTTTAAGTACTGCATTAGTAAAAAATTATATTTACCTATTTTTGTTGTTTACTTACAAAACCTGATGTGCAAAAATTATTGTTTTTCTCAATTACATTGTTTTTGCGATCGTTAGGAGCCAAAATCTAAATCTAAATTCAGTTAATTGCACAGCTCTAGTGCAGTTTAATTGCATTTTAGGGTATATTTAATAGCACTAATGACATAACATTAAGTACAATACTATTACTTAAGAAAAAATAACACTTTAAGTAGCTATATTATGTGGAAGTATAATTAAGTCTGATTCAGTGTACTTTATTTTAATAGTGCTATATGCAAAAAAAACAAACTTTAACAGACAATTAGTTGCTATTTGGTTGGTAAAAATGTAAGTGCAAAAATGTTTTGTCTCTTCCTTTTCTTCTGTACTCTTTCTCTGTAGTAAGCTGATCTCTTCTAGCCACAGTAAAGGTCAAAGGTCAGAAGGAATTTGTAACAACAGGAAAGTGTGTATGTAACTGATGAATCTTTAATAACACAAGCAAACTGTTCTGGACGCAGGATTTATCTGTGTGTGTGTGTGTGTGTGTGTGTGTGTGTGTGTGTGTGTGTGTGTGTGTGTGTGTGTGTGTGTGTGACAGAGAGAGAGAGAGAGAGAGAGAGACAGAGACAAAATAAATAGAGAATTATATATATGTATATATCTATTTTATTTACTTGTATTCCTTTTTTATTCTTTTTTATTATTGTTTCAACATACCCTTTGAGGGACATGGACAGAATTTGTTTAGTATCTGCATTTATATCATAACTATACTGTTTACTTGTATTATTATATCATAGAGAGAGATAGATAGATAGAGAGAGAGAGAGAGAGAGAGAGAGAGAGGATGATTAAGGAGTTCAGTTATTGAAGAAATTGATCCATTATTGATAAGATTATGAAAAGCCAATAATGACAGCCGATTGCATTATTGATTAGGCAGCTGCTGAAGTTCCACAACACTATTATAAGATTACCTAGGACACACACACACGCACGCACGCACGCACACACGCACACACGCACACGTCTACAGGTGCAGATGAGTGTTACAGTAATTGTTCAGATACGTGTCCACTGGCAGCGTCATTTCTACACTTCCGATTCATTGTCTATGTAAGTAGCTGGGCAATGCATTGTGGCATTGGGCCATGTTGTGTATTGTTTAGGGTCCTCGCCACCACGAGACAAATCGGCATTGCAAAGTGAACATCTAGCTGGACTTGAATGGCCTTCTTTTGACTGAAAGTACTGCCAAACAACACTTGTTCTGCTCACGAGTTCCATTTTCACTTTCTCACAGCCTACTGCATTGAACGCTCCACCTACGTAAACACCTTCCCGCAATCAACGGCAGCGTCATTACGTCGACCAGTGTAGCGCGCATAGTGTAAGCATACAGTTCGGTGGAAAAAAATTCTAAGGTTCGGCAGAAACCGAACCCCGTCAAAAGCCCAATATTCGGCCGAATCCGAAGCCGATGACATGACTGCACTATTTTGTTGATGTTAAACTGCTAGTTTTAAATACCTTTGAACTTGTTGTCCTCCAGATGTCGTGGTGTTCATCTTTCCGCTGCTCAAAGTTTCGTCACGTTTTCGGGAAGCCGTCCACCAAGGAGCACAGCTACAATGGGGTGCCAATCACATGCAGCGTCCACGACAACCACTGCTGCTCAGCCAATCCTTGCTTCATCGCCGTGGTGACAGAGTGCGCCGGGGGCGGGTCCTTTTTAGTCCTGCCCATTCATCACGTGCGTAGTCCTTTGTCATCATTTCCTCCTGTTGAACACAATAAAAGCTAAACATTTTAGAAAAGGTAAATCTATTGTTGATACTTGGATACTTATAGTAACAGTACAAACAGTAAATAATTAAAGACATGTCAGTGAAACATTGCTCTTCTGCTCTGTGTCAAGTTGCTTAAATTTGCATTTGTGAATGAAACATTTTGCTAAAACAATTACTTAATCGGTTATTCCAAGTTCTTAGATGCCAACAAACATTCTGTATGTAACATTCTCAATTAGCAAAAATCTGGAAAGATATTCAGAAAATAAATATACAGAAAATACCTTGAAGAAAGAACAACAATGGTGAAGGGATTTATTAGCTTGGACCGACAACGAGGTGAAACTGTTACTGTTACTAATGTAAGCCTACCTAGTCTATATCCACGACGTTCCATTTCTGGGATTGCTCCGTTGCTGCCGGAAAATCCGCCGGATTTCACTCTTTTCGGCTTGATGTCTGTTACCTTTTTTTTACCTTTTGCTTCCTGCTTCTTACAGTGCAGACGCTTTGCTGCTTGCTCCTGCCTCTGCTTGCATATTTCTGCTGATAATCTTGCTTTTCCTCTGGGAGAAACTATGAGCAGCGGCTCTTGGATACTTATAAATCACTGGACTATACACTTTTTGTAGACATAGTAGGCTATTGCCATATTTAATCATTTTTCTTCGTGAGCGTGGCCTACCAATAGCTCATGCCTGTACTGCAGTGACTGGAAACGTGGTACTTAGCTAAAGCTAATTAGGAGCAAGATGCCTCCCTTCTCCGTGGATGACTACGGCAAACTCCTTCAGAAGATTGCTGTTCTGGAAACCAAAATTCAACGGTTAGAAGTAAAAGTGGAGGTGAACACATCATGTGGGAATGACACCACTTTACCATGGACCCAAAACAACGGACAAAAGCATGCTAACACACGGCTAATTAGCACCAACAAGACTACAAAGAAACAGGAGGACTGCGAAGCGGGTAATAAATCAACAAGTGGTAGTCCTCCCGGGAACTCTTTCGGTGCAAAGCCTAAGAGTAAATCTTCCTGGGAAATGGGAGGACGACTAACAGGCAGGGCACAGCGCCCTGAGATTTGTGATATGAACGGCTGGCCTGCATTACCATCCAGGCAGAGCGCCTCTTCAACCCCTGTACTTAGTAGGACACAGCCGTGGACAGCTGCAAAAGGGAGAATTAGCAACAAAATGCCTCCCCAACAACCGAATCTGCAAGTTGATAACAGATTTGCGCCACTGCAGCAGGACCCTGGACCTTCATCTGACCTGGATTGTGTCTCATCGTCACACAGCAGGGTAAGGACTGAGAGCAATTCAAAAAGTAAAAAGCTACAGGGAAAGCTAACGACTGGGCCTCAAACTCTGATTGTAGGTGACTCTGCTGTAAAAGATGTAAAAAGCAGAAAAAACACCCAAATACTCTGTTTTCCCAAAGAAATGGTGTCTGACTTTGCCAACAGAATCCCGGATATCGTGGCAGCACACCCAACTGTGAATAACATTATACTGCATATAGGGTCACATGATGTTGTAAAGCAACAGTCTGAAGTGCTGAAAAAGGACTTCATGGATCTACTGAAAACAGTCAGCTCCCTAAATGCGAGGGTGTTTATCAGTGGACCTCTACCGCCAGTCAGAAGAGGAGTTGAGAGATTCAGCAGACTGTTGTCACTGAGCACATGGCTTTCAACTGCGTGTACCGCTCATTCTCTGCAGTTCATTGACAATTTTGACATGTTCTGGGAGCGCAGACATCTTTTTAAGGCAGATGGACTTTTCCTTAACAAACCAGGAGTAAAGCTGTTCACCTCTAACCAACTTTACTTTCTGCGCCACACATCAGCTCCCTTGGCCAAGGACACGAGACAAGAGGAATCTAAACAAGAGGAAGACATAACAAAGCAGGGCAGTAATCCACCACAGCCCCCGCCTGAGCAAATATTTGACCATGGAAGACCAGAGCAGAGATGAGAAATCTCAATCCCCCTCTTCACCCATCCAACTCCCCTCAAACCCCTTCACCAACCCTGACGCCTTTGAGGATCCATACACCCCGCCCATGCCATCGCTCTCTCCACTCACCTTTTCCCCTCCTTCCCCCTGCCCCATGTTGGAGTTCACTGACCAGATGAAGCAACTGGTAGTTGATGGAACCAAATTTATCCCCCTTCCTTCTCCCATCATTCGCCCCCGGCCAAAAGTAGATGCTGGAATCAAACTTACCCCCCTTCCTTCTCCCATCATTGGCCCCCAGCCAAAAGTTAAAAGGCAGGCACCACTGCCCTCCCAAGGACGGCAGCTAACTCCTCCTCCCCAGACTGATAAGTATACTTGTGTACAAAATGCAGCAAGCTTTGTCTGATATGTGCCGGGTCCAGGCTGCACGCCTAGTGGCACTCATGACTCTTTTCAGGACAAGCCCGGGCCCTGTGTATTAAATCCTTCTTCAATTTATGTTGTGATAGGTAATAGAAAAAGAACGATAAATCCGCTAAGTAAGAACAAGCACTTATCAGCAAACCTCGCAAATTTAGCATTCATTCCTCGTCAGTCATTAACTTTGACTGTGTAATTATTGCTGGTGATTTTAACATTCATGTGGACAACCTGCAGGATAGAGGGACCAAAGAACTGTGTTGTGTTTTTGAGAACTATGGACTGACTCAGCATGTGACGGAACCCACGCACAATAAGGGGCACACTCTGGACTTGATTATCTCCAAGGGTTTGAACATTTCCAACGTTGTGGTGACTCTCTCTGATCATTCATGTGTTTTCTTTAACGGCACTATCTCGGTGCCAAAAAGTGTCCAAACTAAGGTAATCAGAAAACGGTATATCACTGAAAACACCAGTGAAACATTCATTCAGCTTTTCTACTCCACACCCGCCCTCACTGGGGTCTCAGTCAATGAACTTGTAGATCATTTCAATTTTAAAATTACAAATGTTATTGATGCCATTGCTCCCACTAAGGTCAAAGCTGTCTCTAGTAAGAAAAGATCTCCATGGAGAAATGTCATACGGGTAAGAACAGAAAAAACAGAGTGTCGAAAAGCTAAGAAAAGCTAAAAAATTAATCTCCAGGTCCACTATAACACCTATAAAGACAGACTTCACATTTATAATTTGGATCTGAGGAATGCTAGGCGGTCCTTCTTCTCTGACATTATCGCCAGCAACAATAATAATTCACGTGCTCTGTTGGCTACTGTTGATAGGTTAACAAACCCTCCAGTACCAGTAGCATCTGAACTTTTATCTACCAAGGCCTGCAATGATTTTGCCTCCTTTTTCGAAGACAAATTTCAGAAAATTAGACTAACTGTCAGTGCCTCCATATCAAGTAAGGGATATGATCAACCATAAAAACCTGGAGGACATTATACAACACCTGAAAACCTCCTCCTGTTGCCTTGATATTCTACCAACAGGCCTTTTCAAAAATGTTTCAAATTGTATGTCTTCTGATCTTTTACAGATTGTAAACACGTCTCTACTCTCAGGTATCTTCCCAAAGGCCCTGAAAACTGCAGTCATCAAGCCACTTTTAAAAAAGAACAATCTAGACACGGCACTACTGAGCAACTATAGGCCGATATCTAACCTTCCATTCTTAAGTAAAATCATTGAAAAAGCGGTTTTTCAACAACTCAACCTTTTCTTGTCACTAAACAATGGTTTTGATGCCTTCCAGTCGGGTTTTTGACCACACCACAGCACTGAGACAGCTCTTGTTAAAGTATTTAATGATATCCACTTAAACACAGATAGTGGCAAAACTGCAGTCTTAGTATTACTTGATCTCAGTGCTGCATTTGACACGGTCGACCATGACATATTACTACACCGATTAGAAAACTGGGTTGGCCTTTCTGGCTCAGTCCTAAACTGGTTTAAATCCTATTTAAAGAATAGGGACTACTTTGTATCTATAGGTAATTATACATCTGAGCATACAAATATGACATGCGGAGTTCCCCAAGGCTCCGTTCTGGGGCCTCTTCTGTTTAACATCTATATGCTTCCACTGGCTCAGATTATGGAAAACAACAAAATAAGTTACCACAGTTATGCGGACGACACACAAATTTACATAACCTTATCGCCAGGAGACTATAGTCCTATACAAACACTGACTAAGTGCATTGAAGAAATTAACAACTGGATGTGCCAGAACTTTCTTAAATTAAATGAAGAAAAAACTGAGGTGGTTGTTTTTGGAGCAAAAGAGGAACGATTAAAAGTCAGCGCTCAGCTTCAAACGACAATGTTAAAAACAACAGACAAAGCCAGAAATCTTGGTGTAGTTATGGACTCAGACCTGAATTTCAACACCCACATTAAGACAATTACAAAGTCATCCTATTACCACCTTAAGAATATATCAAGGGTAAAGGGACTTATGTCTCAGCAGGACTTGGAAAAACTTTATAAATCATTAAACGGTTTAGGTCCAAAATACATTTCTGACCTGCTAGTAAACTACAAACCACCCAGACCTCTCAGGTCCTCGGGGTCAGGTCTGCTTTCTGTCCCCAGGGTCAGAACTAAACAGGGAGAAGCAGCATTTAGTTTCTATGCTCCATATATTTGGAACCAACTTCCAGAAAATTGCAGGTCCGCTGCAACACTCAGTTCTTTTAAATCAAGGCTGAAGACCTTTCTTTTTGATGTTGCCTTTCGTTAAATAACTATCCATTTCTTATACTTTCGTTGCTTATTTTATCTGCTTTTATATTTTTAACTGTTTTTAACTGCTCTTTAATGTTTAATTTCTTATACTGCACTGTAACTTTTATTCTTGTATTTTAATTGTCTTCATGTAAAGCACTTTGAATTGCCCTGTTGCTGAAAAGTGCAATACAAATAAAGCTGCCTTGCCTTGCCTTGCCTTACCTTCCTCTTCCTTTGTGTTGGCGTTCTAACCTCCGGTGGATTTCTGAGAACTCTGGTTAACTGCTCCTCAGATCTCTGCAGGGTAAATCCAGACAGCTAGCTAGACTATCTGTCCAATCAAGTTTTCTGTTGCGCGGCTAAAACTACTTTTGAACGTACACATGTTCCACCAAAACAAGTTCCTTCCTGAGGCTAGTTTGCATCGGCACCCCGGCTCTGCCCGGTGCTTAGCGCTGCCCATGACGATTGTGATTGGTTTAAAAAAAAATGCCAATAAACCAGAGCACGTCCTTCTCTCATCTCAGAGTGCTGTGTGGACTAGCCAGACCTTCCTCCGCAGCACTGTGGAGGAGGGTCTAATAAAGCAAGACTAAAGCCTATGTCAGCGTGTTCGTTTGTTGAGAAGAAGGTAAAAAAGTCACTTCAACTTCAGATAAAAAAAGTCTACAACTTCTCTCCTTCTGTTCAAGATTTATTTCCAAGCAATAAGGCAGAAAAAGGGTACAGGATACACAGCTGTGGGCAACAGTTTACTTCGCTCTTAAAGCTCCGCAAACTGCGCCCCGAGTCCTTAGTCTTAACAGTTTAAATACTATTCTACTTGGGCGCGGTCTTCTCCCATTGGTTCCAGCAGGTGTCAGGTCTGTTTTGTGCTAGTTTTTAAATGTTATATTCAATATGTCAAAACTGGTTAAAAGTTCAAACTAAAGCAAATATATAATGTATGCTCCTTAAATATTTGACTGGCATGTCAGATATAGCTCACTCACACATCATCTTTCTACACAAAGAGCTGGCAATGTGCCAGTTTTCTGCACAGCAGGAGATTGCTGACTTGACAGACACATAGCTGAGTTCAATAGTTCAGATGACGTCATCTTCGGTACTTTCCGGAATGGAAATTTACCAGGAGACAGCCCATCAGACTCCCAAGCAAGAGGTTTTGAAAATCCTCACTGGAGGATCTCCTTCTGTGCTCTGTGTTAACCCCTTTATCTGCACCATGAGTACATTGAAGTCAAATTGAAACATTTCATTACATAGAAATAAAGAAAGTTATTAAAACTGATTGATCATATAATCCAGGAAGTCATTATTACTAATTGTTTATATTATTATAATGTGATATAGAAAGTAATTATTAACGATTGCATTTACTCATGGCCTTAGTGTGACTTGTTTTGTTGAACTTAGACACGTTAGCCTTTATTATTTCTTCACACCTACTGTCACTGCCCAATGTGAGTCGAGTGCAGATGGGAGGTGTGCATGCTCAAATTTAAACGGTTTACGGCATAACATGTCATACCCGATGTGAGTAGAGTGCAGATGTGAGTTGCGCATGCTCAAATTTAAACAGTTTACGGCATATCAATACTGAAATTTGTGAAATCCATAAAAATAATACTTTTCTCATTACAAATAATAACATAAGATGGAAATCATTTCAAAAACGTTTTAGCTATCTATTATTTATTATTATTATTTATTTTTAAAAGGGGACAATACATATTAATGAACATTTTCACAAATGTAAATATGCCAGATTATAGCCTTAGGCTAATTTCCATCTGCAGACCCCCTGGCAGGTTGGTGTTACACACAAATTAATGAATACACACAAAGACACTATATGCAGACTATATACAAAGGAACAAGGACAAGAACAGTAATCACATCATGTTAAAACAAGCAATAACAACACGAGTGGACAACAAGAGACATATAGAAAATAGGAAAGAATCGACTATAGTGAACAAATCACAAACTGTCCTGGTATTGCACTAACTCATATTTCATCAATCTCTATTGCACTGACCCCTATAGCAAAACCAATATAATACTTGCACTTATTGCACAACCCATATTGCACTAATAATTGTGTCCCTTTTTATAATGCACTGACTCTCTTTTAAATCTGATATAATGATTAACTAGACATGGTCACATGTTTGTGTGCCCCTCAACCACACTTTTAAATGACTCCTAAAGATCGAAAGACTTGTGCTTTCCCTCACTGACAGTGGAATGCTATTCCAGAAGCTCACTCCCTGATATGACAGGACGTTCTGTGAAAAGGCGGTCCGCCTAAAAGCCAATTCACAATCACCTCTCGTAGTGGCTCTAGTCACTCGAGATCCAGCAGCACTGCTAGACTTTTGTGTTATAAAGTCGCTTAATGGTGGAGGCGCCAGACCATGTATAACCTTATAGATTAGGCAGGCTGATTTAAATAATTTAAAATTATCAAAATTGAAAAACTTATATTTATCTAAAATTTGACAATGGTGATATGATGAAGGTTTCTTGTCTAATATTTTCAATGCTCTTTTGTAGCATACTTCAATTGGCTCAATAGCTGCATGACTCGTATAGGACCAACTTGTGATACAATACTCGATATGAGCTAGTATCATAGAATGCAGAAATGCAATCGCTGCTGTATCTGTTAATGATGTACGAATATGTTTAAAGTTCCGTATATTAACATTGACCGTTTTCACTACTTTTTTAACCTGTTTTTTAAAGGTTAGTTTCGAGTCCAATAACACTCCCAAATATTTAAATTCCTCAACATTAATTAATTCATGTCCACCCAAGCGAACTGTTACAGCAGCCACGGTCGTTTTATATGGCGTTATTTTTTAGTCAAAAGTTATGAGCGTGTAACACATGCTCACAAGCACATTATGTTATTTCACACGCGCAAAAATGAACCTTCAGCTGGCATGATAAAAGTACTCGCGCACAAATTCAACAACCGAGAGGTGTAGGTAGCTGCGAGCGAGCGCCTGGCTACTCTTACTCTGCTTGTACAGTGGAATCCTGCTCGCGCGCAGCGGCCTTCTGCTCGCGGAGTGGATTTCTGCTCGCTCAGCTGATTTCTGCTCGCTCGAGTACATGACTTTTGACAATTTGGGGGCGGAAACCAAGGAGGGCACTGACCCTCTTACGATTGGTCACTTTCACACAGGGACATCCTTGATTGACAGCTCTCATTACAGGAAGCACGGAGTCAAAGTATCTGACGGAGTTCAGTCATTCAGTTAACACTGCACAGTGGACGGAATGGCGGCGACACCTGAAGATGTAGGCGTAAGTGATATTGATGATATGATGGGGGGGCTGTGTGTTTGACAGTGTTATAGCAATTTAATCTGAAATTTGTTGAGAATAAACTCATTAAATATTGAGAATAAAGTCGTTGTATTTCAAGTTTTTTTCTCAATATTTAATGAGTTTTTTCTCGAAACACAACGACTTTATTCTCAATATTTAATGAGTTTATTCTCAACAAATTTCAGATTAAATTGCTATAACACTGTCAAACACACAGCCCCCCCATCATATCATCAATATCACTTACGCCTACATCTTCAGGTGTCGCCGCCATTCCGTCCACTGTGCAGTGTTAACTGAATGACTGAACTCCGTCAGATACTTTGACTCCGTGCTTCCTGTAATGAGAGCTGTCAATCAAGGATGTCCCTGTGTGAAAGTGACCAATCGTAAGAGGGTCAGTGCCCTTGTTGGTTTCCGCCCCAAATTGTCAAAAGTCATGTACTCGAGCGAGCAGAAATCAGCTGAGCGAGCAGAAATCCACTCCGCGAGCAGAAGGCCGCTGCGCGCGAGCAGGATTCCACTGTACAAGCAGAGTAAGAGTAGCCAGGCGCTCGCTCGCAGCTACCTACACCTCTCGGTTGTTGAATTTGTGCTCGAGTACTTTTATCATGCCAGCTGAAGGTTCATTTTTGCGCGTGTGAAATAACATAATGTGCTCGTGAGCGTGTGTTACACGCTCATAACTTTTGACTAAAAAATAACGCCATAGTTTTAGGTTTACTAAAAAACATTGATACGGTCTTTTTAACATTAAGGCACAGGCATGAATCATTCAGCCATGTTTGTAAATCATTTAAGGCTAATGAAAGCTGATGGGCTGCATCACCAGCACTTTTTGCTCGTGTAAAAATTACCGTATCATCTGCATACATAATCGTGTCCACATTTTTGCACACATTGGGCAAGTTGTTCACATAAAGTGAGAATAGCAATGGACCCAAAATTGATCCCTGAAGGACACCTTGCGTATAGTGAAGATAGGGTGATCTACTATTCTCTATTTGCACACATTGTTTTCTATCTGATAGATAAGACTGTATCCATTTAACAGTTTGATTGCTAAAGTTAAATGTTGACAGTCTAGACAAGAGCTTAAGATGATTCACAGTATCAAACGCACGCTTAAAGTCAACAAAAACAGCCGCAACATGACTGCTTTTGTCTAAATAAGACTTCACCCTCTCAACAAAAACACAGACAGCCGTTTCAGTTGAGTGAAGACAACGGAATCCGAATTGCATTGGGTGCAAACCCGGAATGGAATCATTAAGATGTGCAATAATAGAGTTAGCGACCCACTTTTCTGCTATCTTTGAGAAGATAGGGAGAATGCTAATAGGTCGATAATTAGCAGGATCTAATTTTTCACCTGATTTATATATTGGTATCACATTCGCCACCTTCCAGCTCCACGGGACGAATGCCTGCGTGATTGATAAATTAATAAGATGGGTCACAGGCACCAAGATACAAGATTTATAATGCTTCAGATGGTTGGTATCAAATCCAAACACATCCCTTGTTTTAGAAAAATTCAATTTTGAAATTATGTTTTCTACATCATTTTCTGTAATTTTTGGAATATTAAACTTTGAATTTTGAGTTGAAGTATCTACATGGGGATCTATGTTGCCAATATTTTGTTGATAATCACAAGAATTAGAAAACATTTGTGCAATTTCATCAACGGTACTTTGAAAATACTCATTTCATTTAGTTGCTAGGGTGATAGGGTCTGATACCAATTCATTGGCAAATTCGAGTTCAAGTTGTCTATCAGCATTGTGCTTACTGTTACCAAGGAGTTTGTTTATATTTTCCCAAATTAGCTTACAATTTCCTTTGGCACCATTAATTACAGTCATGAAAAAATTAGCTTTTGCCATTCTCAAAGTTTGTGTGACTTTATTCCTTGCGGATACAAAATTGAATCGCTCAGTAGTTAATCCAGATTGTAATGATTTTTTAAGTAAATTGTCTCTGAGTGTCATAAGCTGTTTACACTCACTATTGATCCAAGGCAAGGAATAAACTCATTTCTTTAAGTGACCCACTTTCTGAAACTGAGACAAAACCCCTTTAATAGAGGAGTATAGTAGATCACAACATTTATTGGTGTCATCACAAGATAGTATGCTAGACCAGTCAAGACTATTTAGAACCTCAGTTAAACTTTGTTCTTGGCTCTTTGGAATAAATGTTTGTTTTACATTAGTGCTTCTACTAACAGTTCTAAATCGATTTTTAGTCAGCTTTCTATAGAAAAATATGGCATTGTGGTCAGACAAGCCAGTCAAAAAATTGTATGTTTTCTTCATTCTTTCTAATTTGTTAGAGAACACCAGGTCTATTAGAGTTTTAGAGAGATTTGTTATTCTGGTGGGATCATTGATCATTTGTATTAATCCAAGTTTATCTGTAATTTCTTTCAGTTTCTTTCTGTCACTTTTGTTGTCCCAGTTTACATTTAAGTCTCCCATTAGAATAACCTCATTATTAAAGTCACAACAACTCAGAAGTGCCTTAAATTGATCATAAAAATCGACTTTTGCTGAAGGCGGTCGATAAAGACATAAAACAGTAAATGACATTTCTGCTGAGAGTGACACTTTAACTCCAACACATTCAATTGTGATTTCATTAGGCCAAAATATTTGTGTACATTTTAGAGAGTCCTTCATATACAGTAACACCCCTCCCCCCTTTCCTTGATGCCTATCCTTTCTATAGACATTGTAGCCTTGTAATGATACCACAGCTTGTGGGGAAGTGGGTTTAAGCCAAGTTTCTGAAAATCCCATGAAATCTACATTTGAATTAATGAGAAGATGCTCCAATTGTTCCCTTTTAGGGGCCATACTGCGTATGTTCAGATGGCCACCTAGGAGCCCTTTGTTTTTACACTGTGGATCCGATATAGTCCTGGCTTGATTAAGAGTTTGAAATAACTTACATGATCGATGTTTTTTAAATACAGGGTTCCTCTGTGTACACATGGGTATGATTGGTTGTGGTGATATACTGGGCTTAGTTGTAATAGAGTCCTGCAATGGTGGTGTTAGCCCAGGGAGCTGCTGTAACCCAGGTAGCTGTGTTGGTATTAGCCCAGGGAGCTGCTGTAATCCAGGTAGCAGTGGTGGTATTAGCCCAGGGAGCTGCTGTAATCCAGGTAGCAGTGGTGGTATTAGCCCAGGGAGCTGCTGTAATCCAGGTAGCAGTGGTGGTATTAGCCCAGGGAGCTGCTGTAATCCAGGTAGCAGTGGTGGTATTAGCCCAGGGAGCTGCTGTAGCCCAGGTAGCAAAGGTGGTATTATCCCAGAGAGATGCTGTAGCCCAGGTAGCAGAGGTGGAGTTAGCCCAGGAAGCTGCTGTAGCCCAGGTAGCAAAGGTGGTATTAGCCCAGAGAGATGCTGTAGCCCAGGTAGCAGAGGTGGAGTTAGCCCAGGAAGCTGCTGTAGCCCAGGTAGCAAAGGTGGAATTAGCCCAGGAAGCTGCTGTAGCCCAGGTAGCAGAGGTGGTGTTAGCCCAGGGGGCAGCTGTAGCTGTAGCACAGCTACAGCTGCAGGACTTAAAACAGGTCCAGGGTTTTGCTCAACATCACCAGCCAGCAGTATTATCATCAAAAGATTCACAAGTCCAAGGAATGATCTAGATGCTGTTTGATCAGGTTTACCTGGGGGTGGCCTAGCATGTCCACAATCTAGGATTCTTGCATACAAAAGATGGTGGCTCTTCTTTGCTGGATAGAGAGTTAAGTTATCCATTTTCCTTGGACACGTTAAACTCAAGAGGAGGTAGAAGGACAGGAGAAGACCAGACAAGCATGGCAAAATCCAAGGGTTTTTGATATACTTTTGTCGCAGACACACAGGACCTGCCAAACACTGTGGCTGCACCCTGGCGGCCATCTTGCCCATGGTTAACCGTGACCTATGGATGGCGTGACCTATGACAATGACATCATCTATGATTGTTTGATTGCTAACATAAGCTCAAAACGCCATTCAAGTGATAGCTTTTGTTGTGTTTGATTGCTAACTTGTAGCCAGCAGTCATTTCAAAATGTTTTAGCTATCTATCTTGTTTGATTGCTAACGTTATCTCTAAACGCCATTCAAGTGACAAGTGTTGTTGTGTTTGATTACTAACTTGTAGCCAGCAGTGAAAAAACTTTGTTATGTAGGTCCATTTGTATTGTATTGACATTACAGAAGTTTCTCGTTAGCAGGTTCGTCGCAAAGTGACGCATGCGCAACTCTCATCTGCACTCGACTCACACTGGGCAGTGACACCTACAGTGCGGTATACTCGCTGCAGCTACGCAAATGTGACGTCATGGGAGAGCCGTAACTATTGCAGTCTTCTCGTGAACAGAGGTGTTGCTAATGAGCAAAGGCTACCGACTTTGCTATTTCTACGGACTAGAAGAAGAAGAAAAAGGTAAACAATGGCAGAACTGGCAGCAACATTGACATCAATGCTTCGATTTGATTGGATGACCTACTTCGTCGGATCAAGCCTTTCATTCATCATAAAATAACTCATAACCCAGTAAGTTTACAAGAGAGACTTGCAGTCACTCTGAGAGTCCTGGCATCCGGTTGCCCAGGAGCTCGTTGCTCATGCTTCCTGTTTCAGCTTTGTCGCGCGGCGCTGAAAAAAATTGTGTGGTGCGCGACCTCTGGTCGTGCACTTAAAATCCTGGCACGCCAGTGAGATCTACGTCATTTTTACGTCACATTGGCACACGACAGGTCGGCTGCGGTGACTCTAAAAAAGGCCCTTAACCAATAAGACTTACTGACGTGCGTCGTCATTTACCAAAGTCTCCATTTGTATCCGTCCAAACTACAAAGCAACTCTGGAGTTTTCAAACCAAAACGGGGGCAACAGTGTTTTCCAAACCTCCGTTTCAGGGGCTTGGAAACACCGCAGTAGTGTGGACGCCAGGCGTAAACATAGCAAAAGATATTCGTTTTTAAACCAAAATGTAGCAATGCAGATGTAGTCTGAGAGAAATAAATTTATCTAAATCTCAGTTGGCGTGAATTCTCATTTCTGTTGTTACTGCTGTGACCTACGTGGTATAATTTCTTTCATCTTGCTCTCTCAGACAGGCAGGGTGGACCCTCAGCACCCAAGGGTGTGCGGTCACAGTGGGAGCGTCCTGGATGTCAAGTGGAACCCGTTTGACGATCACTGCATCGCCTCGTGCTCAGAGGACTGCACTGTAAGCACTGTCCTTTATGTTTTAGCTGAAACTTCCTCAAGTATAGAGAGGCGAAGTCCCTCCCATTCTGGTGGACCACCATGGGAAAATATGAACGGTAGTAAACGAGAGAGACAAATAATTATTTGATCTTGTTTGAATTGAGCCATGAATTACACATTTGATGTCAATTTAAAAGATAATTTTGATAGTCAAGAAAGTCTCAGTTTGTCATAAAACTGTATAGTATAAGACTGTGAAAATACGCAATTAGAAAGACTAAACATACAAGTAAGTGACATCTCACAGAAGCTACGATGCCTGTGTGCTTCGTACCGGTGTGTAACAACTAACAGGTCTTGCTTGTTCTTTCGCTTCTTGGCTGGCAAAAACGTTGGATAAAAGACATCAGGTAAGATAACGTTACATGTGTTGTGGAACAGAGTTAAACTAGCTAGCAAACAAGGTGACGTATTGTGGGAGACAAGATATGTAGTTAACTGAGAGGTTTCACACAAAACAAACAGACTTTCTTCACTTGCAAAATTATCTTTTAAACTGACTGTAATTCATGGCTCAATTCAAACGGGATCAAATAATAATTCGTCATTCCCTGTTTACTACCGAACAATATTTTTTCTCCGAAAATAAGGTCCCATGGGATCCACCTGAAGGGGATGAACTTCGCCTCTCAATAGTGCATACAACCCAGTTACTGTTTGTGTATGCAGGTGAAGGTCTGGGACATCCCGGTCTGTGGCGTCCAACAGAACCTCACCAAGGCCAGGAAGACTCTGATTGGTCACTCCAGGAGGGTGGCGCTTATTGAGTGGCATCCGACAGCTGAGAACCTGCTACTTAGCGCTGCCTACGACTACAAGGTCAGGATCCTCATCTGTCCAGAACGTATGTAGTGCACAATACTTCTGTTTTTATATCATCGGGAAGCATATTTTGTGTACATATTTCTCATAGAAAAATGCATGGAAATCTGTTGCACATTACACAGCATTTAAAATAAGAAAGCAAAATATACAAGGAGAGGCTTGACACTACTAAACATATCCCCCACTTACCATATTATCTTTAAATTTACACCACAGTTTTTCTCCAGAAGGCAACTAACACAGTCTGACCAGTTGTGGCTGAGTGTCAGCACCGTCAGCTGTTTCTGGTATGAGTGGACCAAATCTGTTCCAGCTTTGGCCATATATTTGGTCTGGTTTTGGGGATGAGAATCAGGTCTACTTAGCAGCACTCTTTGGGTCACTGTCGACAGCCAGAGTTTGTCAATAATTGAACTTCAATTAGAAATGGTGCACATCAGATTGAGCAATCTGTGTTTCGGTGAGTTTAAATTTACCCAGAAAAACAACCGTTTCTCTTTTGTCCCAAGGTCCTCCTCTGGGATGTGTCCCAGGTAGGTGCGGTGCTCAGGTACCCAGTGCGAGTGGTTCTGATGCCCATCCACCACCGCTACCCGTCTGACGCGCTGCTGCTGTCCGTCAGCTTCAACAGTGATGGAAGCAGGCTGGCAGTCACATCCAAAGACAGACGGGTTCGAATCCTGGACCCACGGACAGGAAGAATCCTACAAGTGTGTTTTAGAAGTGTTCATTTCATTTGATTGTGTTAAAAACAAAAACAAAACTAAATGTGTAATAATGTTCCTGCAGGTGTCGAGCAGTAAGTCCCACAGAGCCAGTAAGGTTTTATACATTGGAGGGTTAAAGATGCTTGTGTCCACCGGCAGCTCACCCTGGAACCACAGACAGATCGTCCTCTGGGACCCTGTAAGAACCACAAACACATCAAATGGACATTGAATATGTAACTGTAACCCTGCTTCTTCAAAAAAATCTGGTAATGAAAATAAAAAATAATTAAAGTCACAAAACAGTGGAGGATTTTTTAAGATGCATTATATCCTGTAGATTAATTAAAGAAACTAATACAATGATGATGCATTTTTAAGCAGCTATTCAGGAAATCTTGAGTCATAAGTGTACAGATATGTGCAATGTATTAGCAGTAACATTATATTCTTACAACTAATATAATGTTACTGCTACTACATTGCACATATCTGTACATGTTGTTCATACATTGTTTATATTACATAGCCATATTTATTCTGCTCTTACAAGGTAACTGCTAATACACTGCACATATTTATATTTAATTTATATTACTCTAAACCACCTTCTGTAAACCAACTGTATACTACTGTCTACACTGCACTATATTTCTTGTCCTGTCTATGCACCACCTGTATATACCTGTGTATACTTTTTATATCGCATTGCTCTTTTCTGCTTTTTTGCACTTCTGGTTGGACACAAACTGCATTTCGTTGTCTTTGTACTTGTATTCTGCACAATGACAATAAAGTTGAATCTTATCTAATCTGAATCTAATAAATAGTGCTTGTTTGGTTGCAGGATGACTTATCAGAGCCTCTGTATGAAGAAGATTTGGATGGATCTGCAGGAGTCCTCTTCCCATTCTACGATCCAGACACACACATGCTCTACTTGGCTGGAAAGGTTATAAAACAAACCTACCCCTGCATCTTTGCATTAATTTCCTCCAGTTGGTTGGGTTAAGAAACTCCTTGTTTTATGGTTTGGTTGTAGATGCACTCTAAATATTTGTCTTCTCTAGAAAATTGAACCAATCTAGAGTTGCCTAAATATGCTAGTGCCAAATGTGACAGATGACAGAATTGGTGTGTCCTTAAATACCTTGATTTAGGGTGACGGGAACATCCGTTACTACGAGCTGAGCACTGAGAAACCTTACATCAGCTTCCTGACGGAGTACAGGTCTCTGCTGCCACAGAAAGGACTCGGTGAGATCAAAAGACACAAGCAGAATTTTTTTTATTTAAAAGTTTGATGTCTTGATGCTTCCTACTTTTTATATTTGCTTATACTTATATATTTTATATTTACCCCAACACTGAAACTTTACTTTAAAAATCCCAAGTTTAGCCCCCAGTCCCAATACTTTAGCGACTTGTAGCAGTTAGACCACCTTTCACTAGTTGTACACAACTAAATTAGCTACACTTATATAATAAATTATTTAGCTAGGGTAGCAATACTGCTAGCTGCACAAACACAAAAAAGACCAACTAACGTAAGGTGACCAGATTTCCCTGACAAAATCCAGGGACATTTTCAGCTCAGAAGCATAAATACCTCCAAAACAGCTAATGTTTTTATCTTTGTAAAACTTAAAACGGGGACACTGCCCCAGGGGCGTCACTAGACCTAGAGCTGCACTGGGGCCCTAGGGGGGTTCATGGGCATGCTCCCCTGTAAGAAGACTTTGTCTATTTTAACGTTTAAATGAATCAATCTGGTGCACTTTTAAGGGTGTCACGATTTCGATTTTAAATCGCAATTTATCGAAATTAAGTCACAATCTTGAATCTTGCCCTGCATTTTCTTGGATATGTATGAATAATTCATTTGTATTTTAACTATTTCACCATCTTACTAACCTGTTCTATATTAACGCATCCCTCACGAGTAATGTAGCCTATTTCATCTTTTTATTACTGCTTGTTACGGCTGTGCATGGTTGAAATGGCTCAGGTCTGTGTTGCTTGGCTGTATTTCGATGCTTGCATGGCTTCTTATTCTGAATGTGTATACTGTCTGATGTGTAGATATACTAATGTTTTGCTGCTTTCTGTAGCTCTGCATGGCAAACTGAGTCAGCTTATCTGTTGCTCGAGCTGTTTGCGGTGTCTTGTTGACTTCTGTTTGTATAGTCTAACCTGTACTAATGTCTTGTTGACTTCTGTTTGTATAGTTTAACCTGTACTAATGTCTTGTTGACTTCTGTTTGTATAGTTTAACCTGTACTAATGTCTTGCTGCTTCCTGTTGCTCTGGTCTAACATAATCTGGCCAAAGGACTACAGTTGAAAATTAGCCGGCTGGCTAACACTGGCACATTTACAGAAATGTTGATTAATGTGTGTTGTCCTTTATAAATAAAAATGAAATGAATGAAATATCGAATAAAAAAATGTAAACGTCGATACTGCTACGCCCCCATGTCACGTCCGGTCGACGTCACGGTCAGCTTGTCAAGCGGAAAAACACACACATGTTGAAGTGCTGCGAGTCAGTCAAACTCCTGTAACTTAGCTACAGCCAGTCAAAAGATAGCATGCTGCAGATGCTGGAGACACATTCACATAACTTGAGCTGAAGTGTGTGAAAGTGTGGAATTATTTTGGATTTTATGTTGACAACATTTGCGTTGTCGTCATAAAAGCCACAGTTTGCAAGCTCTGCTATGTGCATGTACCATATTCTGTGTGTTTACCATTGTCCATTAGCCTAGCAGCTAGCAGGATTCCTTCTGCTTATAGCTTTATCCCAACAAAACTGCATGGTTGAATTTCTGCCTGCATGAACGTTTTACCGCCTAAACAGAGCAGCGTATATTGGTTATATTAGAGAGAACAGAGCAGCTTATATTGGTTATATTAGAGAGAACAGAGCAGCTTATGTTGGTTATATTAGAGAGAAAAGAGCAGCTTATATTGGTTATATTAGAGAGAACAGCAGCTTATATTGGTTATATTAGAGAGAACAGAGCAGCTTATATTGGTTATATTAGAGAGAACAGAGCAGCTTATGTTGGTTATATTAGAGAAAGCAACAAGTTTGCGGACAGTCCGAGTCGCCTTATTTGCTATCGGTCTCTTCTGTGCTGCTTGATGGTGTTTTAAACCCCCAACTTAGCCTTCAAGGCAGCGCAGCGACCGTCGTCTTCAACCATAACCATTGCCTAATCCTAGCGCCTTCCAGGCAGCGCTGCCTGGAAGACGGCGTTGGGGGCTTTAACACCAAACTCTGTGTGGTGCAGAGCGTCTGCCCTCAGGATTGTCAGTAAACTTTATTTTTATTTTTTTTTATTGACAAATTGTCAAGTTTCCAATTGACTGAAGATATGTTATTGTCACATTATGTTGTTAATAAATGTTTTAAATTTGACAATGTGGTACATTGCGAACAAAGGTCAGATATTATATTACATACAAGTCTAGTCTAAAAATAGTATAGCAAACTGTGCTTTAAAAAAAGAAGTAAAAATCGAGAATTGAATCGAATCGTGACCTCAGAATCGAAAATGTAATCGAATCGAGGATTTGGAGAATCGTGACACCCCTATGCACTTTGAAAAGAAATTCAGAGGTTAGACTTGATTATTCTTATCTATGGATGGAAATATTTGTGCTGTAGCCTGAACTACAACCCCAAATCAGAAAAAGTTGGGACAGTATGAAAAACAAATAAAAAAAGAAAGTAGTGATTTCTAAATGTACTTTGACTTGTATTTCATTGCAGACAATACAACAGCACATAATTTAATGTGTTCCTCATGATTTTTATTGTTTTTTTTTTTCAAAAAAACAAAATTCACACATTTAAAAAAAAGTTGGAACAGTAAAGCATTTACCACTTTGTAATGTTGCCATTCCTTTTCACAACACTTAAAAGACGTTTAGGGACTGAAGACACCAAGTGATGAAGTGTTTCAGGTGTAATTTTGTTCCATTCTTGCTGCAAACAAGTCTTAAGGTGGGCAACAGTACGGGGCCTTCGTTGTCGCATTTTGCGCTTCAAAATGCGCCACACATTCTCTATTGGAGACAGGTCGGGACTGCAGGCAGGCCAGTCAAGTACCCGTATCCTCTTCCTCCGCAGCCAGGACTTTGTAATGTGTGCAGAATGTGGTTTTGCATTATCTTGTTGAAATATGCATGGACGTCCCTGGAAAAGATGTCTTCTTGAAGGCAGCATATTGTGCTCCAAAATCTCTATGTACTTTTCAGCATTAATGGTGCCATCACAGAAGTGCAAGTTAGCTTTGCCAAGGCCACTGACACAACCCCATACCATGACAGACCCTGGCTTTTGGACTTGTTGCTGGTAACAGTCTGGATGATCCTTTTCTTCTTTGGTCCGGAGCACACGGCGTCCATTTCTCCCAAAAAATACCTGAAATACTGATTCATCTGACCACAGTACACTTTTCCACTGTGTGATGGTCCATCCCAGATGCCTCCGAGCCCAGAGAAGTCGACGGTGCTTCTGGACACTGTTAACATAGGGCTTCCTTTTGGCACAGTACAGTTTTAACTGGCATTTGTGGCTGTAACTACGTATTGTGGTACTTGACATGTGGTGATATCGCTTATAGATGAATGACGATTCTTGATGCAGTGCTGCCTGAGGGCTCGGAGATCACGGTTGTTCAGCTTAGGCTTGCGCCCTTGTCCTTTACGGACTGAAATTCCTCCACATTCCTTGAATCTTTTAATTATTTTATGCACTGTTGAAGGTGAAATAAGTAAATGTATTCCTATCTTTCTTTGAGGAACATGGTTTTTAAACATTTCAATAATTTTCTCACGTATTTGTTGGCAAACTGGCGATCCTCGGCCCATCTTTGCTCCTAAAGGACTAGACCTTTCTTGGATGCTGCTTTTGAACCAAATCATAATTACAATCACCTGTTGACATCACTTGTTTCAAATCACATCATTATTTAACCAATTTAGCTGATTACTAGCCCTAAATTGCTCCTGTCCCAACCTTTTTTGGAATGTGTTGCAGGTCTGAATGACAGGAAAGGATGTATATTTACAAATGAAATTAAGTTGACCAGACAAAACATGAAATATTTTGTGTTCACATTGTCTGCAATGAAATACAAGTCAAAGTACATTTAGAAATCACTACTTTCTTTTTTTATTTGTGTTTTCCATACTGTCCCAACTTTTTCTGATTTGGGGTTGTATTTTGCACTTCAGAATTTGAACCATGCACACACAGGTGGAATAGTTTCTTCTTCATATTTTTGCATTAATGTTACTAGGAAGCATACCAGTAGAAATATGCAGTATATTCATATTTGTAAGTGGGATATATATAAGTAAGTGGGATTGTCTGGAATCTGGCAATATAATTACTATTATGGTGGGATACACTGGCTAAGCAATTTACAAAAATGTCTGTGCTGACATAAATAGTTTATAATTATAATTTTGGCCCAAAGTTGGAAACCATGTAGAAATGTTGTTGCAATTTCAAAACCGGATGACCCAGGACTTGTACTGATGCATGTGTTGAGTGAAGAGTTTGTGAGATATTTCACAGAGAGTAATGGGTGTGAAGAGATTTATGCAGAATGCAAATATGATAACATTTCATGTAAGTTCAATATAAATTTTTCTTACAAACCATTTGTCACAGCAACTGGCACTAATATCATTGGAAAGCTTAGATTCTGGTTGAGGTGGTTGTGCCAGACTCACGCTTTTGGCTGAGTCTCTGTCTGTCAGAGGGAGAGCAGGAGTGCGGTTGTGAAGAAGTTGGTAATTTCATGGTGCAGATTTTGCACTTTTGCATGCGCTATTCTGTGTCACATTCTCATTAGGGACTGATCCCCCCTAAAGGTCTGATCCTACAATCGCCCCTGCTGCTACTTGTTACTTCATACTTGTACTCCACTACACCTCAGAGGGAAATGTTGTAATGTTTACTGCACTACATGTATCTGACAGCTTTTGCTTTATTGCTTCATGTTGGGCTTGTTTCTGCAACCGCTCATTGAGTATCGGATATAATTAAAACTATTGAAGAAATATTTTCCTTTGACATTGGTCCACTATTAAACGAGATCGCTGCAGTCGGCAATGGCGAAACAAACTACAATGTAAGTTAATAGCTTGTAAATTTACGTTCATAAAAGTGCTCGTTTTGCCACTGACAGGCTCAGATTAATATTTTAAGTGTCTATACTTATTTAATATTATTTAGTCGACTATCTAGCTAGCTATAATAACTTAAGCTACCGTAGCTATCATAACTTTAGCTAGCTGTCATAACTTTAGCTAACAATCATAAATTAAGCCACAGTAGCCATCATAACTTTAGCTAGTCATACTTTAAAAGGTGTAACAACTGTTTCCCAATGCTCCATGACCAAGGTTGATGCAAGGATGGATGGTCTCCGGACAAATCTGGGCGAAGACGTGACCCGCCCTAATTTGCTACTGATAAGTTTACCCTGATATTCTAACCCTAACCTTAAACAATATAACTCTCCATGCCTAAACCTAACCAACTCAACCAACAAAGGCAACAATTACTAACCAATTAGGGGCGGGTCATGCTCTTATCCATCTCTCCGGGCCATCCATTCTAGCATCAACCCATGACCAACTCTGATGTCCGTTGACCTCTTCATCACTTTAGCGGTGATGCCAAAACGCGGCCTGGACGTGAGCGCCTGTGAGGTTTTCCGATTTTACCGTCTGATCACCTTCAAAGACCTGGTGGAACCACTGTCAATGATCGTACCACGAAAAGAGGTTAGGATGATACGTTTAATTCACTTTTCTTATTATACTGAATTTACTGATGATCAGGACGGAAACTAAAGTTAAAGGGTTGTTCTTCCTCTTTACAGTCAGGTGTTTTCCAAGAGGATCTGTACCCAATGACAGCTGGAAACCAGGCAGCCATGACGGCTCAGGAGTGGCTGTTAGGGATCAACAGAAGTCAGTAATGCGTTAGTGCCTTTGAACCAAAATGGCTGACAGATGCATGATAGGTAGATGCTTTTAGTTTCTCTCAGTGATTCACCATAAACATGTGTCTAACACATCTTCATCAGGCCCAGTGCTGATGTCCCTGAGGCCCGAGACTTTAATAGCCAATCCTTACCCAGAAACCCCTGCTGAGAAGGGGCTAGTGAGGCAGCTGAGCTCCCTGAGGTTCCAGATGGATCCGTCGGTCGGTGCCGTGACCAAGACCTGCCTGGAGTTTATGGAAGAGGTAGAACCACATCAAAATCAAGCACTGAAAACTCAAATGGTCGGCAGCTGAGTTACAGTGATCTATTTGTTTAGATTACAGTAAGTTTGGCCGATCTAACACCTGAAAGCTCTTGGAAAATAACATTTATATTAGGGTTGGGCAACAATTAAAGGTTTTAATCACGATTAATCGCATTGTTATACGCAAAATCCAATAATGAATTCAAAAGTAGTTTATAGCGCAATTTTATTTTAAATGTTCTGCCATATGAACTAAAGTGCCATAACGTTTGTTCTGCAAACACTTAACTTCAGCATTTTTGTTATATACTGTATATAAAAGAACTGCCCACAAACTCCTGAGCCACAATCATAACAATAAAACCGGCAATTTCGTTTTTCTTTTTTATCAGGGAGTAGCATAACCTATGTTCAGTACCAAATGTCTCTCCTCTGTTTTCATTACAGTCAGAGCATGTGAATGCAGCGCCCACTGTTCATCAATATAATGCACTGTAACTCCGAGGTAATTATGGTTACCCAGTGATGTCCAGTAGTCCCCAGTGAGAGCAACAGCGGGTGCACGTTGTAAAGTTGTCGCTTTTGCAGTCCTCTACTTTTCATGCAACTCGTGTATTCTTCTTGTGATGGTGCGTCTTGAGGGAATCTCATACCTGCCGTCATTTGTTGTGATTCTCCACAACACTAATCGGCCTGCAGTCTGTAGCTATCCACGTCACTATGGCATTTGTTAGCTTCTCTTGCCTTTGTTTATCTAAACTTCCCCCACACGCTGCATCTGACGTAGTCTGCCGAAGCCTCGCGCCACTGTTTGTTTCGTTGAATGATTTGCTGGTATCAATTGCAGGTTTGTTTATCCGCTAACTATTTTCTTCTCTGGGTCCTGTAAGCGCGGACCGGCAGCAGTCAGCAGCAGACTTTTTTCAAAAAAAAAGCCTGTGAGCAACAGACTTTTTCAAAATAAAAGAAATAATAAAAACCGCGTTAATGTGCTATAAAATAATTGTCGGCGTTAATTAATGAGTTAAGGCAATAATAACGCGTTAACTTGCCCAGCCCTAATTTATATATTTCAGTTCAACACATTAACACCTGCAGCATGACAGCAGCTGGATGTATTCAGCCAATGCAATGCTGTCTAGTGAAAGTGTTTTGAAATGCTTACAGTGAAACATACGAATTACAACCTTAATCATTGTAGTTTAGTGTACAAGTTGCAAGAAAATGGCTGACAAATATGCTACGGTTCGTAGCAACATGCAGGCATGAAACATGAGTCGGTAAAGGGTTATTTGGCCTGTGTAGACAAGCGTAAATAATTAAATTAGGACAAATCTGTTTTGTGAGACACCTGATACGAATGAGGGAACATACAGCTGAAATATGTCCACTGCAGACAACCTTAAACACAGAAATGGTCCTGGGAGTTCCTGGTATGATTTTAAGGTGCTGCTGTACAGGAATTCCTTTTACGGAAAACTGAAACAAATTTAAATGTCACCAAAAAAACAAGTTCAAAGCTTTAAGCTCAGTAAAATGTTTTAAATACAAGTGGCGTGCAATTCCCAAAGTAGAACTGCTGCAAGGTTCGGCATCTTGGCCCTCTCTTTACAAAAGAATCACTCACGCTGGAGAAAAGCAATTTTGTCAGCTAATTACCAATTGTACTTTAGCTCTTATTTACAGTAAACCCAACATGGCTTGAAGTTCTGTCTAGCTCTATTTCCCTGCTGTTGTATGAACCTGTTTATTGTCTCTTTTGAGGCCTTCCTTGAGGAGCATCTAGCCTACCAAGATGCCAAATACCCCAGGGAGGTGAGCGATCTGTCGGGGTGGCAGCCAGACGAGACCCAGATCCCGCTGTGGACGTACTGCTGCACTCCACACTGCTGTGAACCTGCAGAGAGGCCTCCGCCTACAAACGAGAGTGAGGTGAGGTGTAAATCTATCAGATATACAGTATATATTAGGGCTGGGCAAGTGAACGCGTTATTATCATGTTAACTCATTAATTAATTAACGGCGACAATAATTTTATCGCGCATTAACACAGTTTTTATTATTTCTTTTATTATTGTAAAAGTCTGTTGCTCACAAGCTTTTATTTTGTAAAAGTCTGTTGCTGACTGCTGCCCTGCTGCTGCCGCGCTTGCAAGAACCGAAAAAGAAAATAATTGGTGGATAAACAAACATGGAGAAGGGTATGGAACTTTTACATGGCCATGTGCATTTTAAAGTTCTTCCAGACGGCGCAGTTGACAGAACCAAAGTTATTTGTAACCACTGCAAAGTTGAATTTTCTTATCACCGGAGTACTTCCAGTCTGAAATATCACCTAAATGCAACACACACAGTTGATACCAGCAAATCATTCAACGAAACAAACAGTGGCGCAAGTCTGCTGCTGACTGCTGCCGGTCCGCGCTTACAGGACCCAGAGAAGAAAATAGTTAGCGGATAAACAAACCTCAAACATGGAGAAGGGTATGGAACTTGTACGTGGCCATTTTCATTTAAAGTTCTTCCAGACGGCGCAGTCGACCAATTTTCTTATCACCGGAGTACTTCCAGTCTCAAATATCACCTAAATGCAGTACACACAATTGATACCAGCAAATCATTCAACGAAACAAACAGTGGCGCGAGGCTTCGGCAAACTACGTTAGATACAGCGTGTGGGAGAAATTTAGATAAACAAAGGCAAGAGAAGCTAACAAATGCCATAGTGACGTGGATAGCTACAGACTGCAGGCCGATTAGTGATGTGAAGAATCACAACAAATGACGGCAGGTATGAGATTCCCTCAAGACGCACCATCACAAGAAGAATACACGAGTTGCATGAAAAGTAGAGGACTGCAAAAGTGACAACTTTACAACGTGTAACCCGCTGTTGCTCTCACTGGGGACTACTGGACATCACTGGGTAACCATAATTACCTCGGAGTTACAGTGCATTATATTGATGAACAGTGGGCGCTGCATTCACATGCTCTGACTGTAATGAAAACAGAGGAGAGACATTTGGTACTGAACATAGACTGGTTATGCTACTCCCTGATAAAAACAAAAAGAAAGAAATTGCCTGTTTTATTGTTATGATTGTGGCTCAGGAGTTTGTGGGCAGTTCTTTTGTATACAGTATATAACAAACAGGATAACATGAATGTCCTGGCAGTAGCAATATGCTTTCATTTTGTATTTGCTTTGATTACATTGTTTAAGTTGAGATTTACACTAAATATTTTATTTAACTGCTACTGTATAAACAAAATGCTGATGTTAAGTGTTTACAAATGTTATGGCACTTTAGTTCATATGGCAGAACATTTAAGATAAAATTGCGCTATAAACTACTTTTGAATTCATTATTGGATTTTGCGTATAACAATGTGATTAATTGCGATTACAACTTTTAATCGTTGCCCAGCCCTAATATATATATAAATATATACACGTGATAATATTCTGTGGCCCTGTTCAATCCTGGCATTAACATGCGCGTCCTGGATGATCCAATCACAACTGGACAGCTCTAAAGTATGATTTATGGTTCTGAGTTGAATCTATGACGTAGGTACGCATAGATAGATCATTTCAAATTGTAAAACACAAATGTGTTGATTTTAAAAGAAGAAACAAAACCAACAGACTGGGTCTATTCCTTGGCGTGTGCCAGGTAAACGTAATTGTCCAAGATGTTTGACGCAATTGTAATCCCTGGGCTGGGCTTTTAACATTTTCAGACGTTGTGGACAAAGACAGTTTATGAGTACACACTTCTGCTTCCCCAGAGGACATCAGCTGAGTAGCGGCCCTTCAGTGTTGCCCAGAACACCCTTTGAATGAGTTTCAGATCTCAATGCGTCTTCCTCAATGCCTCCTGGGTGCACTCACACCTCTACTTGGAACAGTCCAGTGATCGGATCATCCACGACACAATGTCTGAACAGGGTCTGTTCGTGCAAATGTACTGGCCAGAGTTTCTCTTCTTCCTGGCACGAAATGTGTTTTATAATTTCAGCTACTGCAAGCATTTTACAGACAGCAAGAGGAGATCAAAGGCCTGAGAGAACAACTTAAAGACAAAGACGTTAGTATTCAAACACACATTGCAGTCATAAATGATCCTTTAAAAATCAAGGCCAAAACACTTTAAAATATTAAAAACTATCACTGCAGTAAATTACAACTGAACATTTCGTCTCCACTTTGGCTTTTTGGACAAATCGGGATGAAAATGTTTTTATGACAAATTATTGGCAGTTGGTTAAATATCTTCACAAAGGTCTGCCAACTATATATGATGTCAGAAATGGCATTGTGAGGCTATACAACGCCAACATATTCTTTGTAATCCAACAGTAATGTAAGGTTTTGTCTTTGAGTGTAAATAGTACTATTTCGGGGGATTACAGTGATTTGTTTTAATGTTGTGCAGGTGAGGATCGCTCACCTGGAGCTGGACATCAAAAACACCAAAAACAACATGAGGGCGGCCTTCTGATTCAACCAATCAGCTCTCACACTGCCGTTTCAACATTGGACCAATTAAAACTACGCAAAGTCATGATGTGACGTTGCAGACTACCGTCCGCTGTATGCATGCGGATAGCCCAAAATGCGTACAGATAACACGCCACTTAGTATTTGTCTGTATGTTTACGCAAAGTCATGATATCACGTTGCAATACTGATTAAATTGTAGGTGACCAATAAATAGGCAAAGTAGTAGGACACCGGGAGCACGCCAATACATGCCCTGATTTGTAATGTTGACGAAAGTGAAAAATTATTTGAAACAGCCCCGTGATTTGGATCGGTTTCAAAATATATCGGGTTCTTCCTTGGATCATGCTACACCCTTCCACCAAGTTTCATGAAAACAGGGCAGTAGTTTTTCTGTAATCCGGCTGACAAACCAAACCTAGATCCTGACCTACCTGACGGAGGTAATAATGAAAGTGTGTATACTTCTTCACTACTATCATCAACTCGTCTAAGGTGTTATGAAGCGAGATTAATGAGTTAGCCAGATATCTTTGGGCCTAACTCAACACAACTGTGATATCTTCAGATATCTAGTAATACTATAGACACTTCTATTTCCGTCGAGCTGGCTTTATTGCAGGCAACACTTTGGTAACATTACAACATGGAGTACATGGGGTATTTATTCTACGGTCTACTGCCGCTCCCCGCTCTCTGTAAACTCCTTATAACAAATACAGTGGAGCCCCCTACTGGTCGTAGGATGTAATAGCATTCAACAGTCACTATATAACAACATTGACATAATCTTCACCCCTGAAGTTGACAGAGACCCTTTGCACGTGACGTCACGCTCTACTCGTGCGAATTATGAACACCATGGCAAGTCAAACGCGTATGTGTTTGTTCATTTAATAAAGTGGTTACTTCTTGTGCGGTGGGCTTCTGTAGACTTTGTTATGTCTGGTTTGAGTCATTGTGTTAACAAGGGGAACACACTTCTCATGTTCCTTCAATATTTAATGTATCACAGACTGGCTCACTCTTAACATAGAGCTAGCTAACTATTAGCCATGTAATGCTAGCACGTTAGCCTGCCTAAACCACTTCTATTTAGTTAGGTTAGTTAAGTTTAATTATCTTGAAGTGATAACAACTAGGGTTTAATCCCAGGAAACGGGATTCCTGGGAAATCTGATCAAGACTATTTCCCGGGAAAGGTTATGACGGGAAACGGGAAATAAAATTAAATTAAAAAAAAAAGGCAAGGAGTGCGCGTCTATTGTTGTCATACGGTAACGATGCAGGCGACAGTGCCGTACCGTAGCTACGGTAATACAGGCTCACTAAATCCATTACGCAGCGCGCACTACGCAGCTGGGCTACCTACCTCCGCTAATAATGTCTGTGGCCAGCTTTGTTTGGGAGCATTTTGAAAGACTGGACAATGAAACAGCTAAGTGCAGGTTGTGTGACCAGGTTATCAGGTGTTCCGGGGGGTCGACAAGCGGATTGCACAGACATTTAGAATCTATTGCGGAAGAGTTTTTAGACATTTTTTCTTTTTACAATTCAGTTTTACATAGGCCTGTCTTTTTGCAGTGGACACTGCACACAGTTGTACATTTCTGAGGGTCATTTTCTTTAATTTAGTTTAGACCTGCCCTAATAAAGAAATATTTGGTCAACTTTGAGTGATTATTCCCGTTTGCAGCCGCTTACACATCTCAACAGCCACAGAATGTATTTCGATAACGGAATGGTTTAGGAATAATTCAATGGTTTACTTAAGATTTCGTTAGTTTTTATAATGGATTTCTGTAAAACATTGATTATATAAGGGTTGCCTAGATTTTCAGAAGACAAGTCCCAGACATTCCACCTGACATTTCCTAATTAGCGCTGCAGCAGACGTTGCAGCACGCAGCTCACTTGATCACGCAGCACAATTGATCATTGCAAACTGTGTTGATGATGGACATAAACTGTGTTCTTTTGTCCTAATAATAATACAAATAAAATAAATAAAATGTCAGTCTGGGAAGCATATTTGGATGATATCGATACATTACTTGGGCTAAAAAACAAAAAACAGCCATTTCCGGGATTCCCAGGAAATGGGTCGTCTATTTCCCGGGATCTGATTCATCTCATTTTCGGGAAAAATATTAAACCCTAATAACAACAGACCACACTGACTCCGTTGTCTTCGTATTTGAATGGGGCACAACTTCCCTTCAGTTTGACTTTATGTGGATCTTTTGGGAGTTTGTCTTTGCTGCTGGCTGCAGACTTTGCATGGAGCTCAACAGGTGATTGCTAGCTAACGTTAGCTTCCAAGATAACTTGTGTTATTTATACCAGAAGTCAGCTGTTGAAATACACTAGCCTACTCAGAGGTTGGCTTTAATACGAAGGGAAATTCAAATGTTAGTACAAGTTATTCGCATTTAGTTTGATCATGATCTGTCAGGTGAGTCAAAGCTGTGTTATACAGTAGTTGTCTTGGCTCAGGGCAGCTAACTGGCTCGCTGTTATGAAATGACATAATCCTCCATGTGTTTAAAAGCTTTGAGATCAGCACCAGTGTATGGGGATGTAATGAGGTCCGTGACAACGGAGGGAGGAAGACAGTAAGGGTCGGTATCCAACTTCTCCAAATACAGCTCTATGTGAGCACCTACCAGATGCCTGACCTCGACCGATAACGGCACGACAACTTGTTGTTCAATAGAAGAAGCCATAAAGAAGATAGTAGTATTATCATTAGTTTATTTTGTGTTACTTATTTTAAACTGATTGAAACTTTACGCTCGTCTACTACACTATTTAGCTTATGCTTTCCGGTGATTTTGCCGTCCGTCATGGCGTCGTCACGTGGTCACCTTTATGGGACCTTTAATAAAGTGAACCTCCTTTCACTTTGAAGTTTTTGAACATTAATGCGAGTTCCCCCAGCCTGCCTATGGTCCCCCGGTGGCTAGAAATGGTGATAGGTGTAAACCGAGCCCTGGGTATCCTGCTCTGCCTTTGAGAAAATTAAAGCTCAGATGAGCCGATCTGGAATCTCCTCCTTATGACATCATAAGGAGCAAGGTTACCTCCCCTTTCTCTGCTTTGCCCGCCCAGAGAATTTTTGAAAGAAAGAGACACCATGGCTTTCAAACTAGTGAAGTGGCAGATAGTCAAGGCCACACCACCACCCTCAATAGCTACAGACACAGAAATGGCACATCCTGAGGAAAGCTCATTGTCAGACTGGCTCTAGTGGCTGCAATTCTGCACCAAGGCTGAATTTCGGGAAAGAGACTTCAGATATAGTATTAGGGGACCACTAAGGTCTATATAAAAGAGACTTCAGATACAGTATTAGGGGACCACTAAGGTCTATATAAAAGAGACTTCAGATACAGTATTAGGGGACCACTAAGGTCTATATAAAAGAGACTTCAGATACAGTATTAGGGGACCACTAAGGTCTATATAAAAGAGACTTCAGATACAGTATTAGGGGACCACTGAGGCCTATATAAAAGAGACTTCAGATACAGTATTAGGGGACCACTGAGGTCTATATAAAAGAGACTTCAGATACAGTATTAGGGGACCACTAAGGTCTATATAAGAGACTTCAGATACAGTATTAGGGGACCACTAAGGTCTATATAAAAGAGACTTCAGATACAGTATTAGGGGACCACTGAGGTCTATATAAAAGAGACTTCAGATACAGTATTAGGGGACCACTAAGGTCTATATAAAAGAGACTTCAGATACAGTATTAGGGGACCACTAAGGTCTATATAAAAGAGACTTCAGATACAGTATTAGGGGACCACTAAGGTCTATATAAAAGAGACTTCAGATACAGTATTAGGGGACCACTAAGGTCTATATAAAAGAGACTTCAGATACAGTATTAGGGGACCACTGAGGTCTATATAAAAGCATCCAAAGTGCACCATGTCATGGGACCTTTAAAACATGTGCCATGGACATGCCATGGATTAACATTACGTTGAAACTAGCTGATGATTTCCATTTGCAAGGTTGACAACTCTATTTTTGGATTAAGGCCCTGACGCACCAAGCCGACGGTCAGCCGTCTGTCCTAATCGGCCTGGTTGTTGGCCGAAGAGCCAATTCATCCGATTGGTTCAGCTTGGAAACAAGAGTGAGGAAAACAAACAACTGTGACAGGCACACCCAAGGCTCCTTTAATTTTTCATCTCATCTGATGAATGAAAAACACTTTTAGAGATAAGGATTGGAAATGTTTTTCTAAAACTATTCAACTCTTTCAATCCACTACAGAAAGTCTCAGCAACTATTGAATGGATCAACATGGAATATGTTCACAGTCCCCAGAGCTGTAATAACTTGTTTAACATAATGTAATATCACAATGTGAATTTTCTGAGACTGAAACAATACAAACATTTGAGTTAGCATGTCTGTGCTACAACTAAACCGGGGAATAAGCGCGAAGTTAATTTGAGAGAAAAAAACTTTAAGTAACAATAAAACTTTGAAACAAACGGCAGAGAGGAGACGCCAGGAGCAAAATGTTAAGATTTTATTTACAACGTCCTTTTTGTGTGTTTTTTTGTTTGTTTTTCCTTTAACTTACAGAAAGTAAAAAAGAAAAGAAAACACAACGTCAACTAGTCAGTGTAAGTGAAGGATCAACTGGATCTCTCTACTGAGCAGGAAGAAAAAATATGAGAGAGAGAGAGAGAGAGAGAGAGAGAGACAGAGAGAGACAGAGAGAGAGAGAGAGACAGAGAGAGTCCCCAGACAACCATACAAAATTAAACAAAAACAATTTCTCTGAAAAAATATTTCTTTTAAAAAGCTTTGTTGGCAAAAAAGAGAACACAGTTTGCCCTGAGCGCGCTCGGCCTCGGGGGGAAAAGGGGGAAGGGTGGGTGGAGATTTTCCTTTGTTGGGAGGGAAGTTCACTACGTTTGGCTGTCGGTTGATGACATCACAGAGCCTGCCGGGAGAGCATTGGGCGATGACATCATAGCTGTTAGTTTCAGTCCCGGAGGTCAGAGGAAGACGGTGAAGCCGGAAACAAAAAGGAAGGATTGAGAAAAAAAAAATAATAAAAAATAAAAAAAAGTGTCAATCTTTTGCATCCCACAAGTGTCGTTAAACTCCCCTTCCGCAGATGCAACTCATGTTAACGAAATTCCATGGTCATACGAAAACTTTCAGACATTGAGATTTAATTGACAAACTGTTAAAAAACAAGTAGATTTTGATTTGGGTTATGTGGCTAACTTTTCTCGTGAAAAAAGTAAATAGAACTCAAGCGCGTGTTTTGATTCCAGAATCAATCGATAAATTCAATGTCTTTCCGTCGCTTTGATGCTTCCTTTATGAGCTTCTTCTCATGACTGGGGATGCATTTTACTCCTTGTTAACGGAGAAGGAATTTGATGTTCAAATGGTCACAAAACACGTTTTTTTTTGCAGAAAACCACACTGACTTTTTTAACAACCACATAAGGCCTTTTTCCTTCAAGTTCTTTGTCAGATTTAAAACCAAATGAATAAGCCATTAGAGTTTAAGCAGCTTTTGTGAAAGGAAATTGTTTGGTCACTTGGTCGTTATTTGTCTGAAAAAACAAAGTCCTGTTCATGTTACAGAGGCACTTTACACTGCTCAATGTCCCTCTGAAATTTCCAATTATAGAGCAATGAGGTGCAGAGTCTCTGAAATGATCAGTTGTGTTATAAGTCGATCAGCAGAATATTTACGGGCAATAAATGTGATAATGAAGTAATATTTGCTGGTTTAGGTTTCTAAAATGTCAACTGAGTATCCAAGTTTTAGGTTGTTGGCTGGACTAAACAACATTTGAAGACATCACTTTCTGCTCTGAGAAATTATATTTTCCACAAAATTTTGACAATTTATAGACCAAACAATGAATCCAGAAAATGATCTGCAGATAAATCGCCATCTGCTCTAACACGTTTGGTGAATCTGGAGATGGTAGGCGTTAATCCCGAGTTCACAAGAATGTGCCGCCACAAACATACAGATGCAAGAAAGTAATAATACTTATATCAACAGGAAGTAGACGATTGTCAGAAACGTAGTCGATGTTAGTAGACGTTTTGCTCACCGCTGCTGTTAAAAAACTTGAACTTCACGGATCGTGACAAACTTTTGCAAAAGCTGAAGAAGAACAAAAGAAATGAGAATATCAGTGTTTCGGTCAGCAGGAAATGACGGAGGTGCAGTGGTAGAAGGCCGGTTTCAGAAAAGGAACGTGACCGAAGAGTCAACCGAGCGGAAGAGGAGTCGGAGGCGGGGTGGGGGAGAATCACCGGGCGAGAGGTCAGAGGGGTTTGCGGTTTCTTTGTGCGTCTTTAATCATCTTCTTCTTCTTCATCCTCGTCTTCAGGATCCCTCTTCCTCTTCTCTCCTTTGACCGGAGACGAGTCCTCATCTGCAGAAGAGAAACCAGACGTTCAACAACAACAACAACAACACTTTTGTCTTTTAGACATTACATATCTGTGGTTTTTCTGCTCGTTTTCTTTTCATTTTGTTTTACACTTGTTAGTCCATGGCGTCTTTTTTTTACAAGAAAAAGTTGACTATAGGGGGCTAAAAAAAAGAAGAAGCCATGTTTAGTTCCAAAAAGCAGCCGAGAGCATCTTCTGTTGCTATAACAACTACTGCTACAGTATCCTAGCTAGAGCGCTATGTGGAGCTGTGCTAACGTTAGATAAAACAAAGTGAAGCATCCTTATAATAATAAACTTAAACACGTCCAGGGCTGTAAATATCACATCATTATAGTACGATTTTAAAACAAGCAAGAAAAGGCTGCAGATTGTTTTTTTTTTTTAGAAGAACTCCTCTTCTTAAAAGTAAACAATGTTTGTTGTGAAAAACAAATGTTTTTAAAGTGTATCCTTTTTTGGTAGCAAGTCCTCTTAACCTCTTAAGAAACACTTGAAATTTCATGCTTTTTGGTCCAAACGGCATACCCAAATTAAAAGTGGTACAGTTCCAATATACTTTGACACTCTGGGGTGTGCCTGATATCATTAGAAAGGAAACACTCAAGTTTTTGTTCCAAGTGTCAGGGTGATTCTAGGCCTCACTGACACAGAGCTACAGAGGCTAGAATGGAGTTTTTTTTATTTCTGTCCAAGTCATACATGTGTATAAAATACATTGCTGTGAACACATCTGACAGGTGACAGACAATCCAGGACATTAGCCACATGTGTCTGCTTACTACAGAAAAAAGCCAAAAGACTCAAAAATTGTTTGATTTGTTTTCTACAAATATGGCTGTGCGTTTTTCTTGAAAGGTGCAAAGAAAAAAGCCCAAAAAGTGCAAAATACAAAACTTCTCAAAGACAAAAACACACCCACATCAATCACACACATACTGTAAATAACTATATACATAAATATATAGAAATAAGTCATAAATTGGTCAGGGAGGGCTTTGCATTGTAACAGTCACTGTTTGTGCTGAAACAGAGCCAGCCATCACAGGGTTAAAATTTCAATGGGTTGTTATGTATCAATCGAATCGTCTCCTTATTGGCTACAAGGCTAGGGGCGTTTCATAGCATGGAATTTTAACTGGCTGAAGCAAATGTCGATCAAGCTCCACATGGGCCAGTTCACTTCAGAGCCGTGATTCAGCTTTAAACCTGTCTATCTCCGGCTCCCGGTGACGTATTGACTTATGAGAGGTCTTGTTTGATTCCTAAGGCTTCAGAGAATAATGCGCTCATTGGCCGTTACGCGGCCGGAGGGAGGAGAGAGAGCCGTTGGAAGAGCGCAGTAGTGGTATCTTGCGTCGCTGTTTTTGTAACTCAGGGCTCGTAAACTTTAAGATTTTGAGGCGAACAGCTCGTTCTGGATTAAACTGCTTAGATATTTCATTTCCTTGGACTCTTGTGGATTTATGAAAACGTTTTTGGGATTATATCACCTCTGTGGATAAAGGGACACTCAAAAAGGTATGAATGCACACACACCAGCTGCGCAGTGTAATTTTGAATTCATTTATTTTCTTTAACTTTATAACAGTTGTATAACTGCTATAAATCATCTTATGCTTTGTGTAATTGAATCTTGAGAGGGTAAGCTTTCAAATGTTGTATCGCATGGCCATATATTGTGAAGATTTAATGCTTTAAAGTTATAAAAACGTTTAAAAGTGGAGGTAACCGCGACACCAAAACCAGCAGGTGTGACGTATACGGTATAGTGATCGTTAAGGTTAAAGAAAATGGCAAACAAAAATAAAATGATAGCTGACAAAGATCTGCTCAGTCATCCGTGAGCTATAGAAATAAATTCTATGATTTTAAACTAGGGATCGACCAATATGGATTTTTTTTAGTGCTGATGCCGATTTTTTTTCATGAGCCCTAGCCGATGACCGATACAGGCTGCCGATTTTCTTGAACCGATATTTGGAGCCGAAACTGCTTTTGCTCCCTCAATTTCCATCATACAAATGTAAACCCTGCCACACTGGATTAGTTTTCAGAAACTGCTCTGCTATTTCTTTAAAAACTAATAAACACAGATCACTTCTGCAATCTTACATTCAAGTCACCCAAATTATGTGTGCAATGTGCATCATATGATGGGTGCACTGCATATGGTTAACTGTGCAAGGGTCAACATCTACAACACAGCCTTGATGATGCATTGCTTGTAAGTCGGAAAGTGAGGTGCAGTGTGTTTAGCGATTGTTGCCAATAAAGTGTGTATTTCAGTCGGGTGGAAAAGGAGTGCATGGTAGTGGTGTTTTTAGCGGTTTCTATCGTAATTCTAAGCCAAGGAAGTGTGTCTGTCTGGCGTGTGGAGAGGATGGCGAGGTTGTGTTTTTTTTAGCGGTTCCTACTGTAATTCTAAGCCGAAAAAGTGCGTCTGTCAGTTGGGTACAGAGCTCCGCATGAGCACGGGCTTTTATGACTGTAATATAGCCAGCATCTAACGTTAGCATCACCGCTGTGCTGTGGAGTAATGTCTGGCTATGTGAGACAAGCATCTAGCAACATCGTTGGATGCTGCAGTCTCAGCCTGGCAACGAACGTGAGCTTTGAGTCTGGAGAGGAGGGGGCGGGGGAGACGACTCTCCAGTATTTTGAATTTGTACTGCAGTAACTATTTTAAACACTAGCTGTCAGTATTACATATCGGACCTTTAAACAACTAAATGCTGTGCAGTATATCCTCACGTCTGGGTTATTCTTATTAAATTATTTCAGTACAACAATCCTTCAGGGCAAACACTATGGGCAAAACAATCTTTCAATTTTAAGATTTTGGGCTATTTAATATATAATTTATATAATTATACAACATGTTTTCTCTCGGACTACTGGGGAAAAAAACATCCTAAACACACACACACACGTTTATTGTATTATATTTGAGTCTGTAAATTTCTTCTAAATTCACCAAACGTTAGCATTAGATAATGAATCATTTGAATATACAGAATTTCAGAAAAGTTAATATAAAAAATAGGGTTGTCAATCGATTAAAAAATGTAATCAAATTAATGACAGACTGTGATTAATTAATCTAAATTAATTGCATACATCATTTTTGCTGTGAAAGTATTTTAAATGAAATGAATCAATGAATAATCAGCATTAGTGACATTAAAGTTAAAAAACTATTTTTATTATTATTTTCACTGCTCAAATAATGACCATAACAATCAACAATATGACCTAATATGCTGAGGAAATAAATTAAAAAGTGCTTCAGGAATAGGGTTATTTCACTAGTAAATTGCTATTGAATGACAAACACATCCACCAGATTTTACAATAACTTTGACTGCACCACGAGGCTGTAGGTTACCAGTTTTAATGAACGCACCGTCTCCGTTTTTTGGACAACAGTTGCAGAAGTGTCAGAATCCTCTACAGTGAGTGAAACCGTCAAACTTTACACCGTTTAGCGTTAGCTATCAGCATTTTAACCGTGTTTAATCCAGCTACTAGCTAGCGGAAGGCTAACGTTACCTGCTGTTAAGTGTAGTGTTAATTAGCGTCACATGCAGCAATGTTTCTGTTGCCTGTAGCAACTAATTTTACAGTTGAATGGTGGCTAGAACGGCTCCAGGTGAAAGGTCAATATGGAATGGATTAATCTGCGTTATTTTTTTTAACGCGCTATTTTATTTATTTTGCCACACGGGTGGTGGTGAAGGTCAGGGGCCTCGTCTTTGGAAGTTTGGGGTCCCCTGCTTGAGCTGCTCCCACCGCGACCCGATACACAGATAAGCGGATGAAGATGGATGGATGGATAATTAATCAAAATGAATGCATTATTTTGACAGCCCTAATAAAAAATTATTATCTTAATGTCAGACTCGGCGATATCGGTTTGTTAGTTTAAATATTTCGCCTATTTAACTACAGTCTCTCCTTAAAAGGTTAAAAAAAATGATGCTGCAGTGTTACTGACCATCATCGTCTTCATCGTCCTCATCTTCGTCATCGTCCTCGCTGTCCACGTCTCCATTCACCTCTCCGTCCTGCACAGAGAAAAGATGGTTGGTAAATGAGTTAATCCAGACAACATTTCACTCAAACTCAACAGACCTTCAGGTTGATAACATGATGATAATCCATATTTTTCTTTATTTAAAAAAAAAAAAAAAAAAAAAAAAAAAAAGGAACAACGAACATTAATCATCACGAGCACAAAGTCCAACATGGAAATGTGCCAGATCTAAACATGCAGGCTAATTATCATCTGTAAAATGACACATCCTGTGTTCCAGATCATGAACGCTGTAGGGCTGGGTATGGTTCACAAATGTTCTGATAACGATGCCAATACCGTGACTTCAATACTGGTTCCTGAACAAATACTGTTCCTTTTTCCGATATCAAAATTTTATAAAACAAAGAAATTACAACATTACAGCACAAATCTTTGTATCCATTTCTCAGCTCCTACTACGTGAGCCTGTCTCTGTAACGTAGTTTTTCCTGCGTGCCTCTACGTGTAACATTAGACAGCCAATCACAGACATTAGATGTTGGTAGAAGCATGCTGCGTGCTGATTGGCTCACTGATGCTGATGAGATGTGCTCCTTAAAGCGTAACTCAGCAAAATGCAACCTAGGGTGTTTTGTGAATGTACCCGAGTCAAACTTTTGTTTAAAAGCATATTTAAGACTGAAGCGCCACTTAAAGATCCCATATTATGCTCACTTTCAGGTTCATAATTGTATTTTAAGGTTGTACCAGAATAGCTTTACATGGTTTAATTTTTCAAAAAACACCATATTTGTTGTACTGCACATCTCTCTCACTGCTGCAGCTCCTCTTTTCACCTTGTGTTCAGGTCTCCGTTTTAGCTACAGAGTGAATCATCTTTTCTTCTGTACTATCTTTCCACTCGCACATGCTCAGTAGCTCAGATCGTAGATCATGTCAGTTAGCTCCATAGACAGTAAAAGAAAGGTTATTTCTCTAACTTTGGTCAGTTACAAGGCAGGATTAGCCGGGAGCCTTCTTCTAAACAAGGGCGCACATGCAAGTACTTCTTTTGTAGATTATGGTGAACTTGTGCGTGTTGTAGAAGTGCTTTGCCATTGAGAACGAGCTAGCATGCTAATGGTTCTGGTTAGCCCGTCGTTTCGGCTAGTTACGTAAAAAGATTTGCAGATTTTGACCAGCTCACCCAGAGACTGAAGGCAGGAATCATTCAGAAACCCATATCTCACTCAAAACAGCATGGATAGATTTTTTTCAAAGTTTGCATGCGTGTGGAAGCACCAGAGACACAAAATATCACCCAAAATCCCAGAAAAAGTGTTTTCATAATATGGGCACTTTAAGATTTAACGTATTCTCGTTTTTCGGTCAAATGGCCTTTTGAATGGGAGTGCTAGGGGCACTTTTATGCTAGCCTCAAGACAGCTATTTTAAACACTAAAGCGCGTTTTACAGTAACCGCAGGCAAACTGGCACATCCAAATGTGACGTCATGAGATTGCCGTGAGTATTTATGTGGTGTGGTGGTCGCGACACTAGTTGCAGTCTTCTCCTGAACAGCGGTGGTGCTAAGGAGCAAAGGCTACCAATGTTTTTCCTTTCTCACCAAAAAAGAACTCATCTTAACCCAGTAAGTTTACCAGAGAGACTTGCAGTCACTCAGAGTCCTTGCATCCGGTTGTCAAACTCATTCAGGCCTCCTGTTTCCGCTTTGGCGCGTGCCTCTGAAAAGAAAACAGCCGTGTGCGACCTATGCTTGCGCGCCATAAATCCGGGCGTGCCGGCAGGAAATTTGTTAATTTTGATGTCACGACGGCGCGCGCCACCTTCAATGAGTCTAGTATATTTCACGCTTATTTTTAAACACTAAGAAGGCTCAACACAACATTAAACTTTGCTCCAAGTATCACCAGGGGCTCTACACATTAACGCAAGCATTGAGAACATTGTGTGTATGGAACTAAGCTTTAGGAGTTTCCCATCTTTACTCTCATCCCTGTTACGTTGCATTTGGAGATGGTAGCGCCCGAAAACAACAACAGCTAAAGTAAGTCGTTCAAAACCTTTTTTTAGTAAATCTGTGTACTTTGAGTAAAGTCTCATGTTGCGTCAAGCCTTCTTAATGTTTAAAAATAGCTATTTTGAGGCTAGCATAAAAGTGTCCCTAGCTCTCCCATTCAAAAGCCCATTTGACCAAAAACAGTCAATCTTAAAAGTGGCGCTTCCATCCTAGCCTCGTGAGACCATCCTGATCTCGCGAGCTCCAGTTTTCTGTTCACAGATCAGTCTGGCATCTTGAGGCAGAGAAAATTTGGAGCCGTTCGCCAAACGGCCAGGCAAATCAGCGTTGGTTTTGAGGCGGGTTTAGGTGTGATGCAACGAGGAGCTCACGAGATCAGGATGGTCTCACGAGGCTCAGCAAGCCGAAGCAACGCATGCAAATCTGACCTAGACACATTTTCAGACAGCGGTAGCCCTGATTCTGTTAGCCGCTCGCTAATGCTTTTTTCTCTTGGATCCTTCTTTAGGAATATGGACCGGGAACCTGAAATGGGGCCTTTTATTTCTAAATTCTCGTTACACAAACGGCAAATATCCTTTAGCGACATGTTGCTTGCTTGCTGAGCTAACAAGCTATGCTTTGCCTGCAGCAGCAGGGGGAGCCTGGCATCGTCGTTGCTCTGTTGGTACATCATACGCTTCGTTGATCTGATTGGTTGATTTGGTCCGTCTATCACCAACATAGCTGGTGAGACGGATGGTTTATCCAATCAGTTAACCAGTATTTTCGCCCCTTCCCAAACGTTCTCCAACGGAAAGTTCCAGATATGCTGAGCAAATGTGAAGCAATCCATCTGGCGGAGTCAGGTTACTTCCATCCTAATTATGCTGTTAAACTAAAGTTTGACTCTGGTACATTCACAAAAACACCCTAGATTGCATTTTGGCGAGAGTTACGCTTTAAAGCCCCAGTGTTTAAGAATTTCTCCCATCTAGCTGTGAAATTGTATATGACAACCAACTGAATTTCACTTGTGAAAAAGCGCGAAATGTGGAGCAGTATAGCCTGTATGTCCCTTACGGGCTACCGTATTTCAAGATGGCGCATGGCTATGGAGCCCCAGTTCATGTAAGCGCAAATGTAAAATTTCAAGCCAATAGAAATACTTAGAATTGATGGTTGTGGTCAATATTCACAAAAAAGGACAAGTTTGTGAAGAGCAATACAGATTTTGATAATGAACAACTACAAATGTTACACACTGGGGCTTTAAGTATTGAAATTGGGTATTGAATGAGGCATTTTTTCGATAACCGGGCTCAATAGTATCTGTTGCCTTTGGCAACCAGATTGAGTAAATTGGCAAGAAAGAAAAAAGTAATTGTCAAAAGTTATTACATTTTTAATTATCATTTAAATTGCCCCCTTTTTTATGCTGATCCAAAAATTGATCTGAACCGTGAGTTTTGTGATCCGTTGCACCCCTATTTTAGTTTTTAGTTATTTAAGTCATTATCTCATTGTTTCATTATTAAAATGTGTGGTATAGTTACACAAGAGATCAATTGCTCGAAATATTAGAGTTGAGCCGGATACTCGGCTGAAACGAGTATCCGGTACGGATAAAGCACTTTTGCCGAATAAGAGTATTATACGAGTAATACGAGTCAATATCTGTGCTCGGATTGAATAAAAATCCTCATTGGGTAGCTGACTGTGTCTGCGTTCTGCGATAGGCTAGAAGTCACAGCGCCCCTCCCCTCCCGCTCTACTCACTCACAGAACACTGAGAAGAGAACAGCTGTCTCTCTCTCTGTCTCTCCCTCAGTCACTCAGGTTCGCGGGTCTTTTCCGTTAACGTTTAGGGTCTCTTCAGCTTCAGGTTGTTTTTTACTTCGGTTTGTAGTACTTATACGTATTAACCAGTAGCGTTCTGGTAAACGTGGGGTTTGTTCAGACGTGGTGCTTGGTAGAATGCAACTCGCATTGCGTCTGTCGGAGATTTGTTTTCTTTTTTAAACGGTCAGTTTTTTTTACTTCACACACACTGAGTGTCTGACACTTTCTTGCTGTATTTTATAAAAAAAAAATAAAGGTAGTTGTGGTATAAATATTACAAATTAAGCTACACACACACACTCCGCCCCCCCTCTCCCTCTCTCTCATGATCAGTGATACAGAATAATGAGTGATACAGAGTACTTCAGCTGACACTGCACCACCAGTCAGAGTTATAATAAATAAAAAAGCAGCAAAAAAAAATAAAAATAATAAAAATCACACTGATCATAAAAAAATTAAAAGTTAAAAAAAGAAAGTTATGTTGAGTATGAAAACTCTAGTTCATTACATTTTACTTCATAATTCATATACTTCATAAAAACCCAACACACTTCCGGGTTAAATCCCATCCACTTCCGGGTTAGGCCCCGCCCAGTCCGAGTACAGATACAGATAATTCATATGGTTAACAGATACAGATAATGCTGTACTCTCTCATCCCTACGAAATATAGGCAGTTTAAAACATGGCAACTGTATTCGGCAACCAAAAGCTGATGCCTGGTTGCCAAGCTGGCAACCACTTTAAAAAGTTAGTGTTGAGCCCTGGATACTATAGAGGCAAATCGGTGAGTGCCTGAAAAGTATTACATTCGATACCCAACCCTAGACAGCTGGCAGGTTGATGGCAGTAGCATAAAGACACTCAGCTCTGAAAGACAGAAGCACATACACAGACACTACTATAGCGACAAACAAACGATTTATTAGATGTGATGTTCCTCAGTAAAACACCCAAAGACTTACTATGTAAATGGCTGTATTTATATAGCGCTCATCTAGTCTTAATGACTACTCAAAGCGCTTTTACACGGTACAGGAACCATTCATACACTGTGGCCGAGGCTGGCGTACAAGGTGCCACCTGCTCATCAGATAAACATTCACACACATTTACACTCCGATGCGCAGCATCAGGGGCAACTCAGGGTTCAGTGTCTTGGCCAAGGACACTTCGACATGGGACTGCAGGGCCAGGGATCGAACCACCTACCTTCCAATGGGCAGGTAACCACTCTGCCACTGAGCCACAGTGCATACTTGTGTTGGTGTGTGTCAATCTCTTTAAGAGGATAGCAGGACCGGTGTGTGTGTGTGTGTGTGTGCGTGTGTGTGTGTGTGTGTGTGTGTGTGGTAGGGTGAGTGAGAGAGTGATGGTGATTATCTTCAGAGTGAGTAGTGACTCTACAGTCAGTGAGAGAAACAAAGTGTCTCCTCTGTTCTTTCTGACCACGGTGGGAAATCTGTAGCAGGAAAAGTTAACCTTCTCCTTGATTTCATGTTGTTTATGGAGGAGGACCAGGAAATGAGTCGGGGGCAGGGGGGGAATGCAACGCGGGCAAGCGCCGCGTGACACCGCGACGTGTAGTTACATTTTTCGAGAGGTGCACGTCAGGCTACGGCATACGGTCAGTATCTCCGGCGTAGATTTTATGCAGAAGTATAAATCACACTTAACTGTATATTTTGTGTATGTTGGAAAATAAACTACTTTTAATCTTTAACTACTTCTTTTTTTATTTTCTCAGCGTTTTGTTCTCAGGATTGTACCCAAAAAAAAAAAAACACAACTTTGCACCATCAACCGTCTGCAAACCAAGTCTCTTGTGTAGGGTTGGGTACTGAAACGCGGTGCCAATAGGGCACAGGTTCCGACGTAAACGGCAGTAACGAGACCAAATAACTTTCAGTTCCTGACTTTTATTTCTCTTTTTCAGAAGCATCGCTGCACGGGAAGCTACATTACCGTTAGCTATACAGGGTACCCCCAGGATCCTCCAACTTAAAATCAAGGCTTTTTAAGACCTTTTTAGTACCATTTCTAATGAATTTCAATGACAACTGCGTACCCATTCCGACAGAACTATGAGGGGAAAATGTCAAATCTGTATACATTTTAAACCCTAGAAAACAATCATGTACAAGTAGGCTACTTGAATTAAATAAAACATTTAATTTAAATTATCAGTCATATTCAATACAATTTATTGGATTATGATATAATCCAATAAAATCAGATTACACTGCATAATGAGCACTTTTACTTTTGGTACTTTAAGTATATTTTGATAACACTTTTGTACTATTAGGCTAGATGTTGAATGCAGGACTTGTAACTGAGAAGTCATTACTTTTACTGCAATACATGAAGTCTTCCACCTCTGTAAATCACCAACAACAGTCGTGCATGAATACCTGCAGCAGTGTTTAACAACAAAAACACAGCTCAGTTCAGCGTTTACTTGCAGCTCTGCTGCAGTATCAGCTAACCTTTAACGTTACCTGCCAGTCACATTGTCTCTAAACAAACAGTTCGCTCACAGTGACGTCCTGCACGGATCAACAGATGTTAAAGTCCGGCGGCTGCTCGCACACCGAGCAGATTAATGCGCTCACAGATCCAATCTTTGCAGATGTTGCCGCTCAGTATTTGGCTAGCTAATAAGCCGTTAGTGCGTTAGCTCGAGCTTTGTCTGAAGGTGCCGAGCGGCCAGCCAGGCTCGACTCACACCGACACATTCCGCACATCCTCCACTCAGTTTAACCGCTAACTCCCCGGTACCGGTCAGAGAAGCGCGTTTACTTTGTGTCTCGGTCTCGTTACCTCACCTCTGCCCGCAGCGTTGGTGTCGAGCCACAGTACGATAGGATGTTCCTTGGCTGTGGTGGCAATGCTTCTAATGTAGCTTCTACATTACTGCTAGCCACAGCAGTATCAGTAACCGAAGAGGTCTGCGGTGGTGCACAGCACTGCACAATTGGTGCCTGGTGCTGGTGATCAGTACTACACGCTGTGTGTTTGGCACCCTTCATATGGGAGTCCAGGGCTGTAACACCAATCGTCGCTAGCTTAGAGGTTTTTCGGCACCAACAGCAATAGGCCTTGCGGTCATTACCTGGCACAGGCTTGACCCAAACATAATTCAGATTCTGTGGACACAGCGGATTAAACCTACACTTTCCCATTTCAGACGACATACTAGGCTAACCGATACCTAGGCTAGGCTACGTACAGGGCTACTAACCATTGCTACCAACTTGTTCTGTACCTCACTTGTCTAGTAACCATAGTAATGGGTATGCACGCTTTCTGCTATGACATGGAGCGCGAGGGGCACCCAACGTTACGCTGCATTAATTTTACATTACATTAATTTACATTAGCCTAACAGTTAATTTTGTTATGGTATGAAATCAATCCTACGAAAGGCAAACAATATAAAGACCTTTGTAACGAAATCCAAGACTTTATATACCAAATTCAAGGCTTTTAAGGCCTTAATTTGAGATTATCAAATGTAAGACTTTTTCAAGGCTTTTAAGACCCCGCGGGTACCCTGCTATAAGGGTGTCACGATTTTGATTTTAAATAGAAATTTATCAAAATTAAGTCAGAATCTTGAATATCAAATTAAAAAAATAGAATAGTCGATACTGCCACGCCCCCACGTCACGTCCGGTCGGCTTGGCAAGCGAAAAAAAAAAAAACACGTGTCGAAGCGCTGCGAGTCAGTCAACGTCATCTAACTTAGCTACAGCAAAAGATAACAACTTCTGATGCTGGAGACCCATCTACAGAACTTGAGCCCCCTCCTCTTTCACTGAAGTGAATGAAAGTATTTGATTTCCAGTGAATTATAAATCACCAAAATAGCTCTGCTATGTGCGTGTACCATATTCTGTGTGTTTACCATTGCACATTAGCCTAGCAGCTAGCGGATATTCCTTCTGCTTATAGCTTTATCCCAACAAAACTGCACTGTTGAATTTCAGCCTGCATGAACGTTTTGTAACCTTAACAGAGCAGCTTATGTTGGTTATATTAGAGAGAGCAACAAATTAACAGACTGACGTCTGCCGAGTCTCCCTCTTTGCTGTCGGTCTTCTCAGCTGCTGTGCTGCTCGATGATGTTTTAAGCCCCCAACTAAGCCTTCAAGGCAGTGCTGCGACCGTCGTCTTCAACCATAACCATTCCCTAATCCTAGCGCCTTCCAGGCAGCGCTTCCTGGAAGACGATGTTGAGGGCTTTAATACCAAACTCCGTGTGGTGCAAAGCGTCTGCCCTCAGGATTGTCGGTACACTTTCTTTTTTCTTTTTACTTTATTGACAAATTGTCAAGTTTCCAATTCAATGTTATTTATAGTGTCAAATCATAATAGTAGTTATCTCAAGACACTTTACAGATAGAGTAGGTCTAGACCACAATCTATAATTTACAAAGACCCAAAAATTCCAGACATTCCAGGAATTCCCCCAAGAGCAAGCATCAATGCAACAGTGGCAAGGAAAAACTCAGTTTTAAGAAGAAACCTCGGACAGACCCAGGCTCTTCGTAGGCGATTGACTAAAAGATATGCTATTTTTACATTATGTTGTTAATGAAATTTGACAATGTAATGTGGTACAGTGTGAACAAAGGTCAGATATATTATATACAAGTCTAATCTAAAAATGGCATAGCAACCTGTGCTTTAACCTCTTAACTAGGGATGCACCGATCCACATTTTTTCACTTCCGATCCGATCCCGATACCTGAATTTGGATATCGGCCGATATCGATACTATTCCGATACCAGAGCTGTTTGCTTTAATATTATTATTATCATTATTGTTGATTTTATATGATGCTGAAATAAACTCCTCAATGGGCAAGTATGATATGTACGTACGTATGCATGTATGTCCCAAAAGGCAACTTGAAGTATAAGGTCAGAAAAGGAAGTCAGAAAAACAGGAAAAATCTCATTCTGAAAACAGATATGCAACTGTAAGGGTTTCAAATTGATTGTCATGTCAATATTTATTATATTCCCAAAATGTCAAATACTTGAGTCTTGAAATATAAGAAAAGTGCAAGTGTAAAAATCTTACACACACACACACGCAATCAATAAAACAGTGTGTGAACAGCGCAAATCGTAGCATCAACAAATCAAGGTTTTAAAATGTAAAATATTTGAAATATAAGAAAAGTGCAATAACTGTAAACATCTCACACACACACTTAGTTACACACACACCTCTGTTTTCACGGCTGAAACAGCGGCCGCCGGGACACGTACGATCCGGGGTCTCTGGGGGACGCAACAACGGGGAAATGAAACGCCAAAAGCCGGCGACAACACCGGGACAGGCGGTTGTGAAAGTCCTGTTTTGTTTTTGCATGTTGCTGTCTTGCTCTGCGGTGTTTCCACTGTGAAGTATTTCCAAACAGCGGACACACAGGATAGCATCGAGCTAGCCACAATGCTGGTCATGCTACTATCCTGCTAGCTGGCTGCAAACTGCGGAATGGATTTCCTAAGCGGGGGCGTGTCTCATAACTCTGTGTCTCATTGAGCCGCGATTCCGTTCAGGAAGTATATTCCACAGTTTGCAGCCAGCCAGCCAGCAGACCAGCCGGCAGGAATCACTTTTGGATCCATTTCAGCAGACAACGTTAAAGTGCAGACATGGCTCGTGGTATCGGAAATCTCCGCAGGTTGGATCGGGAAAATCCGATACCTGAATTAACGCTGGTATCGGTCCCGATACCAATACTGGATCGGATCGGCCCCATCCCTACTCTTAACACTTGAAATTTCATGCTTTTTGGTCTAAAAGGCATACCCAAATTAAAAGTGAGTTATCATTGGAAAGGAAACACTCAAGTTTTTGTTACAAGTGTCAACATTTTTAAATTTTAACTGGCTGAAGCAAATGTTGATCAATCCCACCTGACCAAAATGCACTTCAGAGCCTTGATTGCACATCAAACCTGTCTATCTCCAGCTGCCGGATACGGATTGATTTACGAGAGGTCTTGTACAGCCCAATCCGGTTGGGGAGAGTTCATAGCCCGACCAGGCACCTCTCTTTAGCCTGTCTCTCTTAGCTGTTTTAGTTTTAGACTGCTGGGGGACTTCCTTTGACACACTGAGCTTCTCTCTCCTCTCTCTTCCCATTTGTGTGCATCCATGTCCCAGAAATGCTCGTTACTAGCCTAGCTCTCAGGAGCTTGCTCCCCGGAGTCTTTAGGTTTCTTTTCACCCAGGATGATGTCCCGGGATTACGGTGGCACCAACATCATGGCTCCAGCTGTTGCCGTGGTTCTGCTGCAATTCCCTCCTATGCCATGCTGCTCCCTGCTACGCTACTACACACCCACTATTTCTAGTCACCGTTTCATTATCTTTACTGTGACTGTATTGCCACTGTTCAACCCCCAACCGGCTCCGTCAGACACCACCTACCAAGAGCCTGGGTCTGTCTCAGATTTCTTCCTAAAAGGGAGTTTTTCCTCGCCACTGTTGCACTGAATGCTTGCTCTTGGGGGACTTCCTGGAATTGTTGGGTCTTTGTAAATTATAGTGTGGTCTAGACCTACTCTATCTGTAAAGTATCCTGAGATAAGTCATGTTATGATTTGACACTATAAATAAAATTGAATTGAATTGTTTGATTCCGAAGGCTTCAGAGAATATCATGGATGCGCTCATTGGCCGTTAAGACGTCTCGATTAAGAAGAGAGACGCGTTTGAAAAGCCCGGAACTGGAATTGCGTATCGCTTTTTTTGTAACTCAGGGCTCGTAAACTTCACAATTTTGAGGCGAACAGCTCGTTTTGGATTAAACGGCTTGGATATTTCATTTCCTTGGACTCTTGGGGATTTATAAAAACAAAGTTTTTGGGATCACCTCTGTGGATGAAGGGAAAATGAAAAAGGTATGAATGCACACACATCAGCTGCGCAGTCTAATTCTGAACTAATTCATTTTCTTTGACTTTATAGCAGTTGTATAACTGCTATAAATCTTATGCTTTGTGTGGGCTTAATTGAATCTTGAAAGGCTAAGCTTTCAACTGGTGTCGCATGACCATATATTTTGAAGATTTAATGCTTTAAAGTTATAAAAACATTTATAAGTTGGAGGTAACAGCGACGCCACAGTGATCCTTAACGGGTTAAAAAAGTAAAAATCGAGAATAGAATCGTGACCTTAGAATCTAAAATGAAATCGAATCGAGGATTTGGAGAATCGTGACACCCCTAGTTAGCTAGTAGCTGGATTAAACACAATGGTTAAAATGCTGACAGCTCACGTTAAGCGGTGAAAAGTGTGTCTGCATTTCCATGTAGAGGATTCCAACAAGACGCAACAGTCTGACTGCAGCCGCCGTTGTCGTAAAAACACACGGTGCATTCACTTGAAACTTGCCAGCCTTGTGGTGCATTTGAAGTTATTGTAAAATACCCTTTTCCCATCTGGTGCTTGTTTTTGTCATTTACCAGCAATTTACTGGTGAAATAAGTCATTGTTATAAGTTTTAATTACATTATTAATCAATCATTTAATTTTCAGGGTTCGTAAATAATACTTACCAATACATAGTCAAACTTATTATTTAGCGGTTTTATCACATTAAAAGAGATAAGGCTATAAACAGCCAAAATTGTGTTCCGTAATAGCAGAAGGATCAGATATTTAAGCAAAACATAAGTTTTATTTTTCAAAATGTATCACTGTCTAAGTAGACTTTGCTATCTAACCTGAGTCAGTGTAAAAACAATTACCGCAAACAAAATCACTCGACAGTTTCACTTCACTAGCCCTGAATTATCACCTTTCAAATGTTTAATCTCTTCATGGTTCCTAACATAACACACAGTAAGACAGCTATGGGGAGGAGCACTGAGTGAAGGATCTGAGTCAAGTGACATGCAGCTGGCTCATTCTGGGTCAAATCAGACTAAACCCAGGAAAACAGTTGCTGCTCCCTCAGATTTTGCTCAAAGTGTATGCTACCCTTAATGTCAGTCTTTTCAGACTTTTTTCCAAATCTAGGGCATGCCGTACAAACTTGTAATGGTTCAGTCATATTGACATGTTTGTCTTCCACCCTACAAAGTTTGGGCTGCCTATGAATAATACTTTTCATTATATTAATGTCCAAATATTGCTTCCCAGATGATGTGATTTCCAGGCTGTAAAACTGAAGTAATTTCAAGGGCTGAAAATATGAAATGGTGTTCATAAGTTTATGAACCCATGCTAAAGTTGACTAAAAAGAGGAATAAAAAAAAATCATCTTTTGGGAATTGATCTTAATGCCTTAATTAAAAAAAAAAAGTTAGGAAAAATCCAACCTTTAAGGACACAAATTTTCTTTGTGAATGAATAATGTATCTAGGGAAGCAACTAACGATTATTTTAATAAATCGATGAATCGGATAAAAAAAAAGAAAAAGAATTAATTTACATCAACTCAATACATACTTGTTGTTTTAGTTGGTAGTTGTGTAAAAGTAAGTGGCCTAACCCAAAGAGCGAGCGCACACACACACCTTATTCATTAAATTATTACACTTAAGATGTCCAAGTGCTATAAAAGAACTTTAAAATGAAATTAAAAAGTACAACACACAAACATATTTGTCAACAATAACTGATATGGGCCAAAGCACAGAATATATACATGACAGATTGAAAAATTAATGGGCCAAAAAAGGCGAGTGAAAAAGTCTTGCAACTATACACCCCTGCTTTACTACTGTTATTAACGAGCTAACGCTAACTTAGCTAGCTGGATAAGAGTAAACCAAAGGCAGTATATAAAATGGACCAACAGATCCCGTTGCTCTGGACTGAGACGAGTGAAGTCTTTTAGAAGCACTTTTCAGTTAGGCTCTAGCGTTACTGCGCAGCTGCAAACTGAGCTTAATGACGTAGACGTGACGTGTCTGAACGTTGTAAGTCTTCTGGTAGCTGTGCCAAGAGAAATCTCAATCATTCCCAATCTTGCAGAGACGGAGAGCGTAGGTATATGTAAGGAGATAACATAGGCACAGGCAAATTATTGCTAACTAAAATGATAGTTAACATTAGTAATTAAACTAAATAGCTAATGTACGTCGAAACTGCCTGCGAGCTTCTCCTGTACTATATGGTAATTCCTCTACTATGCGACAGTAAGTCGCGTGGTTATGACACAACCGTTAGCCCATTTTTACAAAAACGTCTGCTACGGAGACATAACGTGAGGTACAAGGTAATTGAGCCTTTTATACATTGTCGTGTTTCTTTAGAAATAAACAATGGACAAATAAAGTCTTTAAACGCTTCAGATGTAAAGTTATTGGCTGTCAAAGTGACGCCAAAATGAATGGCAGTCAATGGAATGCTAACTGGGGGTGAGAGTCTAGTAGCATTAAAATGGTGCCCCCTGAAGAGCACCAGAAGAGCTACTGGAGGGACGTTACGTTCCTCACTTCAAAACGGAACTAAAGTAGGATTGTGTAGTGACTTTACGCTGCTGTTGAACTCCCTTCCTCCTCATCAAGGACTCCAACATGTTTACGGTGCTGAATCATCACCGTGGTGCTCCCGTGCCATGTCATGTCGCTTTTGCTTATCTTGCAATTAACACACTTTTCCGATTTATTTAGTGTGAAATACTCCCACAACTTGGATCAGAGGCGGAGTGGCAACCAGGAGAGTCGGGACTTTTCCTGGTGGGCCGGTAGTGTTTCGAGGTCGCCAGGGCCGGTCTGATAATACTGTACATTGGCAGTTCTTAGCAACACCATCCCGAAAACCGGTGTATATTTTCGTCACGATGTTCATTTTTAATATACCGCCATACCGGTGTGTTTAATAACACAATGTCCGGAACAAATGGTCGCGCTGCGCCGCGCGACACCGTTTTAGACGGACCCTTTAAAATGCTGCACTTCTAAGCAGCGACGGTAAACAGCAGTGCACCAGAGGGACGTCACACGGAAGATGGATGCTGCAGAAGTCGTAGAAACGAACTTGTGCCAAAAAAAGGAGCCGCCGGGTCTGTTGTTTGGAGATTTTTTGGTTTCCAAAAATCCGACGTTGACCAAACAACCGTTTTATGCAAGTGCTGTCGGGCTAAAATAGTTGCGAAAGGCGGCAACACGAGCAATTTGCTCCACCACCTCAGCTGCAAACACGTCTTGGAATATCAAGAATGTATGAAATTAAAGTCAGCAGGCTCAGCGCCCTCCACATCAGCAGGTAACACGGGGGAAGCCAAAGAAAAGTCGAGCCAAATGTCACTTAAAGACGCGTTTGCTAGAGGGACTTGCTATGACAGAAAAAGCAAACGGTGGATCGAGATTACAAACTCCATCACCAACCACCTAGCTAAAGACATGGTCCCGCTTAATACAGTGGTGAGTAATGAGTCAATTAAGTCAATTTACTGCAGTAATTCCTCTCTCAACGAGTAGAAAATGCATTGAACATCTGAATATGCATGAAAAAAAAACCCCGTCAAAAACCGGAAAAATTTTGAAAAAAAAAACGTGATATGAATTTTTGGTCATACCGCCCAGCACTAACCAGCACCGTTTTAAAAGTATCGATTTAGCACCGGTATCGGAAAAAACCCAAACGATACCCAACCCTACTCTTGTGAAGTAGTTTATCCACCGACAGAGGAGATTACATTTAACCGGATGGTGGCATGATAAGCTATGATAGCTTCCTGTAATTTGTGATCTCTTGAGTTCAGCTCTCTAAAAAAGGAAGCTTCCTATTGCTCAACATCAAGAAGGCGTTTTAAGTTTACATTAACTTACTTCGCCTTTTTGACAAATTAATTTACTAACGGCAACACGTTTATCTGTGGATGTGAAGTATGTTTCTGAGACTCGCCTCGTCGTCTGCGCTGTCATCATCGTCGTCATCTTCCTCCGCCACGACGTCCTCCTCGTCCTCTTCTTCCTCTTCCTCAAAGTCCTCTGACTCCCCCTCTGGAAACAGAGAAAACCCAACAAGCATGAGAAACAGCTGAAGCATCTGAATCAGAGTTAGTAAAGTTTTGAAATCATTCCCAAAAATGGGAAAACAGTTTCACTTCACTAGCCCTGAATTATCACCTTTCAAATGTTTAATCTCTTCATGGTTCCTAACATAACACACAGTAAGACAGCTATGGGGAGGAGCACTGAGTGGAGGATCTGAGTCAAGTGACATGCAGCTGGCTGGGTTAAATCAGACTAAACCCAGGAAAACAGTTGCTGCTCCCTCTTAGATTATGTTCAAAGTTTATGCTACCCTTAATGTCAGTCTTCTCACACTTTTTTTCTCCCAAATCTAGGGCATGCCGTACAAACTTGTAATGGTTCAGTCATATTGACATGTTTGTCTTCCACCCTACAAAGTTTGGGCTGCCTATGAATAATACTTTTCATTATATTAATGTCCAAATATTGCTTCCCAGATGATGTGATTTCCAGGCTGTAAAACTGAAGTAATTTCAAGGCCTAACAATATGAAGATGATGATTTGAACAGACATATTTTACAGGCCTTGGTTTTGGGACACATTCTTGATATAGACAAGGTTTGAACAAAATCTGAGACACCTGCCTGATAAACTATATTAATTGAAAAAAAAAAATGCATTTCATTGCCAACAACATACATTTACATGCAATACTAACATTACATTATCACACCAAGTACTCAGTCACTTAGCCTGCAAATTCCTAGCTAGCAGTTCCTACCGTAAACAAATAGGCGCTAACATGTACAGTAGGCTACTTCAGTTGGCTTACTTGAAACTTACTTCATGTGACACGAGAGCGCAGACTTGCCCATTGTGAAAAGCTGCACGTCTTTTTTGCAGACTTTACAAGAGGCAACTCGTGGAGTTTGTCCCCGTTTAATCCACAATTAGTATTTTTCATCTTCCAGCCAAGGTACTTGAAACGACAACCTGCCGGCAGCGATATTACGAATCCTACTATGGCCACGCCAAGACCCGCCCTTCAATAGCAGTCATTGGCCAGGCGCTCATGCTTACGCAAGCTAACGTAAACCCCATTTGTTCAGGTCCTATCCCCCGACCAATCAGCTATCCTAACTTTAACCACTTGAGGTGAAACACCTAACCCCAACCAATCGAGCTGCTTCGTAGGGCGGGACGTGGCGTGGTGGCAGTTCGCAATCACACATGCACAAGCAAGCAGGTTTAATTTTAGGCTTGCCAACATTTTATTTCTCAATTTAATAAACAAACTAGTCGGTCAGATAGGTAGTCGGTCAGTTACAATTTTAAGCATTTTCAAGCATTTTATCCAAAATGTAAGCAAACCTGTAAAACCTGTAAACCTTGAAAACACAACATCAAAATTCAAGCATTTTCAAGGATTTCAAGCACCCGTACGAACCCCGAGAAAACACCTCTCTAAGCACAGGGTCACTCTTGATAAGATTCCAATTTGAATATATTATCCTTTTTATGGGATTGGCCAAAGAGCTATATTTTGTAACAAAATAAGCCTGGTTTTGTTTGGAGGATTGCTTTTTCTTTTTCTGGAGTAGCTCTGATCTAGGAATGGACTGGGCTTTCCTGTAGGCATTATGTACAATTTCTGTGTGATAGCCCCTTTGTGAAAATCGGTTAGACATGACTTTAGCTTGCACTTCATATTCATTGTCGGTATCACAAATACGTCTAAGACGTTGGAACTGGCCAAAAGGTATTATTTTTTAGCCAATTTGGATGGAAGCTGTCTGCTTTTAACATAGTGTTTCTATCTGTTTTACGATATACAGTAGTATGGAGCTTTCCATCTTCACCATTAGAAATGGTTAGATCTAAAAAGTTAAGGGTCGTTTAGGAATGTTCCATGCAGTTTTATATTACTGTCATTGTTATTCAAGTGATCATAAAACAGTAACAGTTCTTCATAAGAACCACCCCATATCAAAAAAATAACATACAATAGGTCTTGGAAAAGGAAAACATTTTTAAGTGTCCATTCAGTGAGCTGAATAACAAATTCAGGAGGGAGGCAAAGTGTCTGTAGGCCTATTCATTAGAAAATGTTGTCAGTAGTTTTTATTTGGTCTTTTACTTGGTTTGTGATTTCACTTCATTTTTAGGAATGCATACGCAATTTGATTTTGAGGAATTGAGTAGTTTTATTTACGTTTTTAAAGTATTGTGAGTAACTTTTAGGCTGGGTAAACCGAAACCACCCCGTTGACAATTCTGCGGGAACCAATCACAAACTGGCTTATCCACTTTGCGCGCTATTGACGGGTTTAACATGATGACGATAGAGAAGCGACCAAGCAGCTTCTTGTTTACATTCAACAAGCCGGCCCCCGAAGCGCAGCGACCCGCTGATACCGCTGTCGCTGTGTCACCCGGATCGTTGGTCTGATTGGTTGAAGGACTATCCAATTGCATACAGAGTCATTTGAACTATGCCGGTTGGTCACGCCTCTTGTGCAGAAAAACTCCCCAGACCAACGCTCAATCTCAAATCTATTGAGCTTGGTCTGGTGATAGACCATCACCTCCTGGAGATACTTCGAGCAAAGTTACATGTTGTGTCGAGCCTTCTTAGTGTTTTAAAAATAGCTATTTTGAGGCTAGCATAAAAGTGCCCCTAGCTCTCCCATTCAAAAGACCATTTGACCGACAAACAAGACTACAGTAAATCTTAAAAGTGCCGCTTCCGTCCTAAATATGCTTTTAAACGAAAGTTTGACTCTGGTACATTCACTTTAAAGACCCCGCGGGTACAAATCCAAATCCAAGGTGACGTTAGTTGTACTTTGTCTTATGTTTGTTTATAAACATCCCATCTTAATATTTTTTTGCCCAGCCACGTTGACACTACCCCTCACCTTCTTCGTCCTCAACTCCATCTCCCTCTCCGTCAGAGTCGGACGCCTCGCAGTCGTCAATGTCGTATCCGTCCAAATAGATGAGCTGGGGGAGGAGCTTAAAGATGGACTCCCTGTAGTCCGCCAGGTTGGTCACCTCACAATTAAACAGGTCGAGGCTCTTCAGCTGGGGCAACTTTTTCTGGAGTGACAAAGACAGACATGATTACATACTTTATTTACTCCGAGAACCAGCACGGAAACTACGCAACTCTCTGCTGTGGACGGGGGCAGCAGCTAAACACATCTATTTAAGCGTACTCTATATTTAGGACGTTTCCAGCGCTTTACCTTGCTGTCTGACAGCCCTTTACGACGGGAAACTGAAGCCGTTATCTCTGATCTTTTCAAAGCCACCAGACTCCTTTGATAAAAACAGTAATTTTACCTCGCAGAACACGGGAGTTGCTGCTCTACCGGTTAGTTTGTTTGCTAGTTTTGTTAGTTCTAACCATTGTAAAACACCAGTGTGGTATTAGAGTGGTATTTGCAAGTGAAGGATCTGAATACTTCTTCCACCACTGAACAGTTTGGAGAAGTAGGCAGGAGTACCGACGCGGAAGCTAAGCGACGCTCTGCTGCGGACGGGGCAGTAGCTAAACGCATTTAAGACACCTAAAAACAGTTATCTTAACTTTATCAGTTTAAGTGTTTGCAATCTTTAGGATATTTTCAGAGCTTTACCTTGCTGTCAGACAGCCCTTTACGACGGGGAACTGAAGCAGTTATCTCTGCTCTCTTCAAAGCCACCAGACTCCATTCAAAACAGTCATTTTACCGCTGCCTTCATCGGTTAGTGTGTTTGTGTTGTTGAACTTGGGTGACACCGAACTAACCCTTTAAAAAAAAAAAAGAAAATGCTTTTGATAAACCATTGCAAATAAATAAAGCACACTGTTGTTAATAAGGAACAACACACTGTATTCATTTAGGGAAACGTTACAGTTTTTGTTTCAGGATAATCTGTTGATAGATTTTCTCAGCGCTGTATCTGGCCAGCAGTGTAGCTACTAATGAATCCCCACACGCTTTGGAACGGTACATGTATTCGTATTGAACCGAAACGGTGCGGACGTCTTGGTTCGGCACATGAATTTACACTGAGAATACACGGCATAAAAATCACGTGGAAATGAATTAATGTAATGCGGAACTACCGTTAGATACACGCTTCTTTAGGGACACGGACACTTAATCTGTAGCCCCCCTTAGCTCCTCCCGAGCTCCGCCTACATGTCGAGTCGGTCCAGTAAATGGACTGTATTTATATAGCGCTTTTCTAGTCTTAATGACTACTCAAAGCACTTTAACATAGTACAGGAACCATTCACACACTGTGGCCGAGGCTGGCGTACAAGGTGCCACCTGCTCATCAGATAAACATTCACACACATTTACACTCCGATGCACAACATCAGGGGCAACTCAGGGTTCAGTGTCTTGCCCAAGGACACTTCGACATGGGAATGCAGGGCCGGGGACCGTGAGTCCACACAAAGCAAACTATTCCCTTCCATATACAACCAAACACGGACGTAGCTGTATCCCTTCTTGCCTTGACCACAAATGGCCTCCAGGCCTGTTTGCCTCGCTGTTAGCTCCACCGTTAGCTAGTTGTTAGCTCCACCGTTAGCTGTTAGCACCACCGTTAGCTGTAGTGTGTGAAGCTAACGCCAAAACTTGTCACCGGCTCTGTGTAAGCGAAGCTGCTCTGTGCATTCACATATGAGAGCAGCGCTTGTCTCGCATAATCCCACTACCAGCTGATTGGCTTATTTTGTTTACAAGTTCCAGATGGAGTCTGGAGATGATGTGGGGTAGCCTACTTATTGTTTACTGTTTACATCTTACTTTATACACTTCAGGCTGTTGCAGCTAGCTCAGGGGGGATGCTGTATGACACTAGGTGGTACAGCCCGAGACAGGCACAATAAAAAAAAAATTGCCTTGTGTGTAAATTCAAAGTGCACATAGAAACGTGTGGATGGAAACACACTTTGTCACAAATACTTTCTTGCCAACACAGTTTGGGAAACAAAATGCATCCCAACACATTTAATCTCTGAAGAGGATGAAAGACTCTTCTGCAATTCGAAAGCATTGTCTCTCTTAAAATGTAGAAACTACTTATCGCCAGTTTGACACATGCAGCAGGAAGTAAAGAAGAGCAAACCTGATGTTTGTTTAGAGCTGCACAATAGACGCATCGCAAAAGGCGCATGTCGCGAATGACACTCAAGACCGTTTTACAGCTGCCGAAGCCGAGCTGGCGCACACGCCAATGTGACGTAGATCTCGCTGGCGCTCCAGGATTTTGAGTGCGCAAACCACTTTATTTGTGGGTGTGTTTTTGTATTTGAGAAGTTTTGTATTTTGCACTTTGGGATTTTTTTCTTTACACTTTTCAAGAAAAACGCACAGACATATCTGTAGGAAAGAAATCATATAAAAATCAATTTGAGTCTTTTGGCTTCTGGATTTTTTTTTCTGTAGTAAACAGACATGTGGCTAATGTCCTGGGTTGTCTGTCACCTGTCAGATGTGTTCACAGCAGTGTATTTTAATCATTTTACTAGGGATGTCAATCGATTAAAAAAAATGTAATTAGAAATTAATTAATTAGACTGATTAATTTATCTAAATTAATCATACATAATATTGCTGCGAAATTTTAAATATTTCAAGTCAAATGAATCAATGAATAATCAGCATGAGTGACATTAAAAGTTAAAAAACTCTTTTTATTATTATTTTCACTGTTCAAATAATGACCGTAACAATCAACAATATGACCCAATATGCTGAGGAAATAAATTCAAACGTGTATTTTACAATAACTACGAATGCACCGCAAGGCTGTAGGTTACCAGTTTAATTGAACGCACCGTCTCCTCCTGTTTTTTTCTGACAACGGCAGAAACAGTCAAACTTTACACCGTTTAGCGTTAGCTGTCAGCATTTTAACCGCGTTTAATCCAGCTACTAGCTAGCAGAAGGCTAACGTTACCTGCTGTTGAGTGTAGTGTTAACTAGCGTCACGTGCAGCGATGTTTCTGTTGCCTGTCCCTCCTTCATTTTACAGTCGAATGGTGGCTAGAACGGCCCCGGGTGAAAGGTCAATATGGAATGGATTAATCTGTTATTTTTTTTGTTACTTTGACAGCCCTACATCTTACAGATGTATGACTTGGACAGAAATAAAAAAAAAACTCCATTCTAGCCTCTGTAGCTCTGTGTCAGTGAGGCCTAGAATCACCCTGACACTTGGAACAAAAACTTGAGTGTTTCCTTTCCAGGCAGGCACATCCCAGAGTGTCAAAGTATATTGGAACTGTACCACTTTTAATTTAGGTATGCCGTTTAGACCAAAAAGCATGGAATTTCAAGCGTTTAAGAAGTTAAGGTTAGTTGAAAGAAAATATCAGCAGGAAACTGCACTTTAAAATGAAACACTTTTTAGTGTTGCCTTTTATGTTCAATTCAATGTTCAAAGAAAAAGTTGGAAATGATTTCCTTTCATTTGTTTTAAATTCAACAAGCAGTTTGTTGTATTTTAGCAGAAAATGTTAACATCATTCAACAACGTTGTTGCATATTCCGCTCATATCGTACAGCCGTATGTTTGATGATTAAAAATAAACTTTACAAACTTTTTGTCCTTTTGCCTCGCTGGCCAGTTTAAACCAGAATATTATGTACACGTTCTAATGTTTCAGCAGTTATTGGGATACATACCAGGGGCTCCAGGGTGCTGATGTCTTTGAACTTATTCCCACTGAGGTTGAGATGCGTTAGGCTGACCAGCCGCTCCGCCAGGACCTCCAGACCGCCTGATATCCTGTTGTCACTCAACTCCAACTGCAGTGAGGGAAGAAATGTATTTAAATATTGGGACTAAGGCCACGTCCACACGTACCAAAATTATCTTTTTTTATCCGTCTTCTCTGGATTCGTTTCAAGAATAGCTGCGTCCAAACAAATCCATTTGTCAATGGCTTCATATTCCAGGCCTATAGGCGGCGCTGTTATTGCTACAGAAATTAACCAAAAACAGAGAAGAGCAGAGTCTTCAGTCACTTCTGTTCATAACATGACTAGACCAAAGCCTGAAATTCTTTGACTAGACTTTATTAACTTTTAGTTAACTGCTCATTTTATAAAGGCCGCCGCAAAGAAAACATATCTTTGTTTACATTGTATAATGTGCTGTTGGATTGCTTTTTATTTTGCAATTATGTCTGCCATCGGACATGATTTCAGCGTGCTAGCTAGCAGAGCTAACGTTAGCTCCGCTAGCTAACATTGGCAGTCAAACATCAATGATCCAGTGTCTTTTTGATAATCTAGCTACACGTTTTCCTTTGTTTATTAATATTCTAATATATTGGAATATTTATTACTAATATTTTCCTAGGGATGGGCATGATTAATCGACGATTGATCATTAAGAATTTCGTCGATCACGTTAATTTGTCATTGATTAAACTAATGCAGGTTGCGTTGTGTAGTGTGAGTCTTGAAGCAATGAAATGAATTGTCACTGTGTGGCAGCAATTAAACATTTTACCACCCGGGGGCGCCATAGGCTGCTCAGTTACCTGCGAGTTTCCGTTTTGATTTCCAAGGTAATCATGAAGAGGTCACGGCGAAGTGTGGTGTGGGACCATTTTAATTTAAACGACTTAGTTCACTGCAAACACTGCGACGCCGTGTATAAGTACAACACGGCTACGACTCAAATGATGTACCACAAAGTGCATCCGACCCTGGTTAATGTCGGTGGCGGTGCGTCGTGCTCTCAGTCTCAACCTAGCATCAACTCGGCGTTAGCACGGAGGAGCTGTGATGCACAACGAGCAGAGAACGTTACCCAAGGGATCTGCACGTTCATTGGGATGGATATTGGAACCAGCATGTCACATTCCGGCACGACGTACCATCACCAGACTGGTAGAAACTCACTACGAACAACGGAATAAGGTTCCCTAGGGAATAACAAGGTCACATGAGACACAGCCATCTTCTAACCATATATAAACTGGGAACTATATTCTCAGAAAGGCAAAGCTGTGCTACTTGGGCGGAGTGATATGCTTGCAGCTCTGAGCAGAGTGCAAGCACTTCTTGGCTTCCCTACCCTGTCTGTGGCCCATCTGTACCTAGTACAGACATATCCTTTAAATCCTTAAAAAACAGGTCATGAATGTCTGCTTTCATGTTAGAAAAAGGCTCCGTTATTTCCAGAAACATATGGGCACTGTAGTTTATAGCAAAAGTTACTCTCATGTGACCTTGTTATTTGTACACGCTGTGACTATACAAATCACAACATGTAAATAGGAACATGTTGCCGTTATTTTGTCACTTACTCTGAGCAGTAGGCTAGTTGGAGCCGGTTACCTCCAGGATCTGTGCTAAGCTAAGCTAACGGTGGAGCCGTCAGACAGAGTTACAACACGCACGGAGATGAGAAGGGTATGTATCGACTTGTCTAACTGTCGGGGTTACGGTGAATAAGCTAATGTCCCAATAAGTCGGCGTGTTCCTTTAACTGCCACAATTTGTTCATCTTGTAATTAAGATCGAGGAAAAACACGCTGTATTTTTGTATTTTCATTGAGTTTTTAAATGTATAAAAAGTTAAATAATTTTAATATAAAAATATTAATGATTAATCGATAATTGATCATTAATTCGTCAACCAGAGGGCAGTCTATGTATGGTTGTCGTACAGCGTCGTTATTTTACCATTCACGGTCCTGTAGCAGGGGCTCCAGCTCGTAGACGAAAGCTTGAAACACGCTCCCATATATCACGTTAACGGGCCTCATATCTTCGCAAACGAACCGTGTCAGCAAATCTGTCGCTCTATTTGAAGTAAATAGCGTTGAGTCGATACTGGCCTGCTTCGCCCCTCCTTCTCTTCCAGCTTGCCGGGATGTAGTGTTAACAGGTGGGCTCTCAAGTTGCTGGTCGCCCCGAGGTATGCGAGTTGGGCCCTACACATTTTACATATCGCTTTGTCCTTAATCGTGATTTTTCTCCGTTTCTTTTGGGAACCCAAAGTAGCGCCACACGTTGCTGGTAGTTGTAAGCGTTGGCGCAGCCATTGTTTTGCTAACCAGGACGCCAACGTCAACTACAGGAGCCCAGATGACCAATAACTGCTTTGCTAATGAGCGATTCACAACTTCACCAGGCGTAAAAATACCTCAGAATCTGAATTGAAAACGTTTACAAACACATTTACAAAAAAATAATGCCCATAACCGGTTCAAACTTGCCTAATATTCGTCCGAATATCAAATTTTTTTTTAAAATATTCGAATTATATTCGAATATCGAAGTACGGAGTCAAAGCCCTAAAACAGCCGTTACCGTGGAACGCTTCACACTTTCCTTTCTCCCCTCACAAGTTTGTGGACACTACTGTGTGTGTGCATCAATAAGTAAGTCTGATGTCCTGTGGGTACGGGACGATGTTATGTAGGATTTATGAATGTACGTTTGCAACAGTAGGCTAATTAACGAGGGTGCTATTTTGTGTGAGCTAATATTGCACATCTGTTCATGTGAGCTGCAAGAGTTATGTTTCTGTTTATTTAATGCATTATTCAGTGAAAATATAACCGAGAATGTAGTTTAATCTCAGTAATGCTGTTATATTACTGTCGCTCTGTTAAAGACAAACGTTCCACTGTACTGTCGTTACGCAGCGCACGGACATCATCTGCACCGTAGTTAAGTGAAAGTAGGTCAAGTTGTAATTTACTGCCCCTAGCAGGCAGCATAGCCATGTAATGCTGTCTATTTACAGAGGGTATTTAAATGCATGCCTGATCGTTTCTGTTAAAGGGATACTTCACCGATTTAGCATTCAGCTTTGTATCAGTAGAAACCCGGTAGTATTTCTGAATGACCGTGCGTCCCTCCCTCATATCCCCCTGAGACAGGAGATATCTGCATTGGGGGGTCCGGAAAAAATCTTCCGATGACGCAAAATGACGATTTTTGCGTCATCGGAAGATTTTTTGGCCAGAGCAAAAGACTACAACCAGTAGTAGGACCTACTTCCGCATGTTTTAAACCCGCCCATCGCCCGAAGCTAGCCGATCTCGGCCGGAAAAAAACGAAATGTCAGCCATCTTGAATCCTCGCTAAACAGGGCTCTGCTCTATCTTCTCAGCAGCAAACTTTTACAACAATTATGTGCATTCAAACTACCGCACGTGTACCACCGGGATACAGCAGAGAATATGCAGGAAACGTTATTACAGACGGAATAATCGGCCCACTACGAGAGCTTCGCCTGCACCGAGACCAGCACGGGGACCGGCGGACTCGCTCGTAGCCGGGTAGGGGACATCTTCGTCGGCTAGGTGGGAAGCTAGCGCTAGCCGGGGGAAAGGCACATCCAGAGCGAGCTAACGCTAGCCGGCCACCTGTCCCATCAATCCTGCTTGCAAGTGTCCGTTCATTAAACAACAAACTGGACTACATCCAACTTCAACGATGCTCCCAACGCGAGTTCAGAAACTGCTGTGTTTTGTGCTTTCGTGGGAAAGCAACAGTGAACCGGACTGTCCAGCCGAACAACAGTGAACCGGACTGTCCAGCCGAACAACAGTGAACCGGACTGTCCAGCTACCAGGCCTGATAGCCTTCCGACAATCCGAGCTAGAGATGCTCTGTATGAAGCGAGCTGTGTTAACACGGACTGGTGCAGAAATGGGGTGATTTGTATCCAACTAACTGCTTTCCGGCTGAACAACAGTGAACCGGACTGTCCAGCTACCAGGCCTGCTAGCCTTCCGACGATCCGAGCTAGAGATGCTCTGTATGAAGGTGAGCTGTGTTAACACGGACTGGTGCAGAAATGGGGTGATTTGTATCCAACTAACTGCTAACCGCTGGAGTTTGTGACTGTTACATGGAGACCATTCGACATCCCACGCTAATTCACGGCTGTGTTTATACTCGGTGTTTACAGCCCACCAAGCCGGGGGAAAGGCACATCCAGAGCGAGCTAACGCTAGCCGGCCACCTGTCCCATCAATCCTGCTTGCAAGTGTCCGTTCATTAAACAACAAACTGGACTACATCCAACTTCAACGATGCTCCCAACGCGAGTTCAGAAACTGCTGTGTTTTGTGCTTTCGTGGGAAAGCAACAGTGAACCGGACTGTCCAGCCGAACAACAGTGAACCGGACTGTCCAGCTACCAGGCCTGCTAGCCTTCCGACAATCCGAGCTAGAGATGCTCTGTATGAAGGTGAGCTGTGTTAACACGGACTGGTGCAGAAATGGGGTGATTTGTATCCAACTAACTGCTAACCGCTGGAGTTTGTGACTGTTACATGGCGACCATTCGACATCCCACGCTAATTCACGGCTGTGTTTATACTCGGTGTTTACAGCCCACCAAGCCTAATGCTGGTATGCTTAGCTGAACTTTACGGAGCCTATAATGTGTGTGTGCACGGTAAATGTAGCCTGTTTCGTATGTCGTTATTATATAATGTAGTTTTTATATATTTTAAATGTGTATTTATATATTTTAAATTGACTCGAGCCACGATGAAACGTTGTTTTGTGTATATGGTTGAAATAACAATAAAACACATTGAGTTGAGTCGAATGCCTCACTGTCTGTCTGTCAAGCGGTAGGCGTGGCTTGGGAGTGGACTCAAAGCAGCGAAGCGAAGTGCATTCTGGGATTTGGTGTCTTTCATCCATATGAGCCAAAAACACATTTTCTGGCTTTTCTCGGCCTAGAAGGCACCAATTAAAATTTTTTTTTCACATTTCTGCTACATAGGTGACCCAATTTAAAGATATATTAGGCTTTCCAGCGGTGAAGTATCCCTTTAACTGTTAGCCCATAGTAGTAGAAAAAAAAAATGTTATGTAGTGCACACACACACCTACTTTACGGCTGTACGAATCGGAGCAGTTCACCGTTGACAAAAAACGGCGTCTAAATTCTCACATTTAAGACGCTGGAACCCGAGAATAGTTGCAGGGTTCGTACAGCTTTCGAAGAGTAAAATTCAAGCAATTTCAAGGCGAGAAGTCAAATTTAAGACAATAGTGAACATAATTTAAGACATAAACATCAAAGTACAGCAAAATGCAAAGTCACAAAATGACTTGCAAAGTAAATTAATGTATTAAAATTGAATGAAAGCGACACAATAATAATAATAATTAGGGCTGTCAAATGATTAAAATTTTTAATCAAATTAATCAGAATTTTCAGTGGATTAATCATGATTAATCACTATTTGCAATTACACCTGAATCCTAACCATTTTTTTTCTGAAATGCATACCAAAAGATACTAGTGCTGTCAAGCGATTAAAATATTTAATCGCATTAATGTCATAGTTAACTCGCTACTAATCGCACATTTTTATCTATTCTAAATGTCCCTTGATTTCTTTTTGTCCCATTATATATTTTCTCATTTTAATTCTCTTATCAGCATGGAAAAGTAGATCGGCTTGCTTTGTGACTGTTTATTTATTGAAAACAACATTGTCATATACGTTATGTTCAATTTCACACTAACATTCATACTTGGATCTAATAATCTGTCACATAATGTAACGCTGTTACCTCGATTTTCCATTGCAGATAGTACTGCAGATAGTCCTGCAGGTAGTACTGCCTCATGCCTGAGGCAGTACTAGTACTACAGGTAGTACTGCTTCATGCCTGAGGCGAGCGTGGCTGGTCCTACTGTCTATGGGCTCATAGCAACTGGTTTCCCGTGACTCATTTCCTGGTTCTCGTTCTCTTTCATAACCAACGTAAAATCAAGGAGAGGGTTTTCCTGCTCCAGGTTTCCCACCGTGGTCAGAAAGAACAGAGGAGACACTTTGTTTCTCTCACTGACTGTATAGAGTCACTACTCGCTCGCTCTGAAGATAATCGCCGCCACGAGCCTACAAGCTACGCGGCTAGCAAGCTAAAACCGGCCGAGGCTTGTGTCTGTTTTGTTTGCGGTCTGCGAAATTACAAGACCCGCCCTTAAATCACTACTATTGGCCAGGCGTCGAAGGTAACGTAACTCCATTTGTTCAGGTCCTATCCCCTGACCAATCCACTATCCTCACCACTCGCGGTGAAATGCCTAAACCAAACCAATCAGCTGCTTCGTAGGGCGGGACATGGCGTGGCCATAGACAGTTAAAGAAGTGGACTAACAGATCCCGTTGCTCTCTCTATGCGTTACTCGTGCGTTAAAAAAATTATCGGCATTAAAATGGGTTTGCGTTAACGCCGTTAATAACGCGTTAAACTGACAGCCCTAATAATAATAAGTAAATATAGAGCAGATTATTTTTATTTTTGGACTAGCAAAAGAAAGAACTACAACACAACGGAATAAAACATTTTAAAGCGCTGCGGGAGCATAAGAGGAAAATAAATATGCATTTAAAACTATTTAAGACCTAGAACACAATCCTTGAGCGAACTTAAAACTAAGAAGAATTTAAGACGGCGGAAACTTTTTTTTTTTTAAACAATATGATGGTGCGTTTTGTGCTCTCGTACCTTTTTGAGTTTGTCCAGTTTGGGGATGTCTGCTACGCTGGTCAGGCCGACATTGATGAGGCTGAGCAGCTCCAGATTTGAGAACTCTTCCGTAATTCCTTCGATCTTTCCTTCCCCGGAGCGACAATTATCCAGAACCAGCTCCGTGACCTGAAGGAGGAGGAGTTAGTCCGGTGTGTAGTAGAGTAACGTTAACGGACCACTGGTGAGCCGTACACATCAAAAGAACTAAATGAATAGAAATATCTTTAAATAAATGATCTAAGAAGACGCAGTGACCAGGGCTCGAGCTCAAGGACCTCGCGGCGTCGAAAAATAAAAGGTCGGGGAGATGAAAATGAAACTGACTACATGTTTGGCGTAGTACGCACAATTGTAAATAAATCTCCTTGACCACACACAGACAGACACACTGTTGGAGGAAGGTCTGACAATGCTAACTAGTTGATAGAGATGGCCGGGGCTACTAAAGGAGTGGAAGAAGCTGCGTCATATAAGCTGCAGTTGGTAGTTGAGTTACCCAAGAACAGGGAGCTGCCATTTTTTCTGCATTTATTACGGTTAAGTTTAAGCAACACAAAGTGATGTGTTATGCGGTGGCGACTAGTTAAGTTTAGGCACAAAAGTGACTAGTTAAGTTTAGGAAACAGATTGTGGTTTGGGTTAAAACACTCCCAGGGAACATGCTTAATTTCCAGGGTGAAATTAGTTTGTTTCCCTGGGAAAGCGAACGGCTTTAACGTGCTGTGTTTTATGACAGTTCTTTAATAATGAATGGAAAGCAATTAAAAAATGTATTGATATTTGTGCTGATCTGCTGCAGCCCTACCGCTGTGGGTCAAAGACAGGACACACATTAAGTTATACATTTGCAAAACAAAAGTTGAAGCCACACAGAGGTCTGCGGTGTCACTATGACTAAGATTTAAAAAATGAATAAATTAAAAAGCAAAGAAGGAAACCACAGAGTTAGCGGCGCAAAATCCCTGTTCTTTCCAACGTTTACTTGACTTGCTAAACATATGACTAGTAGTTGAACTTTGAAAATGTTTTGGTAGTGATGTTCATCTTATTTTGTCTGAAGAGAACAAAACTCAAAGATATTAGACTCTGCAAAACATTCACACCTGGGAAACTGATGCCAGTGGATTGGAGCCATTGTAACATAAAAAATTGGTGCAAGGAAACTTTATTGATAAAGCACATTTTCAGCAAAAGGGCAATTCATAGTGGTTAAGTCCATAACGAGTCAGAAAAAAATAATAATGCCACATCTTGTTTTGTCTTAAGAGACCTAGGCCTAAAACCTAAAGATATTAGCTAGATTAGTTTGTAAAACCAGCAAATATGTACACGTTGGAAGCGAAACCGTGATTTTTAGGCATTTTATCTTCAACATTAATGTCGTTACAGACTCCAATATAAACTATGTTATCAACAAATCACTTAAAACTATACTATACACCACAGATGAGTTACAGACTGGTCTGAGTGTGAATGACTCCTGTGTAGTTTAATGTTGTAACGGTCAGGGCCCAGACATGTTTATAAACTCCCAACACATGTACCGCGGCTAAATTAGCTCTCATGCTAACGTTAGCTCTCTAAAAACTCTTCCCCTCTTATCTGTTATTCTGCCTGTGTGAGCCATGAGTGAGCCCGACGTGGAAAATAACATGTTTACAGCGGTTTTAGGGAGTAACAGAGGCGATTAAAGCACAACAAGCGCACACGAAGTAGTGACTGTATTTTACGCGCGCTTATGCTACATTCATGTGAAGAAAATAAACGGAAAAATGAGTCCCCGAATTGGAAATATCACGTTAATACCCCCTTTAAATCGGAAATTTGGCTCTTTTTCCCCCCCTACACGCACACAGTTGCCTTCACATTAAGCAAAAACATGGTGGACAAAAGTAAATGTTGGGTTGATGTTAAGAAACGTTTTAATTATTCACGTATTGCCGGTGTTTCTGAAACCGGTAAAGCGACATTTTAGTAACTGGCGGAGAAACATGTCTGGTACAAAAACTCTGATATAAATCTTACAACTGGAAATTAATACTTAAAACAGTCGTTGTTTAAACGCTCTGAGCAATAAAGACAACATCACTTGTAGCGTTGATATTCTTCCCACGTTACGAGTTAAAACTCATTAACACGCCAAAATCGTACCGAAAACCCACTTCCTAACTCGTGGAGTCGGACCGTCCGAGGAGCACGTGAAAGCAGCATTAGTAGCGCCGTTAGGGCTACGACTAATCTCTGGAGAGGCGACAATACCAACAACGTCAATTTGAATTTTTAAAATGTGCAGCCTGCGCGTCGCGAAGCTAAATTAAGATACGTTTGTTAGTTGTTAAATCCGTAAGTGAAGATTTCCCAGCGTTTAAGTGTATAAACCGATGACGCATTTCCTGCTTTACACGAGTATTAAAGACATATCGTGACGAGACATTTTACCTTCAACCGTTGGCGTTGTTAGCGACTTATTTTACGAATAGTTAACAACAAGGGGTGTTGAATTATAAAGAGTAAAGTCTTTTGTGTGTTTTAATTGTGTTTCAGCTTATGAAACGCAGATTTACACCATATTATAACTTCGAAATAACGCAGACAGCCTGCCATGTGCTCGCCATCACATCTCCGGTCGGTCAAGTTTACACCGCAAAACCGATAAACAGCAACACAAACCGGGTTACTTACTTCTGTTGGCGACCGGTGCCTCAGTTCTAAGGAAACCCGCTTCTTCATGTCCATTTTCCTCTGGTTTTAGCCTGAGTTTGTGTCTCTGCGATGCGACAAACTTGTTTCTCCTCGAGCCTCTCTTCAGTATCAACACGCGGAACCTGCGTAAAGCTAGCTAGAGCAAAAACGTACGACTTCCGGTTGGGACTTCAAAGTTAAACTCGTGAGCTCAGCGGAAATGTGTGGAAGCCTATTAATATACAGTCTATGGTGGAAGCCCGTTTTTTTCGCCTGTGTGATGAAAAAAAACATCTAAGTCATTATATCTTAAAATATTGAGACACTCTTACGACGCGTCTGGCTGCCGTGCATCGCCCAGGTGGTGTTAGAGAGTAGTCCCCCCCCCCCACCCCCAAAATGAGAAACTTTAAAATAATAATGAGGCACTTTCTCAAAACAATGACACACTTTCTCAAAATACTGAGCATATTTGCAGTTACCATCATTATTTTGAGATACTATATTTTTGTTTCTCAAAATTAGGCCCTGTAAATTACAGTATGTACTATATGATACTTGTATCACATTGGCGGAATAATTGGCTTACATACATCTGTAAATGAGACATCTTCTATAGACAACATATTTGCAGCTGTAATGTAACGCCTGCAAGATTATGGTACCGGTATAGTCGAAACATGTATGTATGGAGGGTTCACTTTATTCATTTATTTTGAAGGCAAACTATTTTACTTCCTGTACTTCTCTATTTTTTTCCGTTTTTCCCGGGGGGGGTCGTTTAGTGAAACGTTCCCGTGGTGTGTGTGAAAAGTGGGTCAAGCCGTTTGCTGCTTTTAATTGCCCTCGAACATATCAGAATTAAACGTTAACGACTCAACAAATGAATAAAACAGGTTAGGATTACAGAGGGATACAACCAGATAAAACAGAGAGCGAGCATACATACAGTTATCACAAACAAGTTTTAAAGCTTATATTTTAACTCGTTTCTAAGCTAACTCAAATTCCTTTTCAGTTTTCCACTTCACTTGCTTTTACTTAAAAACATGAAGAACCAGTGCAGACAAATATTATACGTCATTCAGTCAATTTTGATATTATGCTATATCTGACAAGAAAGGCGTAAAAAGTTATATTTTACTGCTTGGAAAATATAAAGTTCGAGTTTCAGATGGGTTGTAAAAGCATCAGATGTTAATTTGTAAAAGGAGGGAAACGGCAGCAGGAGTAAAACCTATGGAATGCCGTTTTATTCAGAATTAAATAAATGAATAAATACATAAATACATGAATAAATAAATAAATATGTCTTTGAAATACATCATGATATAAATAAATATAAATAAATAAATGAGGCAATAAATACATTTAATTTAATGGTACTTTTATTTCATAAGTCCACATTTATTTATTTCAAGAGAATTTTATTTCATAATGCCACATTTCATAATGCCACATTTATTTATTTCCCTCTCTATTTCATTTCCAGTTCTTATATGCAAATCAGGGGGCGTGATTATCCCTCACATTCAGAACCAGGTGTTAATTAATAATTAATTAATTAATTAATTAAATAAATTTAATTATTTCATGGTACTTTTATTTCATAAGTCCACATTTATTTATCTCAAGAGACATTTATTTCATAATGCCACATTTATTTCAAGTTCTTATATGCAAATCAGGGGGCGTGGCTATCTCTCACATTCAGAACAGAGCCGTGGGCAAAAAAAGGCTGGCGAAGGGAGTGTAACACGACCGGCAGTTTGCGGGAGTAAGCCCTGACTGCAGTACGCAGATTGGGGAGTGGCTCAACGTGGGTGGAGCTAAACGTTTGAATCCGCCCACTTGCCCAATAGCAGGAAGAATGTGTGTCTGAGGGAAAAACACAGGACTTTCACCTCTTAATACATCCATGCTTTCACCCCAGAGACCGGGCTTGTGTTTCAAGTCACGTTTGCTTTCCCCGTTGTTGTTTTCCTTCACCCAACCGTCCATTGCTGTCTCGCATCCCCAAGAGAACGGGGCTTGTTTCCCGCGGGTCATGTCCCCCAGAGACCGGGGCTCCCGCGAGTCACGTCCCCCAGACACTGGGGCTCGTTTCCCATGAGTCATGTTTGCTTTCCCCGTTCTTTTCTCCTTAACCCAACCGTCCGTTGTTGTCTCGCGTCCCCCAGAGACTGGGGCTCATTTCCCGCAAGTCACGTTTGCTTTCCCCGTTTTTATTTTCCTAATCCCAACCGGTTCTTCTTTTCCTAAACCCAAGCCCATTCTTCTTTTCCTTTTTTATAATTAAAATATATATTAAAATAATAGTTCTTCTCGTAGAGAAACGGGTATCTCTCTCTCCCCCCGCCTGTGCCTGCTGCGCTGTGTGTGTGTGTGTGTGTGTGTGTGTGTGTGTGTGTGTGTGTGTGTGTGTGTGTGTGTGTGTGTGTGTGTGTGTGTGTGTGTGTGTGTGTGTGTGTGTGTGGCTTACAGTGGGTTCTCCGAAAACTTTGAGGCAAATTGTCAATTCGGCAACGACTTTCGCAAGACTGCCTATATTCGAAATCTAAACAGTTTATTTCTCGCCTGAAATGTTCTCAGAAGTGAATTTAGTGATGAATAAGATGGCGAAAATTGTTAAAATTGTCCTGTTGTTGGTCTGTCAAAGAAGTCTCATTCACCTGGTTCTGAATGTGAGGGATAGCCACGCCCCCTGATTTGCATATAAGAACTGGAAATGAAATAGAGGGAAATAAAAAAATGTGGCATTATGAAATGTGGCATTATGAAATAAAATTCTCTTGAAAGAAATAAATGTGGACTTATGAAATAAAAGTACCATGAAATTAAATGTATTTATGTATTTATTGCCTCATTTATTTATTTCATGATGTATTTCAAAGGCATATTTATTTATTTATTCATGTATTTATTCATTTATTTATGTATTTATTTATTTATTTAATTCTGAATAAAACAGCATTCCATATAAAACATCTCCAGAGTGCCACTCAGGGGACGCTGTGTCCAACGGTCCAACAAGTCAAAAAATCGTATTTTGCACGACTCCATGTAAACGGGAATATTAGTGGAATATTCACTTTCATTAGACATGTAAACAGCTTAGTCGGAATATTGTCTTTTTCGGAATAAGGGCAAAAACCGGAATATTATGTGCATGTAAACGTATAATGTTACATTAATACTTCCATATTTTCAATACAATAAATAAATAAATACTATATAATTATTAATTTCACATTTGTACTTAGGTAAACAACAGAACATTAATCCACATTCACATCCCCACTATCATATACAGTTTAAGATGATTTCTTTTTGACTTATTGCTAATTTTACTCCCTTTTTAAAACTGATCTTGTAATCTGTATTAAATGCAGTGCTAATATGTTCCAGTTTGACATTGTCTGTACATTAAACTACAGTATTCTTTATGGCATTAGTTTTAGGTAAAGGTGGTGGGAAGCGTTCCATAAAGGCTTGCCTAGTGTTGTGATAGTGCCCGTCATGTGTGTGTGTTAGCTGCAAGTATAAGTGTTTAGGTTTCCTGGAGACACAGATTTTTCTTGCAAACTCTCTCTACAAGACTGCATCAAACTGAGAGGTGTTGCTAATACAGCTCAGATGATGGAGTGAAGGCCTCTTGTTGAGGGTCTAAGTCTGGGGTCTGCATCCTGCGGCTCCTCCAGTGGCTTTCTGTGGATTTGACACCAAAAAAACAGACAGAAAAACATTTCCTTCAAATAAAACATGCGTCATAGCCTACATACCTCTACGGCCCAGTTTGGTATCCTCTTAAATCTTGCCCCTCTCTGCTAAGAGTGTCAATAAAAAAACAGAAAAAAAGTCTCAAGACCGGACTTGAGTTTGAGACCAGTCTTGAGTACTACAGCACTAGTTCATTGGTTAATTTAGACTTAAATAGACTGTTTCTTTGATTATAAGGCTCCACACATTTCTTTAAAAATTGGTTGCTGATTACATTATTTACAGGATCTAAAACCTTAACACATATTACAACACATGAAAATAAACTACAAATGTATTAGCTGTGCAAAAAGTAATTGATCACATTGTTTTTCATCTTGAAAATAGACTGTATTGACTTTCAAAGCAAAGAAAATAAAAAGTAAAAAAAAAAAAATTATAGAAGAAAGGCTAAACCAAATGTTTTACTAGAGCTTGTGTGGAGGGAATGAACTTACAACAGAAATAAACATGCAACAGTGTGTTTGCAGGAAATGAACCGTGGTCTCCACTTCCTCCCGCTGTACAAAAGTGAATACAAAATCGCCCACATACCCCACCCAACCAATCGGGAGGCTCGATGGTGTATTAAGCCTCCAACGTCGCCTTCCAGGTAGCTAACCCTAACCTTAACCCTAAACATTACCAAAGAATTTCTAATAAGGGAAGAAGTTTCTTCCGATACTTCCGGCTTCTGAACTGGTTGCAGTTCCACTCTTGTTCCATATAGGGGGCGCTCACAGGCGAGTGCAGAATGAATGGGACTCTATGGAGCTATACCCCTCAAAATCCACTTTTCTCAGTATATCATTTTTGTCTAGTAATTTGAATGTTGTATTCAAAAAGGGAGTCTAACCCTGGATTTCCACAGGCTGCGTAACTGCTGCGGAACGTCTCTGCTGCGGAACGTCTCCGTGGTCCGCCGTTCGTCAATACCCACCGGATCCGGAGTTGTTGCGGAACGGCTGTGGCCAGGACTGACAGCTGTAGTCACGAGGACCCACTAGATCTCGTGAATTCACGCAGAATAGAACCACAAAACCACCAACAGTTTGTTTCTATTCTGAGGAGTAGAGAGGAAACAACTCCGTGCCGTGTTTTCAAGGTGTAGTGAAGGGAAATATGATCCTTCGTGAGCACGGTGTATTTTATTTTGAAAGTTAACCGGATGTTTTATTTTGTTTCTGTGCTCGACTTCCTGTCCCGCACTATCTGCCGTGTGCTGAATTGCTGCGGAGCTCTCCGGCGTCCGGCAAAAATAGAAGCTCTGCGTATCTGATCCGCAGGGCTGCGACCGCCGGAGCTGTGCCGGAGTCGGGACGCAGACGTTATGCAGCTGGTGGAAATACACACATTGACTAGAATGGAAACCGATTGACTCCGCCAACGTTCCGGAGCCGTTCCGCAGCAGTTCCGCATCCTGTGGAAACCTGGATTCCACAGGATGCGTAACTGCTGCGGAACGGCTTGACTTGGATATCAACAGGTTTTTAGATATGTGCACACATCACAACGCCGACCTTTTCAAGAAGCTGTTGAAGGAATGAAGAGGGATGCTGTGTTCGACACCGGTGGAAAACTTTGAAAAAATCCTTTGTCGATATAGACTAGCAGGGTTTTCCCCGCCATTATAAGTCCTAAGGCCCTGACACACCAACCCGATAATCGGCCATCGGACAGTCTGGCGAGATCAGGGACTCAAGTCTGTTTGGTGTGTTCCGTGGCGTCGTCTGTTGGAGGGGCCGTTGGCCTTCATTTTGGCCGACCTGACATGTTGATTCGGAAGGTGGGCAGTCCGGACTCAATGACCAATCTGATTGGTGGAGTGCTAACCCGGAAATGGCAAGCGGGTTGAGCGAGATTAAGGCCTCTCAAAATCTGAGGAAAATCTTCTAAACTGACCTTCGTCGATCTGAAATGAGGACAGATTCAGCAACTGCACGGCCTATTTCTCCTTAAAATGTTTTCAGAAACACGTTTCGGTGAACTATCTTCATAAAATATGAGATTGTATCCGAATGAGCTGCCATTATCCCCAGTTGTAACATCCGGGAGAAGCCAGACCCATGTGACGCGTTCGTCCAATCAGCTGGCGGTTTTCGTTTTTGGGCGACAATACAGAGTAGTGCCGCTTGCTGTTATGGAGACGTATTGCATTCCGAGGCACTGTGTCAGGGGCTTTAGGTGCAGCACTCGAGCTGTTTTTGAATAGCCTGACAAGCCAGACCCACATCAAGATGTTGACCCTGGCTGCAAATTACATTTGCTGCCGCTAGGGTGCGTCTAGATTTCTAGGCTAGTTTTTGACCTAAACAAAATGAATGTGAAATGTAGCAAAAGAGCTTCAAAAACATTGATAAATAGCACCAGATAATTAAACGACTTTTCTCAGATCCAATGATTGTAGTTGGACTTCTTTAACAAGTTTTGCAGTTCCCACACACTCACCACGGCAATAACGCACAGAAATAATCGTTACGAATTCCCTCCACTCCTCCAGGGTCATCTCGTGAATCTGCCTCTGGGAAGATGTACAACACAAAGAATGAAGGACAGACTAAGCTGGAACCCCAAGGACTCTCCAAGTTAAATTTAAGACTTTTTAAAGACTTTTTTAATACCACCTAGGATGAAATTTAATGCCAACTTCAGGGCCATGTAATAAAAAATGAGTGTGGATTTTAACCATTGTGTAGTCTTCTCGTCAACCATGAAAATGTTTTCGGTCACGTTTTTTTGTTTAATATTTTTACCATGTTTTTATGATCTTAACTGTAGGTAGCACTTGCTCTAAATGTAAAGGGCATTACAAATAAAAGCAGCAGAGGTCGCGCACCACTTTTCATTTTTTCAGTGGCGCACAACAAAGCTGAAACAGGAAGCATGAACGAGCTCCTGGGCAACGTGATGCCAGGACTCTCAGAGTGACTGCAAGTCTCTCTGGTAAACTTACTGGGTTAAGATGAGTTCTTTTATGGTGAATGAAAGGATTGATCCGACGAAGTAGCTCATCCAATCAAATCAAAGCATTGACATCAATGCTGCTGCCAGTTCTGCCATTGTTTATCTTTTTCTTCTTCTTCTAGTCCGTAGAAAGAGCAACGTCGGTAGCCTTGCCTCATTAGCGCCACCTCTGTTCAGGAGAAGACTGCAACTAGTGTCGCGACCACCACGCGCAAGTATAAACAGTTACGGCGATCCCATGACGTCACATTTCCAAGCGCCAGCTGGGCTGCGGCTAGTAAATAAGACCATTGAAGTCAATTGGAAGCACTTTTTCCGGTGATGGCTGAGCGTACTGCGCAGTCTCAAACTGAGCTTGACGACATAGATGTAAAGTGAGCAACCTGTCGGAAATATTTAAGGCCTGGATTGGCTAATCGGGAGCACCGGGAGAATTCCCTGGTCTGGTATTTTGGTTGTGAGGGCTGGGTTGAAATCATAGTTGAATATCATAGATGCTGTCACTAGGCTGCCTACACTCGCAGCCCACTCTTTGTATTCACAGTATTTATTTTTTCTTGCAGCCCAGCGTTCTCTACATTCATGCAGCGCACTTGCAGAGTACAGCCTGGTTAATGATGACGTATTTATGTTTTGAGTCCTCTGACGGCGGCGGCACTTTGCTAAAAAAACTAACAAACTGTCCGCGTACACTTCAGTCACTGGTGCTTGTAGGAGGATGCCACCGCAAGCAAAAAAAATAATATGTTAAAAAAAAAGAAAAAAAAGAAATGTTACTTCATATGAATTCACTTGCCACATACCGTAAGTATTTCCAATCCATCAAAACGTTGCTGAAATATTTTGTTCCGATGCTTTTCATGGAACAAAATATGGGCTTATCCCTTGACAGTATGCCTCCACGTCCCCCTGATTGCCTGCGAGCTTCTCCAGACTATACGGTAATTTCTCTACTGTGCGACAGAAAGTCGCGTGGTTATGACACAGTTAGCCTATTTTTACAAAAACTGCTGCTACGGGGCCATAACGTGAGATACAAGGTAATGGAGCCTTTTATATATTGTCGTGTTTCTTTAGAAACAAACAATAGACAAATAAAGTATTTACACGCTTCAGATGTAAAGTTATTCGCTGTCAAAGTGATGCCAAAATGAATGGCAGTCAATGGAATGCTAACGTCAGGTGATGACTTGTTAGCCTTAGAATGTTATGGTTGTGTATGTTTCTGTTTCCTGCTTTATTTTGGTAGTCTGGTTTTCTGTCTTGTCTTGTGTTACTTCCTGTCTTTTGGTTTTCCCGCCTTTGTGATTGTCTGTTGTCTTTCACCTGTTTCCCAGCCCTTGTGTCACCTGCCCCTTGTTTACCCTTGTTTACTTGTGTACTTAGTCTGTGTTTTCTTTGTCTGTTGTCAGGGGTCCGTTTCAGGTAGGAGGATTAGTGGAAACTCTGAGTTTGTTAAGCCTGAGATGAGGGAAACTCTGGGTTTTCTGTTTCAGAAAGAGAGATAACTTAACCTCAGAGTCAGTTACTATGGTAACTGAGCCTATGAACCTAACCTGGGGGCTGTTTCACAAAAGTAGAATTTATAAATCCAGGATAACCGATAAAGAGAGACTTGACCTAGTCTAATCTGTGCAGCCTGGCTTGGTGCGTTTCACGACGGCCAAGCCAGGCTGAGGAGGAGTGACTAGGTCGAGCCGGGCTGAAGTAATTCGGATAGATGCGCGTTCACGGATTTCCTTAACATACCGCGAGGTCGATCACAGATTTACTGATGCTACAATGGAGAATACGCTTTGTTCATAGTTTATACGGAGTGAGCAGCAGCTTATTGTAGAAGTATGATAACATGAAACACATTATTTGTAAAAAAGAAACACGGCCGCTGTAATGAAACGGCGAGAGACAGACTGGCAGACGATCGCGGACCGACTGAATGCGGAAGCAGCCTAAATATATTCATTAAATGACCACTGCTCTGAGTTAAGACCGTCATAATCATACCATTCAAGGATTAGGCTACTAATACTTTGCACAAATTAACTATTTGTCTTAAAAGTAAGCAGAAGCTAATGTTACTCAGGAAATTTACCATTTTCTACAACGCTAGAATATGATGCGTAAATATCTCTCTCACTATGTTTCTCCCTCTCTCTCATGGGCTAAAATATAAATTTCGTAAGTCATATTAACTTCCACTGCTCGCTTTTAATACAAAGTGTACAACAGTTCGTTTTTGCAAATGACAAGTAACTCATTGAATGGTTAAGAGCAGAAGTTCGTAAATGTATATGTTATCGGTCCGCTATTATCTGACACGCTATTTTTTAGGTTTACTTTTTTATTTTTTATAGAGGCCGAGTTTCCTTCTTTACATATTATATGTTTTGCTCCCTCGTATATACAGAGATAGAAAAGAAAGACGCTGAAGAAATTGGACTCTAAAATTTAGAAACTATAAAGATAATGAAGTGATAAATTCCATGCACACTGTAAACATGAATGTAACAGAGTATATTATGTAATGTATGTGAATGTAATATATATTATTGCCTACTAGCAAAATATGAGGTCAAACACCATTGGGGTGTCCTCTCCCTGTTGTTACATGAATGTACAGTAGCCTACACCACTAGATAGTTACTGGTCCAATGAACTAAGACTATAATTAAGGAGGATTGTACAATTAGGATAGGTTTTTATAATTGTACAATCCTCCCAAATTATAGTCCCAGTTTACTGGACAACACAAATCGTGTGCTAAGAATGCCATTTTATTGAATCCTTTATTGTTAAAGAATACAAAAAAATGAATCAACTAATATAATGTAAGGTGCATTGGTCCACTATAGAAACACACCTGTATAGAACTTTATATATTGCCCTTAGTTTCTGACTTCATTTAAATCACATTTGGCAACATTATCAGACTTTTCTAATTATCTCAATAACTGCTGTAATATATTCATCAACAACAATATAAACAGCAGTCTTCATACAGCAATATAACAGTAACAATGACTGTCACGTGAATAATTATAAAAAAAAGAATGGTCACAACTTTAAATAATAACAGTACTTAAATGAACAGCAATATGCACCTGTTGTACTTTAATGCAGGCTGATAATAATAAGGTAAAACCACTGCTGAGTGAAGAGAAAAAAAGGCTCCAGGATTAATAAATCCTGGCTGTTAGGACCAGGCTAGCTGTTAGCCTGGCTGTTAGCCTGGTCAGGAGCAGGCTAGCTGTACAGAATAAATCTCCATGGTAACTTAGGTGCCTCTGCTTTTGTGAAACCGAGTCAAGGCTAAATTGAGCCAAGATAACTGGGAAATCCTGGCTTAATCCCTTATCTTGGTTTTGTGAAATAGCCCTCTGGTCGGGAGCAGGTTTTCTTCTCTTCTTCTTTTCTTCGTTTTCTTCTTCTTGAGTTTCTCTCAGACTCCTCCCCATGGATGTATGAAGAGAATTAACGCTCCTCCCTCTGACACAGCGCGCTCATTTCCTCAGTCATTCATTCAGTCTGGATCAGGCGCATTTTAGCGCAGTTTGTTATATTGGCATGAACAAAAAAAAACATTGTTGGTTTATTAACTGTTAGGCAGACTTTAAAACATTGTTTTTTCTCAAAACATGACATTTCCTTTTATCGACGATCCCGTTGATGAAGACGCTGTATGGCAGGGAGTTAAACATATGTCGGAAGATGATATTGACGCATTTTAATTTCCAGATAACTTCCTATTTGAGCGCTATGGTTTTTCTTCCCAGTCTATCAGTTATGTAAGCTACATGACCTTATCTCCTCATATCACTAACGTCACCCATCGTGGACATGCTCTACATCCCAGCACATTCTATGTGTTGCATTACAGTTGTCTCTACAACCTTGGTGATGCGGAGCATTTTAATAAAGCGCCGTCAGAGATCGCTCTGAAACGTTGTATAACTGCTATAAATCATCTTATGCTTTGTGTTTGGGCTTAATTAAATCCTGACAGTCTAAGCTTTCAACCGATGTGCTGCATGACCATATATTTTGAAGATTTAATGCGTCAAATTTATAACAAAGTTTAAGCAGCGTCCACTTTGAGCGTGAGTGTCTACGGGTCAGTGAAAGTAAAGAGTTTAAACGTTTGTAGTGTTCCCTGGACACAGACCAGTCAGAGCCATTAAAAAGGAGTTCCACAGTATTGCAGGTGAATGATGTAAACCCTTTGAAATAAAAGATTATGAATTATAATTCTGTTAATGATGGTGCTGCAGCCTCAGAATGGGATTAGTAGGCCTAGGACTTTTTCGCCCGCAGTATTGCACCTAAATGACATAGATTTTCAGTAATATTAGCTAAACTTATGATTAAATATGATATACATTATATTGGAATATACGCATTTACCATAGCAGCAATTTTCACCAACGCAAATTCTCTCTCTCTTGCAGCAGCCGCTGTGTTGCTTTTTAAACATAATACATGTTCAAACTCACATATGTGCGCATGAGTACTTCCGCCGACCCGTTTGTTTGTGGTTGTTGCCATGGTGAATCGTAGTATCATGGCTCCATTCATGCTGTCTTTGGTGCACACGCGTAACCCTGAGTCAACCTACTCCGAGTTGATTGAACCAACTCGAATCAGCTGTTGTGAAACCGAAAACTCAGAGTTTCCCATCTCAGGATAAATCAACTCAGAGGTCAGGCTTAGGCTCAGAGTTTGTTGAACCTCCTTCCTGAAACGGACCCCAGGTCATTGTATTGTTTAGGGTGTTTATGTTTTGTGGAGTCTACCCATGTATTCCTCAGTTTCCTGTAATTCCTGTGTTTTTGGGATTCTGCCTGTTCCTGCTTCAGTATTTTGCCTGGTGTTCCAGGACTCCTTTTGTTGCATGGATTTTGCTATTAAACCTTTGAACTTGACACTGCTTGCTGCCTCTGCATTTGGGTCCACCACATTCTCTGAAGCCTGTGACATACAACCCCAAATCAGAAAAAGTTGGGACAGTATGGAAAACACAAATAAAAAAAGAAAGTAGTGATTTCTAAATGTACTTTGACTTGTATTTCATTGCAGACAATGTGAACACAAAATATTTCATGTTTTGTCTGGTCAACTTCATTTAATTTGTAAATATACATCCTTTCCTGTCATTCAGCACTGCAGCACATTCCAAAAAAGGTTGGGACAGGAGCAATATAGGGCTAGTAACAGTGCTCGAAGTGGGCCGGTACGCACCGGTACGCAGTACCGGCACTTCTACATTTTACTCTTAAGCGTACCTGCACTTTTTCTTGCGTACCGCTACTTCTCGCATGCAGCCGGTACGCTACCACTGACAGAGAAAGCGTCAGTGCCAGAGAGATAACCCTAACATTACATAAACTACACTACCCAGAGGGCACTACGTGTTTACATTTTAGATCTTGACGAATCACGTAAAGACAAGCAGTCCGCCCACCCTATCAGAAGTTAGCTTCTCCACGGACGCTAGTTTGAAAAAGCTGTCAGCGTCAGCCTGACCATAACAGATTTTTCACTGCTGAAAACCTAGAAACTAAAAATAAGTGTCGAGTTTGTAAGTCGTTATGTTAGCCGCCTGGCTTCAGAAAGGTACTAAAAGAAGGCGTGTGCCAGAGCCAGACACGTCAACAGAGGTCCAAGTCCAACCAGAAACATCAGGAGGTAGCTAGTACGGTTCATGAGCTTCAAGCTAACGTTGATGTGAGCGCAACAGCTGGTGTTAATGAGGAGCCTGCCGCTACCAACCTTAACGTTACACCGACGTCAACAGTACCGTGAGTAACGAAACACACGGATGGCCTGACTGTTGGTCAAAGGACCAAATTAATTTTGCTCCACGAACAGCTGGCTTGTTTTTAATGATAACAAACTGGGCTGCAAAACATGATGTAGCAGCATCCCGTCACTAGCTGCCCAGACAGAGAGGAGACTGAAGCTGTTCCCCCTGTCTCTGTCACACACGCACACACACTCACAGAGAGTGACTGTTTTGCATCTGTTTGAGCACCAAATTATTGTTAAAATGAATAGTTTTGATGAATGAATGAATTTTTTTTTCTTAACATGACTCCAACATATTAGCAAATATAAATCAGCTTATTTGTGGAAAAAATAAACAATATTGATACTAGCCTATATGTAAATTAGTCGTTTAGGCCATCCATAGATAGTTAATAAGGATTCACTGTGCCATGTATGTTTAAAATCAAAACATGATTTTTTGAATAGCTTACGCACTAAAGTTATGTAAACTTGTTTAAATTAATCCATACATTTATATAGTTAATAAATGACAATAAATTGTTGTACCAGCAATATCTCCAAGTTATGGTTTTCACTATAGAAATCTCAAATGTCATGATGATCTGCCAATGCAAGAGAGTACCGGCACCTTTTTTTTCCCACTTCAAGCACTGGCTAGTAATCAGGTAAATTGGTAAAATAATGATGTGATTTGAAACAGGTGATGTCAACAGGTGATTGTAATTATGATTTGGTACAAAAGCAGCATCCAAGAAAGGTCTAGTCCTTTAGGAGCAAAGATGGGCCGAGGATCGCCAGGTTGCCAACAAATACGTGAGAAAATTATTGATGTTTAAAAACAATGTTCCTCAAAGAAAGATAGGAAGACATTTGCTTATTTCACCTTCAACAGTGCATAACAATTAAAAGATTCAAGGAATGTGGAGGAATTTCAGTGCGTAAAGGACAAGGGTGCAAGCCTAAGCTGAACAAACGTGATCTCCAATCCCTCAGGTGGCACTGCATCAAGAATCGTCATTCATCTATAAGCGATATCACCACATGGGCTCAGGACTACTTTGGCAAACCTTTGTCAAGTACCACAATACGTAGTTACACCCACAAATGCCAGTTAAAACTGTACTGTGCCAAAAGGAAGCCCTATGTTAACAGTGTCCAGAAGCGCCGTCGACTTCTCTGGGCTCGGAGGCATCTGGGATGGACCATCACACAGTGGAAATGTGTACGGTGGTCAGATGAATCAGTATTTCAGGTATTTTTTTGGGAGAAATGGACGCCGTGTGCTCCGGACCAAAGAAGAAAAGGATCATCCAGACTGTTACCAGCAACAAGTCCAAAAGCCAGAGTCTGTCATGGTATGGGGTTGTGTCAGTGCCCTTGGCAAAGGTAACTTGCACTTCTGTGATGGCACCATTAATGCTGAAAAGTACATAGATATTTTGGAGCACAATATGCTGCCTTCAAGAAGACATCTTTTCCAGGGACGTCCATGCATATTTGAACAAGATAATGCAAAACCACATTCTGCACACATTACAAAGTCCTGGCTGCGGAGGAAGAGGATACGGGTACTTGACTGGCCTGCCTGCAGTCCCGACCTGTCTCCAATAGAGAATGTGTGGCGCATTTTGAAGTGCAAAATGCGACGACAAAGACCCCGTGCTGTTGCCCACCTTAAGACTTGTTTGCAGCAAGAATGGGACAAAATTACACCTGAAACACTTCATCACTTGGTGTCTTAAGTCCCTAAACGTCTTTTAAGTGTTGTGAAAAGGAATGGCAACATTACAAAGTGGTAAATGCTTTACTGTTCCAACATTTTTTGAAATGTGTTGCAAGAACCAAAATAGGAATTTCGTTTATTTGAAAAAAAACAATAAAAATCATGAGGAACACATTAAATGATGTGCTGTTGTATTGTCTGCAATGAAATACAACTCAAAGTACATTTAGAAATTACTACTTTCTTTTTTTATTTGTGTTTTCCATACTGTCCCAACTTTTTCTGATTTGGGGTTGTAGAAACTCCCCATAGGAGGTACGCTTTTTCAGCATCAACATGCGGAAACAGTGCAAAGTGTAAAGAGTAAAAAAGTACAACTTCCAGGTAACATTTCAAAATAAAATTCTAATGAGCTCAAATGAGGCATTTTTGATAAACAATATGTATGCGCAGCTGCAATTTCACACCTGTAAGATCACAGATACTTAAGACATGCGTATTGCCCCATATAGTCTAGTCCAGACAATTTTGATGTGCGCATGTTGAGGGTTTGAAGGAAATAGTGGACCCAAATGCAGAGATAAAGGAGGTTGGCAAGCAGGAGAGTGTCCAAAGATGGGTTTTATTAACTAAAAGGCAAAGTACAAATCAAAACTAAAGGTATCCAAAATGTGCAACAGAAAATCCAAAGGAATCCAAAAAGAAGAAAATCCAAAGAACGGGGAATCAGAAAACGGGAGCACGGACAGGGCACAAATACGAAAGCAGGAGCACAAACAGAAACTCTCAGGAACACAAAACCAAAAACAGTACAATGATCTGACAAAGGACAAGGGGAACACACAGACTAAATACAAGAGGTAACGAGCAAACAAGGGACAGGTGATACAACAGGTGAGACACATCAGGGTGGGGCCGAACAATCAGACAGGCGGGAAAAACACAAGACAGGAAGTAAAACTAGACAAGACCATGAAGGAAACAGAATTCAAAATAAAACAGGAAACAGAACTAAATACAAAACAGACTACCAAAATAAGACAAAAACCCCAAAACCATAACAGTACCCCCCCCCCCCCCCCCCCCCAAGGGACAGATCCCAGATGTCCAAAAACAAACAGAGCAGAGAAAAAGGCAATCCAGGGAGGGCGGAGGGGGTCCGGAGGAGGGACAACAAAAAACCAACCCAGGGAGGGCGGAGGGGGTCCGGAGGAGGGAAAAAGTCACTGGGGCATAGGGAACAGAAGAGCGCTGGGGCACAGGGAACAAAGAGCGCCGGGGGCACAGGGAACGAAGAGCGCTGGGGCACAGGGAACGAAGGGCCCTGGGGCACAGTGAACAGAGGACCCTGGGGCACAGGGAACAGAGGACCCTGGGGCACAGGGAACAGAGAGCCGGAGAGGCCTGAGGGAAACCAGAGGGCCACTAGGGACAGGGAGCTGAGGGAGGCCTCGGCAAGAGGGGAACTCCCAGGCAGCTGGCGGCAAAGATGGAGCCCCTCAGGCGGCAGAGCAAGATGTCGAGGGCTCCGAGGCGGTCTGCAGCGACGGCGAAACCCCTCAGGCGGCAGAGCAGGACGTCGAGGGCTCCGAGGCGGTCTGCAGCGACGGCGAAACCCCTCAGGCGGCAGAGCAGGACGTTGAGGGCTCCGAGGCGGTCTGCAGCGACGGTGAAACCCCTCAAGCGGCAGATCAGGACGTCGAGGGCTCCGAGGCGGTCTGCAGCGAAGGCTATATCCCTCTGGGGGCCGAACTGGACAGCGAAGGTGGAGCCCCTCAGGCGGCCGAGCAGGACGTCGAGGGCTCCGAGGCGGCCGGCGGCGAAGACGACATCCCTCTGGAGGCCGGCGGCGAAGGCGACATCCCTCTGGAGGCCGGCGGCGAAAGCGATATCCCTCTGGAGGCCGGCGGCGAAGGCAATATCCCTCTGGGGACCGGCGGCGAAGGCAATATCCCTCTGGGGGCCAGCCGCGAAGGCGATATCCCTCTGGAGGCCAGCGGCAGCGAAGATCTCCCTTCTGAGGCCGGGCAGGCGAAGGGTCAGCTGGGGAGCCAGACGACGAGTCGGCTGAACTGGAGACAGGCGACGAGTCAGCTGGGCTGGAGACAGGCGACGAGTCAGCTGGGCTGGAGACAGGCGACGAGTCAGCTGGGCTGGAGACAGGCGACGAGACAGCTGGGCTGGAGACAGGCAACAGGTAAGTCGGACCGATGATAGGCGCAGAAGTCGACCGGATCGCCGACAGGACACGGGGGGCCGGTGTCGGCCGAACCGCCGACTGGACATGAGGGGTCAGAATCTCAGGGAAGCCGCTAGCCGGCCGGGGTTGAAGGAGGCTGCTAGCCGGCCGGGAAGCAAGGGACTCCGGGGGCTCGCTAAACGGCCGAGACTCAGGGAACTCTGGGTGACCGCTACACGGTCAAGACTCAGGGAACTCTGGGTGACCGCTACACGGTCAAGACTCAGGGAACTCTGGGTGACCGCTACACGGCCGGGACTCTGGGAACTCTGGGGAGCCGCTACACGGCCGGGACTCTGGGAACTCTGGGGAGCCGCTACACGGCCGGGACTCTGGGAACTCTGGGGAGCCGCTACACGGCCGGGACTCTGGGAACTCTGGGGAGCCGCTACACGGCCGGGACTCTGGGAACTCTGGGGAGCCGCTACACGGCCGGGACTCTGGGAACTCTGGGGAGCCGCTACACGGCCGGGACTCTGGGAACTCTGGGGAGCCGCTACACGGCCGGGACTCTGGGAACTCTGGGGAGCCGCTACACGGCCGGGACTCTGGGAACTCTGGGGAGCCGCTACACGGCCGGGACTCTGGGAACTCTGGGGAGCCGCTACACGGCCGGGACTCTGGGAACTCTGGGGAGCCGCTACACGGCCGGGACTCTGGGAACTCTGGGGAGCCGCTACACGGCCGGGACTCTGGGAACTCTGGGGAGCCGCTACACGGCCGGGACTCTAGGAACTCTGGGGAGCCGCTACACGGCCGGGACTCTAGGAACTCTGGGGAGCCGCTACACGGCCGGGACTCTAGGAACTCTGGGGAGCCGCTACACGGCCGGGACTCTAGGAACTCTGGGGAGCCGCTACACGGCCAGGACTCTAGGAACTCTGGGGAGCCGCTACACGGCCGGGACTCTAGGAACTCTGGGGAGCCGCTACACGGCCGGGACTCTAGGAACTCTGGGGAGCCGCTACACGGCCGGGACTCTAGGAACTCTGGGGGGCCGCTACACGGCCGGGACTCTAGGAACTCTGGGGGGCCGCTACACGGCCGGGACTCTAGGAACTCTGGGGGGCCGCTACACGGCCGGGACTCTAGGAACTCTGGGGGGCCGCTATACGGCCGGGACGCTAGGAACTCTGGGGCGTTTACCAACGGCAAAGTCTCTGTGACAGTCTCAGAAGCGCTGACCAATGGCAAGGTCTCTGGAGAGCTGCAATCCAGCAAGGCCACTGGGGAGCCAGAGGTCAGCAAAGTCTCAGGGGCGCTGGAGACCAGCAAAGTCTCTCGGGCAGTCTCTGGGATGCTGACCAGTGACCAAGTCTCTGGGGTGCGGAAACCCCACAACGTCACTGGGGCACCAGAGGCCAACAAAGTCTCAGGGGCGCTGACCAACGGCAAAGTCTCTGGGGCGCTGGCCAACAAAGTCTCTGGGGTGCTGACCAACGGCAAAGTCTCTGGAGCGCTGACCAACAAAGTCTCTGGAGCGCTGACCAAGGGCAAAGTCTCTGGAGCGCTGACCAAGGGCAAAGTCTCTGGAGCGCTGACCAAGGGCAAAGTCTCTGGAGCGCTGACCAAGGGCAAAGTCTCTGGAGCGCTGACCAAGGGCAAAGTCTCTGGAGCGCTGACCAACAAAGTCTCTGGAGCGCTGACCAACAAAGACTCAGGGGCGCTGGGCACCGTCAGCGTAGACTCTGGGAGAAGCTTCAGCGTAGACTCTGGGAGAAGCGTCAGCGTAGACTCTGGGAGAAGCGTCAGCGTAGACTCTGGGAGAAGCGTCAGCGTAGACTCTGGGAGAAGCGTCAGCGTAGACTCTGGGAGAAGCGTCAGCGTAGACTCTGGGAGAAGCGTCAGCGTAGACTCTGGGAGAAGCGTCAGCGTAGACTCTGGGAGAAGCGTCAGCGTAGACTCTGGGAGAAGCGTCAGCGTAGACTCTGGGAGAAGCGTCAGCGTAGACTCTGGGAGAAGCGTCAGCGTAGACTCTGGGAGAAGCGTCAGCGTAGACTCTGGGAGAAGCGTCAGCGTCGACTCTGGGAGAAGCGTCAGCGTCGACTCTGGGAGAAGCGTCAGCGTCGACTCTGGGAGAAGCGTCAGCGTCGACTCTGGGAGAAGCGTCAGCGTCGACTCCGGGAGAAGCGTCAGCGTCGACTCCGGGAGAAGCGTCAGCGTCGACTCCGGGAGAAGCGTCAGCTTTCACACCTTTGAGTTTTGATTGTTGGTTGTTGATGCAGGTCCACTTTTGTACAGCAAGGGATGTAGCTCTAGCTCTGTTTCCTATCTATCTTGTAAAAAATGATTTCTATGTCTTTTTTGACTATATAGCTGGACAAGGTGCTATATAAATATTGTAAAAGTATCAAAACATCAATCTACAGGGAAAAGTACACAGCCCGTATTGAGAAACTGTGCCTTTAAATGAACCGTTACAGTCATTCTCTGGCTGCAATGACGGTGCAGAAGCGCTGAGAGCGCAGATGCGCTGGGAGCGCAGATGCAAGAAAACATACCGGAACATATTGTTAGCAATACCAGTTGATAACAACACATTACGCTGTGTTTTTAGCGTACAAACACCATACCAACATGTCCACAGATAGAAGTTGGACAGTACTGTGTTCAAGATGGATTTAATGAGACACAAATAAGACACAAGATAAACGGTATGTTACTACAGCTTTCACTACCGTTGATGCACCGAGCAGCCATGTTGGATTATGAGGTCGGTTTCGGTCGGGGTACTACGAGGTTCTCCAACTTCCCGAGTTGGAAATTCGACTTAAGGGGGCATTCCAGTTGTAATTTCTGACTGGGAACTCGTTAATCCCAACTTCTCCAGTCAAATTGAACGTACCATTAAAGCGCTAAAGCGTTTCAGACAGACATGAGAAAAAAAGTTATTTAACATTTAACTCGTCCAAATATGATCTGTTTTGAAAGTTCTGAAACATGGGTTTCTTACAACCAAATTGCCCAAAAATTGCATGGCTGCATGCATGTACTTTGTATGGAACCCACCAACATTCTTCACATGTAAAATTAATGATTATTTCCATTGAATTTTGGGTGTTTTATTCTATTTTATAGCATTTTGAATTTTCTTTTAAATGGTCTGATCTTAACTACTAGTCAAAATAATGCATCATTTTTGCTTTTTTAAACTAAAAAAAATGACATGTCATTTAAATTAGGTTTATTGATTATGAATAAAAAAAAGCGGTGAAAAAGTGACAAAAACATTTATAAAAGAATCAAAATAAGCAACAAAAATGCCGGAAAAAGTGCCAAATAAATGTTTCAGTAGAAACCCAAAATACAATTATGAACCTGAAAATGAGCACATTAAAGAACAGATTGAACTCTTTATGTCTGCAGAGTTTATCATAGTGATAATTCTTTATTGTCATTACATTGTAGATCATCTTCACGACAAGCAGATATACATACAGTGGTCTTAGATTATATTAGTATCAGTTAGATAGTTAGTATCACAGCTAGGTTTTCCCATTGACCAAGCCCCCCCTCACACCCAAATACCCCTTCACCCTCCCTCCCTCCATCCCTACACATACACCGATGTATTGACAACCGTCAAATACGCCACAGGTGCCAAACCGATAAAGAGAACACAGGAATAAATAAATAAATACATACATTACATAAATAAATAGCAACACGGTGTGTATATACCCACATACACACATGTAGCTCACCAGAAGACACTAGGTTCATACAGGCTTATTTTATACAGCCACAGGGCGTAATGTAACACAGCCACAGGCCAGACCAAGGCCACGTTATCATCATCAGTTAGTTTTTTTTAAAGCAAAACAGCCCACAGAGCAGGAACAATCTCATTGGTTCAGTTCAAATGTGTTGGGTGGGGCCTAAAAGAAACGCAAATGTTAGCTAATGCCTTCCATATACTAGATGACTCTGAACAGACTTTGAAAAGACTAAAGTCTGACACCATCTCACATCTAAAGACAATCATCTCACATCTAACGTTGAAGACATAATGTCATAATATGTAAAGACTGGGGATCTTGCAGGGTCACACATTGCACTACAACCAGATTCGTTTTGAAACATTTGTTCAAAAGATAGTCTCTTGAATGTAATAACAAAGACCACAAGCATCTAAATATGTTTTTAACATGAGAAATATGCAGTTTTGGGATTAAGGGCGATTTCCTGTCGCCATGATTTTCTATTATATCAGAAACAGTCAACATGTGAATACATAATCAGCCAGATAATCTGACTTTTCGGAAGTTTAGCCAAACCAATGAGAATAGTTCTACTTTCAGAGCCACTATATCTCCGAGGACGGACCAGAGAACTAAAGCTTCAGTCGGAGGGTTGGATTTGAAGTGTTCTGCTCGACAATCAGAGAGCAATGTTGAAATTAAATTGAGGCAGGTAACGTGGCCTAAGTCCGACTCTCATTTGGGTGAAAAGGGAAAACGGAGTGTAACACTGTACAAGTCCCTCATTGAGGTTAAAATACATCTCGCCATAGAGGGCAAATCAGCATGGGAAAAAAAACACACAAAAAGAAGAGAAGAGCAACGAAACCATTCGGACAAGGTGCAAAAATAATTAAAAACATATTCAAGATTTTTTAAAGCACTTTGGAGAGAAGAGCTATACAAATATAGCATAAGTAAGATAAACAAAGAAATACTAAACAATAGAAAATGCAAAGTATCAGTTAACCGAGGCTCCAGCGGGACGAATATCTCCCCGTTTTTATTTGGAAAACCATCCCAAACAGCTGTAAAGTGGTTCAGTTTAATGCAGCTCACAGACTTTCCATAGGCATACTCCGAACAAACAGACAAAACAAAGAAAATCAAAAGGAAAACACTGAACACAGTTGTGCTCCAAAATCCCATCTTTTACAACAACCTGTAAGTCAAACTTGAAGAAAAAAAAATGTATCCATTATTACTATAGAGGACTTCGATGTTGTTGCTGTGCGTGGAAAAAACAAACTCATGTCTGGCAGAAAGAGTTAGTTACGTAGTTTGTGATTTTATTGATGCTGTCACTAATGTGCTTTGGCTATGGAAAAGATGTCCAACAGCTCTTTAGATAGACAGACATCTCTTCCTTTTATTGAAACATTTTATTGTTAGATTATCATTTATTGCCTTGGTATTCAACGTTTATTCACTGTATATTGGATCTCTGGTTGAAAATATTATCTGTCTAAAACAGCATTATGGCTTTCAAGAGGAACTCTTAAACTTCCCCATCCTCCAACCAAACCTGGTCCTTTACATTCTGACAATAGTTTGATACATCCTACCTATATGTTAAAAGTGACTGTCTCATCTCGTTTAGAAACAAGCTACCTACAGTTTGAGCTATATTGAGACCGGTTTGAGCACACATTCTCTGGTGTGCATCCTGCAGTGGTAGATTTTGGGTCAGGGACAAAGTGACAACATCCTAAATATAAATCAGGGAATGGGAAAAAAGATTGAGAAAAAAATGTTAGAGTTTGTATCAGTCTATGTCTATAAAGCCCCTTGGCTGTTATTGTAATACAGTATATTACAGTAATAATTGTTTCAAGAGCCATTTTGGATTGTACAACCCCAAATCAGAAAAAGTTGGGACAGTATGGAAAACACAAATAAAAAAAGAAAGTAGTGATTTCTAAATGTACTTTGACTTGTATTTCATTGCAGACAATGTGAACATAAAATATTTAATGTTTTGTCTGGTCAACTTAATTCCATTTGTAAATATACATTCTTTCCTGTCATTCAGACCTGCAACACATTCCAAAAAAGGTTGGGACAGGAGCAATATAGGGCTAGTAATCAGGTAAATTGGTTAAATAATGATGTGATTTGAAACAGGTGATGTCAACAGGTGATAGTAATTATGATTTGGTACAAAAGCAGCATCCAAGAAAGGTCTAGTCCTTTAGGAGCAAAGATGGGCCGAGGATCGCCAGTTTGCCAACAAATACGTGAGAAAATTATTGAAATGTTTAAAAACAATGTTCCTCAAAGAAAGATAGGAAGATATTTGCTTATTTCACCTTCAACAGTGCATAACATAATTAAAAGATTCAAGGAATGTGGAGGAATTTCAGTGCGTAAAAGGACAAGGGCGCAAGCCTATGCTGAACAACCGTGATCTCCGAGCCCTGCATCAAGAATCATCATTCATCTATAAGCGATATCACCACATGGGCTCAGGACTACTTTGGCAAACCTTTGTCAAGTACCACAATACGTAGTTACATCCACAAATGCCAGTTAAAACTGTACTGTGCCAAAAGGAAGCCCTATGTTAACAGTGTCCAGAAGCACCGTCGACTTCTCTGGGCTCGGAGGCATCTGGGATGGACCATCACACAGTGGAAACGTGTACTGTGGTCAGATGAATCAGTATTTCAGGTATTTTTTGGGAGAAATGGACGCTGTGTGCTCCGGACCAAAGAAGAAAAGGATCATCCAGACTGTTACCAGCAACAAGTCCAAAAGCCAGGGTCTGTCATGGTATGGGGTTGTGTCAGTGCCCTTGGCAAAGGTAACTTGCACTACTGTGATGGCACCATTAATGCTGAAAAGTACATAGAGATTTTGGAGCACAATATGCTGCCTTCAAGAAGACATCTTTTCCAGGGACGTCCATGCATATTTCAACAAGATAATGCAAAACCACATTCTGCAAACATTACAAACTCCTGGCTGCGGAGGAAGAGGATACGGGTACTTGACTGGCCTGCCTGCAGTCCAATAGAGAATGTGTGACGCATTTTGAAGCGCAAAATGTGACAATGAAGACCCCGTACTGTTGCCCACCTTAAGACTTGTTTGCAGCAAGAATGGGACAAAATGACACCTGAAACACTTCATCATTTGGTGTCTTCAGTCCCTAAAGGTCTTTTAAGTGTTGTGAAAAGGAATGGCAACATTACAAAGTGGTAAATGCTTTACTGTTGAAATGTGTTGCAAGAACCAAAATTGGAATTTTGTTTATTTGAAAAAAAAACCAATAAAAGTCATGAGGAACACATTAAATGATGTGCTGTTGTATTGTCTGCAATGAAATACAAGTCAAAGTACATTTAGAAATCACTACTTTTTTTTTTTTATTTGTGTTTTCAATACTGTCCCAACTTTTTCTGATTTGGGGTTGTATTTGTTTTGAGCCTCCTGCCACTTGGGGCAGTAGTTCACTGTCAATTAGACTAAGGATTATACTCAAGCGTCCAAAATGTCCAAAAAGGCGTCCAAAAAGGCGTCCAAAAAGGCGTCCAAAAAGGCGTCCAAAAAGGCATTAAAAAAAGCGTTGAACGTTGGAAAGAGCGTCCAAAAAAGCGTCAAAAAGTGTTGAAAAAAGCACTAACACCTTGAAAAAAATATAAGCGTAGAAAAAATGTCAAAAGATTTTTTTTTTTAAATACGTCAAATTGGTCAATAAAGCGTAGGATAAAGTAGTATAGTGGTATACAGAGAGACTGAGTGGACTGGTTATAGTGGGACAGTCTTTATATTTAAAACACTGGACATTTGGTCATCTATTGTATGCATCTAAAACAAACTTCTAGCAATCGGCAACCGTGGTGGCTGTTCGTTTGATAGCAAACTACAATTGAAAATGTGACAAAAAACATTCAAAGTAAAAGTTTTGTCGTTCAGACGAATATTAGGGTTGTCAATCGATTAAAAAAATGTAATCAAATTAATTACAGACTCTGTGATTAATTAATCTAAATTAATCACATACATAATTTTTTCTGTGAAAGTATTTTAAATATTTCAATTAAAATGAATCAATGAATAATCAGCATTAGTGACATTAAAGTTAAAAAACTCTTTTTATTATTATTTTCACTGTTCAAATAATGACCATATATATATATATATATATATATATATATATATATATATATATATATATATATAAATAAAACAATCAACAATATGACCTAATATGCTGAGGAAATAAATTCAAAAGGGTATTTTACAATAACTATGAATGCACCGCAAGGCTGTAGGTTATCAGTTTCATTGAACACACCGCCTCTGTCTGTTTTTCCAACAACGGCAGAAACAGTCAAACTTTACACCGTTTAGTGTTAGCTGTCAGCATTTTAACCGTGTTTAATCCAGCTACTAGCTAGCGGTAGGCTAACGTTACCTGCTGTTGAGTGTAGTTTTAACTAGCGTCACGTGCAGCGATGTTTCTGTTGCCTGTCCCTCCTTCATTTTACAGTCGAATGGTGGCTAGAACAGCTCCGGGTGAAAGGTCAATATGGAATGGATTAATCTGCGTTATTTTTTTTAAGGCGTTATTTTTTTCTCAGATTAATTAATCAAAATGAACGTGTTCTTTTGACAGCCCTACTCAACATATAAAACCTTTCTTTGTATTTTAACAGAATCTGTTACATTTAGGATGACTCCATACTCAGGCGCTAAATACTTAATAAGTATTCTGCTGCTCAACACAGCAAAGACGGGAAAGTGAAGCGAAAGGCTAACCTGTTAGCCACACAAACGCTCAAAACCCTACGCTTTTCTAATTTAACAATACAGTCTGCACATTAAATATCCAATAAAACATCCATTAAAGTTCAGTTTTTGTTTTAAAAATGTAAGCATGGCAAATGAGAACACGAATCTAGGCAACTGATGTAGACAAAGAGCTCTGATCTTTGACACCATGCAGTTGTTTTATGTACAATGGAGTCGATATAAACCCAGCACCAGATTGAATGCCCGCTCCAACAAATTCATCAGTCTCATGTTTCGTTTGAACGGATGGACAAAACACATTTGATCAGATCTCTTTGCTTTGACATTTCCGTTCATGTTGGTGTTTACTCAAATGCAGTCATCTGTCTAATCGTATGTGAAACTCACTGGCAGCTTTTCTCGTAGCGAACAAAAGTCGACAAGTGCCAAAGCTGACAAAAATCTGACATTCTGATGTTAAAATGTTCAGCTGCTGCGATCAGGGCTTTAAATTAACTTTTTTGATCACAAACCAACGTGGCTAGCAGATATTTTAAAGTTACCAGCCAATCAGATGTTCCACTAGCTACATGTTTTCCTAACTAATTTTACTACCTAATTTCTGGTTTGTTTGCGCTGTTTCGTTTGTCTACTCCGTTTTAGCGTAGCTTGTAATCAATACCACACACCATAGGAACGTATGTAATGGTTGTAAGACACATCAAGCAAACGTTTCCCAGCCAAGCCAACACAAAACCGCCCAAGATTCTTGGTGGAAAACAGACCAATCTGGCAACACAAGAAAAAGCAAAATATGCACAGCAGTAACCGGGGTACGGTCTTACCCCGGTTAGTGAATAATCGGGTTATGCCAGTTCTCCCTCACCCTGTATATATGAGTGCTGAAAAATGGGAAGAATGACAGGAGTAACTCTCTGGTACAGTAGCTACTGTACAACTGGTCAGAATAAACAGAACGAGCCAATGAGCCCTTTAGCTATCTAACTGCTAACTAGCCGAATGGCCGGCCAATAAAATAGTAAAATTTAACAACATAATGTTTCAGTCACACACTCTTGTCACAGTATATGAAAGCACAGCATTCCAAATCAGAGACAAATTTGTTCTCCTCATTATCTGTAAGCAGTGTCGCATGAAGGCATTCATTTTATCACGTATGGTGGAATTAGCCATCTAGCCAGAGACACAGCGTTGACAGCCCTAAAGATGGACGATCTGTTGAGCCATCTCCCGGTGTCCGCTGCTCGGCGGGGATTGAAGCAGTTTTGTTGTTATAGCAATGGTCACAGCGCTGACGGATTATTTCCAGTGGTGGGGAGGGACAGTTATAACCTACGAGCATGCGCAGACACTTAACCCGACCATACTCTGGTTAAGGTGTATACATACCCCGGTTACTACTACCTCTGTTAACGATTCTAACCGGGGTAAGGTGTTTACATGGCATTTAACATACCGGGGTATTGCCTTAACCTGAATATAATTATTTTTTTAAACTGCATGTAAATGCACTGACTGACTTGTCGCATCGTTTCTGCAGCATGTCGATTCGAACAGACAGTGTTTTTTGCTTCAGTCATGACCAGCCAAATTGGCTAACTTTCCAATGTTACATGCCAAAAAACTCGCATTTGGCAGGTTGGCGGGTGTTAATTTAAAGCCCTGGCTGCGATCAAATGCAAAAACATGTACCGATGCTTTCCATCGGCCTTAAAAAAGTTGATCTGTAAAAATCTGTGATAAATAGTTGAATTAATAAAGAGCCTTTAAGAATAAGGACTAGACTCTTTAAACACTGTCTTACAAAGAACACTTCTGATACAGACAAACACTTAGGTAGGTAGCACTGTGGTGGAGTAAGTTATTGCCCAAAAATCCCAATAAAGTCCTACTTTAAACTCTAAACAGTTACCACGAGACTGTCCTCCTCCAAAAAACATCCACATGGGTCGTTTGTTCAAGCAGCAATTATGAGTCATATTTACGTTTATAGTGGTGGTGCCCTCTAGTGGCCGTAGTAGTTATGACGGGAGCAAAGCAGGAAGTAAGGTGACGAATTGGGTTGGTTGATGGGTTAAACAAACACTTGACTTTCATCCAGGAGACCGGGGTTCATATCCCGTTTGAAAATAAAAGTAAACAGTGAGATTTTTTTTACTTTACGGAACAACAACAAACAACGTCAAGTTCAGGAAGTGAAGTAACATCTGATTTTAACCCAAACCACCATCTTTTTCTAAATTTAACCAAGTAGTAGTAGTTTTCGTGCCTACACCTAACCAAACTAAAACAGTGACTTTTATGTTCAAATCCAAGAGTGTTATGTTCTCTGGTTTATATATGAGAACGGAAAACACTCCAGTGGGTTGTATACAGTAAGAGGGTAGGAACATTTTGTGGTTTGGAGGACTTGTTGCAACAACAACACTCATAACATAGAAATAAAATGGGTTTCTTTACATTTCTATGCTCGAGACTGCTAATCTCTCTGCAACAATTCCATTGTTTTTTACTCAAATAGAAATTCTATCACCCAGGACTGAAATCTTAAGGACTGCCACTTTAAGGACCTGCTGAGCATCAGCCTTCCTAAATGTAATTAATGGTAGAGGACTTAAAACAATATGAATTTGAATATGGCTCACACAGTCCTGCATGCAATAGCCCCGAATAAGACGAGTGAACACACATCTACTTCACACAGAACACTGTGAATGAAAATCAAAGCATCTTTTCCTCCATGCACACCTGGTGAAAAGTTCTGGTCAATGCAATTGGTGCTGCTGTCCCGTAAATCATGTAACCCAGAGTTTATCGACGTGTTAAATGAGTTTCCTTAAAAACCTTCCCATTAAAGGATAAATGTGTGATGAGTAGGGGTGGAACGGTACATGTATTCGTATTGAACCGAACCGGTACAGGCGTCTCGTTTCGGCACATGAATTTACACGGAGAATACACGGTATAAAAATAAATAAAAGTTGCGTGCAAATGAATGAATGTAATGCAGAACTACTGTTAGATACGCGCTTCTTTAGGGACACGGACACCTAATCTGTAGCCCCCCTTAGCTCCCTCCGAGCTCCGCCTAGCTACATGTCGAGTCGGTCCAGTCAGTGCCGATAGTCTTCCTCTATCACTCTGGGTCCAGTGAGTCCACACGAAGCAAACTAGTCCCTTCCATATACAACCAAACACGGACGTAGCTGTATCCCTTCTTGCCTCGACCACAAATGGCCTCCAGGCCTGTTTGCCTCGCTGTTAGCTCCGCCGTTAGCTAGTTGTTAGCTCTGCTGTTTGCTCCGTTGTTAGCTGTTAGCTCCGGCGTTAGCTGTTAGCTCCGCCGTTAGCTCTGCTGTTTGCTCTTTGAGCTTGAGTTCAAGTCAAGTCTCAAGTCTTTGAGCTTGAGTCCAAGTCAAGTCTCTTAATAAGTAATAATGAGTAAATAAATAATAAGTGTTGCATCACATACGCACACGCACACACACACGCACACATACACACACTATAACAGCAGGCCCTGACAGGATGAGGACAGAGTACAGGTACACAGGACCTAAAATTTCCACACTTTTAGAAACTTTCCCCCCCACCATACAAGGGTTAAACAAACGCTCATTTATATTTCATAAGGAAGACAGTCGGAGTTAACCTCCCGTAACGTTAGCTCGTAGCTAAACCAAGAAGCAAGCTAACGGTAACATCAGATGGTCAATGCTGAGCTAACGTAAAACATGTTTACTGACCTGTCAGGATGCGTTTTCAGATGCCTGATAAAATAAGATGTGGTTGAGCCAGAATCTTTTATCTTGAGACCGCATATTTTGCATTGAGTGCTTCTTTTGTTTGGGCCGTCGTTTTGAAAGCTTACGATGAATGGCACAACAGCGGCCGGTGCAGTCAACATGTTTGTTCGCTGTCCTCTAATGTGTGGCCGCGCGCAGCAGATACATAGTACGTTACGTCGTGGGCAGGTTATAGGTAACGGAGGGAGCGGAATAACAGCGAGCTCATCAGTCGTTTCCTAAAAATAAACATTGTTCACGAGTCCCGCAGCTCGAGTCCGAGTCGAGTCTGAAGTCACTGTGTGTGCGACTTAAGTCGAACTCGAGTCCGAGTCTCAAACTCGAGTCCCCATCTCTGGGTGGTACAGCCTGAGACATGCACAACAACAAAAAATTGCCTAATGCATTTTTGTTTTGCCTTTCCCTCCATTGTACCAAACCAAACCGTGATGTCTGAACCGAGGTATGAACCGAACCGTGACTTCTGTGTACCGTTCCACCCCTAATGAGTAGTCTTTTCTTCGGTCTGTAAAAATCTACTTATTGCAGATACGACTTTATTCCAAAGATGCACTCCTAAAAAAACTACATTTCACGGGCGTCTTTCTACTCTCGTTTCTGATTATACTCAAAAAAAGCAGAATGGTCTGGTGGCCTATCTGCAGCTCCGGACCATGAGTTAGAGGCCTGTATACGGTATGGAGCCATGCTGAAAGTGCAAGTAAAGAAGGGAAGGAGGAAAAGACAGAAAGTGGGGAAGACTGTGACAAATCTCGGACTGAAGAAGAGCACAGGAAAGGCAAGTCAAGGTAGAAAAGACAGAAGTATTCAGAGAAAAACAGCAAGAAACTTACAGGGTAATTTAGTTTTTTTTCAAACTGGACCCTATTTTCCCATGCATTGGTGTCTAAGTGATGGATGGGAACACTTTCTCCACTGACAGACTCAGATTATTATTCTAAGTGTCTGACAACATTATGGAAAGGATCCCTACAGATATATACCTTTTTGTTTAAGAGTAAGATCCTTTTTGTTAAACCAGAAACAGGTCTGAAATCGCTATCACCAAACCCACCAGACTCCATGTAAATAATCAGTACTTTTAGCGTGTATAGAGCCAGCACATATCCACATGTAAATGGGTGAATTAAGGGTTTATTTCAACCAAACCAGAGTGGTGATTGCTGGAACAGTAGAAAGACGAACCAGGATGGCTTTTTGGTAGTTTGGTAGTTTTATTTTGTTTCTCTCGACTTTGAATGAAGTGTGTTTCATGATGATAACAGTACTGTTCATTTACATGGATTCTGGTGGGTTTGGTGATTTCGGGGCTGTTTCATGTTAAACAAAAATGATCTTACTCTTTAACCACAAGGTCCATCTCTGTAGGGATCATTTCCATAATTTTGTCAGACACTTAGAATAATAATCTGAGCCTGTCAACGTTACATTGCAGTTTCGTCTTGCTTAATACTGGACCAATTTCACACACTAAGACATAAAAAATGAGAAAATGAGAGTCCATGTTGAAAAAAAACCCTGAAGTAACCCTTCAAGAAGAGAAGAAAAGACAGCAGCACAAAAAAGCTCTCAGGGAGTTTAACAGACAAGCGGGGCTTTGTGCTGGCTCGGTCATAATAGAGTAAGAACAAGTCGAAACGCACATACAGACACACACATGCACGTACATATACACCGTGCCTTTAAGTCTCCAAAGCCTCATTGGTTCCCAGTGCTGCCTGGCTGAGTGAGCGGTGTAAAAAGATCATCATCTCTGCGTCTTGCCCTTTCAATCCCTCCTTTCTGCATCTCTCACACTAAAAATCCTCCTCTAATCACCATCCCACTGCCTCGTCTTGTCCATCCCCGTCTCCATCTCCGTCTGTCATTGCAGTCCGGTTTTTGTGAAAGCAGAATCGCACAAAAAGCACAAGAAGAAGTAGAAGTAGGGCGTGGTTTTATATTTTTCAGGGTGTCTGGATTGGTCGAGGGGTTTAAGGGTCAGGTCATTGGCGGGGGGAACTAATGGGGGAGCGGCACCAGGATATCCACGTAGTTGATGGGGAAGAAGCCCGACTGGCCGTTGATCATGCCCTCGTACCAGTTGTCATCAATCTGATTGGTCAGGGTGATGATGTCGCCCTCTTTGAAGCCCAACTCGCCCTCGTTCTCTGGTTCAAAGTCGTAGAGCGCTCGGCAACACGGCTGGTCCATGGGAGCTGGGGGGGGGGGGGGGGCACAAGCCAAAAATATATGAATTGTAGGCCTGTAAAAATTATAACATAATTGTCAAATTTTTACATACCTTTTCTGCATCACATTATGGTGCAAATGTCTTTATGTACTGTATATAAAGGAAATTATAATTATATATTATTTTATAGTTCTTTTTTTGGGGGGGGAGGGGGTTTGGGGGAAGTTTTCATTACCCCCCCCCCCCCCATAGATTATGCCTATGGGATTATACTTTGGGTTCAACATTGGGGGACTGAGATCTCCAACTATCTAGAGAGGTCCCGGGACATGTCTGCATGGATTGAAAACACGACATAAAAATCTTGACGACGTAACGAAAACGTTAAAAAAAGCCAAAAGTACAGTATATGAATTGTAGGCTTTTACATACCTTTTCCCACATTACCCCCCCCCCCCCCCCCCCAACTATCCAGGGACATGTCTGCATATTTTGTAAAAAAAATTAAAAGAAGCGACAACATTGCTCAAAAAACCCTTGCAAAGGCTACAAAAACTCAGAAAAAGTGGAAAGAGTGGACTCCCAGCCTGTGTACCTGGTGATCTTCCGGGCGATTTGGCCGAGTGTATCCCCCCGTTGTGGCTCTCGCTCGACGGCAGCAGCTCCAGAGTCATTCTGGGTTTGGGAGTGAACTCCTTCCTTGGTTTATTGGACACTTCTTTTATCCTGGAGGGACCCATTATCAATATTTAATATGTTTGTTTGTGTATGTATGCACATATCACCAAGGCAAATTCCACATACAGTAACTACTGTGGCAATAAACACTAGGGCTGCACGATATGAGGAAAATATGCAGTGTGTCTCAAACCGCGCACAGGCAGTACAATTTGTACACTACGTACTGAATTGCATAGTGCGTAAATTTCAACAGGGGAGTGTTGTCTCAAATCGCGCACAGCCGTTGTGCACTTACCGGAAGTGACAATCACAACATTTCACCCCTTCTTCTTTTTCTTCTGTGGAATTGTGAATTTCACCGGGTGAGAGCATTCCCACCTATTGTTTCCCGTGAAAAATACATTCCTGCTTTGTTCTTGATATTTTAATAAAAATGAATGTGATTTTATTGATTGTTGCGTGCATTTGCCCCATGTCACGCAAGGATCAGACGATTGCGACGCCACCGTCGTGTCATCCGCCTCTTATTAGCTAGAAAACGTAACAGTATCTTGATATTCTTTTTTTGTTGTTGTTGCTCCTTATTCAATGTTTTCTATTAATTAATTCTATTTATTCTTTGCTGACCCCTCTCTTTTGCTTTTATGCACATTTTATGTCTCTGTTTAAAAAATAAGTAATGTATTACTGTTCATTTGAGTAGTAATTGTAATGCTCAACTGTTTGAGAAAATCCTTGCTAGCACATAACAGTAAGGTACCAATACACGTTATAATAACCGATATTAACCAAATTAACATACAGGTGGCTTATATCTTATACAAGTATCGCAAAAAGACCCATGTTCAACTTACATATGTATTGCTCCATTGCGGAACTCGCCACTGCGTCCTCGGTCACCATTATCGAACATTTTGGCCCCTCCCCTTCCTCTACGTAGCCAAGATGACAACCGTTGAGGGTGGAAAGTGTCCATCGTTCCACACTCAACATTTTGACCGTTATGAGTGCACCAGGAGGGTGGCTGGCGTCTCCCTTAGAGATAGGGTGAGAAGCTCAGTCATCCGTGAGGAGCTCGGAGTAGAGCCGCTGCTCCTTCACGTCGAAAGGAGCCAGTTGAGGTGGCTCGGGCATCTGGTAAGGATGCCCCCTGGGCGCCTCCCTAGGGAGGTGTTCCAGGCACGTCCAGCTGGGAGGAGACCTCGGGGAAGACCCAGGTCTAGGTGGAGGGATTACATCTCCAACCTGGCCTGGGAACGCCTCGGGATCCCCCAGTCAGAGCTGGTTAATGTGGCTCGGGAAAGGGAAGTTTGGGGTCCCTGCTGGAGCTGCTCCCCCCGCGACCCGACACCGCATAAGCGGACGGAATGGCGGAAGATGGATGGATGGATGGATGGATGAGTGCACCATCTGGGTACTTGTAGTGCACTGCATTTGACCACACTTCGACAGTGTAAACACACTATGTACTCATAATAGCTAGTGTAAGTACAGAAGCGCACGATTTGAGACACAGCAATGCTATAGCAATAACATGTTGAATACCGCAATAACGGTATTACTTGCGATACATAAATGGATATTAAAGTGTTCTGAGTTCTGCTGCTTTCAGTGTTCTGCTAAAATACAACAAACTGCTTGTTGTATTTCAAACAAATGAAAGGAAATCATTTCCAACATTCTTATATTGAACAAATTAAACTTTGAATTAAACATAAAAGGCAGCACTAAAAAAACAATGACAGTTACATGTTAAAGTGCAGTTTTCTACTTTCTTTTATTTCAACTAACACCAATCGCGATGACGATAAAAGAACGATATATTGTGCAACTCTAATAAGTACCTTTCTGATTCTGATACAGTAGAATAAAAAAGGTTTGTCTATCCACACTTATCTGATTGTATGTTTATGGGTTTGTTTTAAAAAAATCACAGGTAGACAGATAGATCCATACCTGTCCTCCATTTTACTGGCGAGCTGTTGGAGGATTTCGGCCGAGCGGCTGTGGTATTCCAGCTGAGCCTGAACCAATGCTGCCAGCTGGCTCACCTGCTCTATCTACAACACACACACACACACACACACACACACACACACACACACACACACACACACACACACACACACACACACACACACACACACACACACACACACACAAACACACACAAACACACACTTTTTTTTCTCTCCCCCTGTTCTGTACCCATGCTGGGCCTGGGTCTGGCTTGGCACAGCATGGCACAGGAACACACGGATAACTATAACTATGTCAACGTCAACTAAGGACAGGGTGAATATTGTATCATGTTTGTGTCCATATTGTGGACAAGATATCCATGTTTTTTGTTTTGTGTTTTGTTTAAAAAAGGTGATTTTGCAGTTTCCCTCAGGGGGAAATCGGATCATATTTCTGTTTCCACTTGTGTTTAAAGTGTTTTGTGTTTGTTGTTTTAACATCGCTTAGCTCTTACTTTTTCTGTAAATGTCCACTCATGTCACTCCAACCCAGTCTCACGTCAGTTCGTGATGGCATCACAAAAACTATTAGATCGTGATACCATCACGTAATTGTGAAGATTTTCGTGATGGAGTCACGTTTTTTAAACTAATGTATTTTAATGAGAAGCATCGTTCATGATTACAGCACGAATCTTTCTGCCAATCGGCTGCAGCAGAGAAGCTGGATACAGCTGCACTATTATTGGTATTTTTAGCCCAATAATCGCTGTTTTTATCAACATTTATTCTCCAGATGTTATCATGGTTTTTATGTATTTCTTTTAATGTTATTATTTCGGTCTATTTTGCCCAGGGAAGCTGGATGGCTTTATGTTTATTGATATTTTTAAACTATAACTTACATCTATCAACATTTATTTAGATGTTATCATGGTATTCATTTCTTTATTTTAATAATATTATTTTGGTCTTATTACCGGTGAAATATTACAGTAAATAAGACAGAACAGTGGGCTATGATATGAGCCGAGCTGGGCGCATTCAAAGCAGATATCCCACAATGCAAAGCAGCCATTCATTCAGAGAATCGGACAGTGATCAGCGGGTCTTTAACGCCAGTATCGCTTCAATGTTCATATATAATCAGTGATTTAGTCACCAGCAACAACACGTTGCTCAGTTTTATTCCAGTAAGTTATGCAGCATAATAACGTCTAAAAAAAATCAGCTGAAGACTCGGAAGTGACTAGTATGTACCGCTCCGCAGATAGGAAAATACAAATACATAATATTCGTAATATTGATGTTTTTGTCTAACAATGAAGATAATAATAATAATAAAATACAGTTTCATGTATTTGTCTCATGTACTGTTTAATAACGTTTAAAAAAATCAGCTGAAGACTCCGGAAGTGACGTAATAATTACTGCTCTGAGTCTGTGAAAGATTGCTGCACGTTGTACGTGAGAATTTATACAATAAAAATACCAATAATGAAAAAATAGTGTTTTATGCTAAGCACGTTGATTTGCCTTGTATATACTATATAAACAACCTACAGATGAGTGTTAGAAATACAGCCTAATGGCCTGTTTGACTACTTTTGCATTTGTTTTTTTTGAAAATTAAAATGATGTTGTAGGACTATATCAAACATATTGTTGGAAAGGTCTAAACCTCCACAGTAACATATGTCAGTCTGAAGAGGATCCATTACTCCTACTCTGAAAGATTGACCTCTGAACCTTGAACCTATTATTATTTATTATTAATAACCTATTATCTTCATTGTTAGACAAAAACATCAATATTACGAATATTATGTATTTGTATTTTTCCTATCTGCGGAGCGGTACATACTAGTCACTTCCGAGTCTTCAGCTGATTTTTTTTAAACGTTATTACGCTGCATAACTTACTGGAATAAAACTGAGCAACGTGTTGTTGCTGGTGACTAAATCACTGATTATATATGAACATTGAAGCGATACTGGCGTTAAAGACCCGCTGATCACTGTCCGATTCTCTGAATGAATGGCTGCTTTGCATTGTGGGATATCTGCTTTGAATGCGCCCAGCTCGGCTCATATCATAGCCCACTGTTCTGTCTTATTTACTGTAATATTTCTCCGGTAATAAGACCAAAATAATATTATTAAAATAAAGAAATGAATACCATGATAACATCTAAATAAATGTTGATAGATGTAAGTTATAGTTTAAAAATATCAATAAACATAAAGCCATCCAGCTTCCCTGGGCAAAATAGACCGAAATAATAACATTAAAAGAAATACATAAAAACCATGATAACATCTGGAGAATAAATGTTGATTAAAACAGCGATTATTGGGCTAAAAATACCAATAATAGTGCAGCTGTATCCAGCTTTTCTGCTGCAGCCGATTGGCAGAAAGATTCGTGCTGTAATCATGAACGATGCTTCTCATTAAAATACATTAGTTTAAAAAACGTGACTCCATCACGAAAATCTTCACAATTACGTGATGGTACCACGATCTAACAGATTTATTTTCGTGATGCCATCACGAACTGACGTGAGACTGGGTTGGTCACTCACTGGAGCAGAGCAGCGCATATTAAAGGGTAACTTTGGTAGTTTTTACCCCTTGTTTTTGTTTCTGAGTGACTGATTGGGACATCAATGTATGCAATTGGTCCCGTATTAACCAAGACCGCTGCAGTCGGAAGCATTTTAAACGGTTCATACTTTCAAAGACTGTTGCTCCAATCAGTCACATAGACACAAAAACATGGTTTAAAACCCTACAGTTACCCCTAATAATGGGCAGATGACTTGACTTTGAAAGTCTTTGTTGGTTGCAGCCCTGTAGCAGAGGTAAATAAAGTCCTTACGTCGCTCTCCAGCAGGTTGAACATGCTCTGCTCGGCGACCTCTTTGCTCTCGTCAAACTTCTCCAGCGCCTGTTTGAGTTCGTCGTCCTGGACCCCTTTCCCCTGGCGCTTCTTCTTGTAATCAAAGTCCAGACGCCGGCCCTCCATCTTTTTCAGATGGTGCTGCAGCGTAGAGGGGAAACAAGATGGAAAACAAATCACTACGGAGAACGTTAACGATTCATGAAGATGTCTCATTTGTATCTAGTAAAGTTCTTACACAGCATCCGTACTCTGCAGTTTCTTTAACTTCCATTACTGCTTAAATGTTTCAGATACATTAAGGCTGGGGGTCCCAAACGTTTTAATGTGAATGAGGGTCCGTGTAACGCTTATCAGTTCAATTTTCTAAACACAAACGGACATTTGGAAAAACAGAATAATGGGTTCAAATATCCAATTTTTCATTTTTTTCCACCTTGAGAAATAAAAAAATTGGATCTTTAACCTGTTTTTCCAATTTTCTGTTTTTATCCAGAGGATCGGAAATTTAGAAAATTACAAAATTGCGTCTGGGCTCCAATTATTCAATACTGCAATGATATTCTCTCCCTTGTTCCGCCTAGCTCCGCCCCACCCTGCCCCCCATTCGAGCACATTCAGCAGCCAGACCGAAAGACAGAATGAGAATGGACGATGTGTTGGAGGTCGAATAACGAAAAAAAAAACGAAACGAAAAAAACGTTCACCAAGAGGTGAAACGCTGTCAATATCCAGCACAGACTTGAATCAAGATCGCCTAGTGTCTATATGTAAAGTGTCATCCTCCGCCCCTACACAGGACCACAGGATTTCCACAGGCTGCGGAACTACTGCGGAACGGCTCCGGAACGTCGGCGGAGTAAATCGGTTTCCATTAAAGTCAACGTGTGTATTTCCACCAGCTGCGTAACGGCTGCGTTGCGACTCCGGCACAGCTCCGGCGGTCGCAGCCCTGCGGATCAGATACGCAGAGCTTCTATTTTTGCCGGACGCCGGAGAGCTCCGCAGCAATTCAGCACACGGCAGATAGTGCGGGACAGGAAGTCGAGCACAGAAACAAAATAAAACATCCGGTTAACTTTCAAAATAAAATACACCGTGCTCACGAAGGATCATATTTCCCTTCACTACACCTTGAAAACACGGCACGGAGTTGTTTCCTCTCTACTCCTCGGAATAGAAACAAACTGTTGGTGGTTTTGTGGTTCTATTCTGCGTGAATTCGCGAGATCTAGTGGGTCCTCGTGACTACAGCTGTCAGTCCTGGCCGCAGCCGTTCCGCAACAACTCCGGATCCGGTTGGTATTGACGGACGGCGGACCACGGAGACGTTCCGCAGCGGAGACGTTCCGCAACAGTTACGCAGCCGGTGGAAATCCTGGGTCAGAGGCCGAGTGGCAATCGAGTCGGGACTTTTCCCGGTAGCGTCTGTTTCGAGGCCGCGAGGGCCGTTCTGATAATAGTTATAGGCTACATTGCAAGTTCTTAGCCACACCATCCGCTGCCCGGCCGCTGCCCGCTGGTCAGCCTCTGCTCAACGTACGGCGGGACGCAGCAGCCTCTTATTTCAATGGGGAAGCCAAAAAAGAAAAGGGAAAGTGGCGCTGAGATGGTCAGACTCAAAAGAAAAAAAGGGATTGTTGTTGCTATGCTGTGTTGTTCATTCATTCACCATCCGAACATTCATCTCCCCTCTTCTCAACAAGATTCCGAATTAGCTATATTCTCGTAATTATCCAGCGTTGACATGACTGCCCCTAGTCCTCCTGAATGCCTGCCTAAACACATCCAGACACACCCACGATAACAGCCAACCAATCGTTGGTAACTAGGCAGAACGAGGGAGAGAATATCATTGCAGTATTGAATAATTGGAGCCCAGACGCAATTTTGTAATTTTCTAAATTTCCGATCCTCTGGATAAAAACAGAAAATTGGAAAAACAGGTTAAAGATCCAATTTTTTAATTTCTCAAGGTGGAAAAAAATTAAAAATTGAATATTTGGACCCATTTTTCTGTTTTTCCAAATGTCCGTTTGTGTTTCGAAAATTGAACTGATAAGCGTTACATGGACCAATGACCCCTAAACTGAGCAAAATTAAAACACAGACCCCCATCTGATAAGATTTCGTCCCAAAAAGAAGAAGAAAAAGGAAGTCGGAAAGAAATTTCAAGAAAAAAAGAACAAATATTTAAGAGAGAATTCATAATATTCCAAGAAAAAAAATCATAATATTCCAAGAAAAAAGTCTTAATATTTCAATATAAAAATAAATATGAAACCCATGACCAAAAACAGTCATACATTCTGTCTTTGTGTTACTTTTGGATGGAATTAAAGTGAAAATAATGATTCCTCTTTTTGCTGGGGACCCCCTGGACCCAGCTCAAGGACCCCTGGAGGTCATCAGACCCCACTTTGGGAACCACTACTTTAAGGTCTCCTTTCGTTTCCTCTGAAGCCTTAAAACAGGGAAGCAGGACCGTAGGTTTCCTCACCTGGATCTCTTTGAGGTCTTTGTCGTGGAGGTTCTGCAGCGGGTCAATGAAGTTCTGTTTGACCTCCATGTCCAGTGCATCCTTCACCTCGCCCAGCTCCTTCATCGCCTCGCTGGCATCGATTAGAGCCAGGCCTGGAAGGACCGCGTGTGTGTAGGGGGGGGGGGGGGGGGGGGGGGGGGGGAGGAGACACAGAGAGAGAAGGAGACAGACAGACAGAGAGACAGACAAACAGAGGGAAATATATAATGAGAGAGAGACAGAGAGACATATATATATATATATATAGAAAGAGAGATAGAGAGAGAGAGAGAAATGTATATATATATAAAGAGAGAGACAGAGAGAGAGAGAAGGAGGCAGAGAGAGAGAGGGGAGGAAGAGAGAGAAATATATATATACATAGATGAAGAGAGAGAGACAGAGTGGGAGAGAGAGAGAGAAATATATATATATATATATATATATAGAGAGAGAGAGAGAGAGAGGGAGATATATATATATATATATATATATATATATATATATATATATATATATATATATATATATATAGAGAGAGAGAGAGAGAGAGACAGAGAGAGAGAGAGAGGAGAGGAAGAATGGAGCAGAGTAAGAAAAAATACCCATTCATTTACAAAGTTGTTGAAGCACTTCTATTGTTTGGATTGGAATAAAACTCATTTAAATCATCGGCATAAATGAAGACAAATGATAAAACGTCAAAAGGAACAAGCCTGTGTTCATCAAGGGGCATTTCAGCAAGAACCATCCAATAACCCAGCATCAGTATGGAGGACTAAAGCTGTCATAATAATGGAGAACTAAATCAAAACCAAAAAAATTGTGAACAAAAATGAATACATAATGAAAAAAAATGTTTACAAAAATAATTATGTAATTTGTCAAATTTATAAATACATTTTATTTTCTGTTTTGTGCATTTCATTTGATTATTTTCAAATTAAACTGCAAATGTATTTGGTAACTGATGCTTTTATTCCTATATTGGCACTGATTTTAATATTTTAACTTTTTTCAGTGTGTTTTGTTTTATGTTGATTACATTTTCTTATCGTAAAGCACGTTGTGCTGCATGTCTTGTTTGAAAGGTGCTATAAATAAAGTTATTTCTATCTATAAATGTGTACATTCCTACTTACCGAAGCTGGACTCCTCCCCTAACTCCCGTCCGAACCTCAACATGGCATCTCCCAGGACGGACTCGGCCTGCGGGTACCCGGGTCCCTTCTCCTGCCCGCGGATCTTTGACATGGTGCTGATCATACTCAGCTTGGCTCTGGACGCTGCGGAGCGGCCATGACGCTTACGTTATGAGTGACTGATGCTGCATGAGGCCATGATCACATTTGGCATCTTTTTTGAGAGGAAAAGGTGGCTAGGGCGCTTTTTTAGTAAAACACAAAGAAGCCGGCAGCGTTTTGGTTTCAAAAAGTAGCTGAGAGCGTCTTTTGTTGCTATAACAACAGTTACTGCTACAGTATCCACGACTCTGAATATCTTTTTTTTCTAAGTTTTGTCATTTAAAAAAAAGAAACGTTTTTGTCGTTTTTTTTAGGACGTTTTTTTGTTGCTTTTAACATTCTTGAAGAGAAGAAACATCTGTTGCTATAACAATAGCTACTGCAAGATTATCCTAGAGCGCTATGTGGAGTGGTGCTAACGTTAGATAAAACAAAGCGGTGGAGCGAGCTAGAGAAAGAACAGAGAGAGGGAGAGAGAGAGAGAGAGAGAGGGGGGGGGGGTGCTAACGTTACATAAAACAAAGTGGGTAGAGCGAGCTAGAGAAAGAACAGAGAGAGAGCGGTGCTAACATTACATAAAACAAAGCAAGTACCCCCAATTTTTCCCTGAACAGGGAGCACCCGCTCATATCGTGAAACCAGAGCTGGCAGCTTAAAAAAAGACGCCAAATGTGACTATGGCCTCAGGCTACATGTTGTGGCGGTCTAACTGTGTGTTGGATACCTGGATTAGGTTGTAGGTACTCTGTCGTTTTGGTCATGATGTCCAACACCGCTCTGCTGGTGATGTCCACCTTCTGCAGAAGAAAACACATCAGGAACATGGTGAGAGAAAAGCCCACTAACCTACTTAACGATGATAAGTAAATCTAGATGTTAATAGATAAAAAAGCAAATAATAGTTCAACATTTTGGGAAATACATTCATTCACTTTCTGGCAGAGAGTAAAATGGGTAGATTCAATCCCATCACAACAACAACAAACTTTGAGCTAGCAAGCTAACGTTACACGCTGAAAATGTCTTGAAGAAAATGTGGATGGTGCAACAAGTCAGGCCTGCTTGGTTCTTTCAGGAAATGATTGTAAAGATTTACAAAGAATATGTTGAGGACATTTCCTCTCTAACTGGAACGTTTTGGGACCGATTGGTGGGATTGCTGTGGACAAAGTACACACGGAGATACACTTGCAAGAGCTAATGAGGTTAAACCATGTATCCAGCTAATTTAAATAGCTCACGTTACTGTATTGTGTCAACAGCTAACTTCATTTAATATTGTATGTGGCATTTTCTTTTGCGGGGTGCAAATGTTCCACCAAAACATGTTCCGTCCCGAGACTATTTTGCGGAGCCACTGTCGCTCATCCGGAGTTTAGAGCCAGGCCTGGAAGGACCGCGTGTGTGTAGGGGGGGGGGGGGGGGGGGAGGAGACACAGAGAGAGAAGGAGACAGACAGACAGAGAGACAGACAAACAGAGAGAAATATATAATGAGAGAGAGACAGAGAGACATATATATATATATAGAAAGAGAGATAGAGAGAGAGAGAGAAATGTATATATATATATATATATATATATATATAAAGAGAGAGACAGAGAGAGAGAGAAGGAGGCAGAGAGAGAGAGGGGAGGAAGAGAGAGAAATATATATATACATAGATGAAGAGAGAGAGACAGAGTGGGAGAGAGAGAGAGAAATATATATATATATATATATATATATATATACATTTCTCTCTCTCTCTCTCCAGGACGATTATGATTGGTTTAAAGAAATGCAAACAACCCAGAGAGTTTTTTCCTCCTATCCCAGAATGCATCTGTGTTGTAACTAGACCTTCCTCCACAGCGCTGTGGAGATTCAGAAAAAGTTGGAGACCAACAAGTAAGTAGTTGCAAGTTTCAACTCATCTCGTTCGCAAATCTTTGGTCTGAACTGGGCTTAAAATATTTTCTTAAAGTGGGCATATTATGCCCATTTTCAGGTTCATAATTGTATTTAGAGGTTGTACCAGAATAGGTTTATGTGGTTTAATTTTCAGAAAACACCATGTTTTTGTTGTACTGCACATTGCTGCAGCTCTTCTTTTCACCCTGTGTGTTGAGCTCTCTGTTTTAGCGACAGAGTGAGACATCTCACTTCTGTTCTATCTTTGTTGGGAGTCGCACATGCACAGTACCTAGGTAAGGACTACTAGCCAGTCAGAAGCAGAGTATGAGGGCGTGTCCTGACAGTACCTAGGTAAGGACTACTAGCCAGTCAGAAGCAGAGTATGAGGGCGTGTCCTGACAGTACCTAGGTAAGGACTACTAGCCAGTCAGAAGCAGAGTATGAGGGCGTGTCCTGACAGTACCTAGGTAAGGACTACTAGCCAGTCAGAAGCAGAGGATGAGGGTGTGTCCTGACAGTACCTAGGTAAGGACTACTAGCCAGTCAGAAGCAGAGAATGAGGGCGTGCCCTGACAGTACCTAGGTAAGGACTACTAGCCAGTCAGAAGCAGAGTATGAGGGCGTGCCTTGACAGTACCTAGGTAGGGACTACTAGCCAGTCAGAAGCAGAGTATGAGGGCGTGCCCTGACAGTACCTAGGTAAGGACTACTAGCCAGTCAGAAGCAGAGTATGAGGGCGTGCCCTGACAGTACCTAGGCACTGCACATGTGCGACTCCCAACAAAGATGGAACAGAAGTGAGATGTCTCACTCTGTAGCTAAAACAGAGAGCTCAACACACAGGGTGAAAAGAGGAGCTGCAGCAATGTGCAGTACACCAAAAATATGGTGTTTTTTGAAAATTAAACAATGTAAACCTATTCTGATATAACCTCTAAATACAATTATGAACCTCAAAATTAGCATAATATGAGCAATTTAATACGTACTGCAGTGGTTTGATTTATATTAGGTTTGAAGTATTTTTTTATATTATATGTTGTGTGAATAAAGGACATTACGGTGGCCTTGAAGGTCAAAACACTACAACATTTCACAAAACACAACATTTCACAAAACACCTTTCAAAAAGTAAAATTGTATTTGTGTTTTGTGAAATGTTATTCTGTCCTTTGTGTTTTGTCCTTCAGGGCCACCATAATATACTGATTTACCTTTTCCATTTCTTTGAAGTCATCATCTAGTTTGGTTCCTTCTGCACCGCCGACCTTCTCACTGACTTTCTGTAACAGGAAACACAAAGAAACAAAAGAAAGTGTTTTAAACCCACCCGGAGAGAACAAAGAGCAAACTGCTTTCAAGTCTCAATAGTGACAGAAAAACTTTGATTCTTGGTGCAAGATGAAAGCGGGAGCAGACCAAAAGAGAGAAAGCAGTAGTAAGAAATGAGTTGTGACACTGGCTTTGTAGACGACTAAAAGAATGATCCGACATAAGATGAAAACGAGGAGTTTTGTTTGAGTTTTAACCTGAAATTCCTCTGTATTATTGTTCACGTTCGGAAACGAGCAGCTTGAATTCTCCGACAGCCTTTTCATTCTTCTACAATAAAAAGACTAAAAGCTGAAGTATTTGCATTCACACGCATCACACGTCTCGATGAACTGTAACATTGATTTTGCTCCGTTTTTTTCTTCATTATTTCTTCTGAATTAATGAATATATTCTGAATATGAAGGTGTCAGCCAGCGTGCTGCCTCAGCACTCAGCACTTTTTTTATCTCTTAATTTAACCATGTTCAGTCCTCACCATCAAGTATCTGCTGCTCCTTTTAACTGAGCTTCTACTGTGTGTTGAGTTTTTATGTAAATGTGTTGTAATGAACCCTTTCTCACTGCAGTCTTTGCACATGCAAACCAAAGACAAATATTTGCAAAAAAGCATATATATATATATATATATATATATATATATATATATATATATATATATATATATATATATATATACACTTAGCTGTCAGCATTTTAACCGTGTTGAATCCAGTTACTACTGTAGCTAACGGTCGGCTAACGCTACCTGCTGCCAAGTGTAATGTGTTATTAGCGTTTACAAGCTTAACATGCAGCAATGTTTCTGTTGCCTCTAATGTCTGTTTCGAAGCATCAGAGAGCATCAGAGAGCAGCAAAGACAGCGCATTCCGTCCGATAGATACCGGGCACCTGTGCCATATTTGCACCGGATTTTAACATGCACCATTAAATATTGAACAGGTGGTTGCCAAAGGGGGCAACCAGAGGCCACACAACGGTTGCCAATTGACTTAATCTTGTTGCTACTGCCGAGCCCTGAGTGTAGTGTAAAAGGTCTCTGACCTTCAATTTAAAAGAAATAATCTGGAATATTTCATGTAAATACATGTCTGTGAAGTCACTATCTATCGGCGAAAGAGGAAATGTAAGTGATTGAGCCTATGGTACTCTGTTCAAAGTCCTTGCATTTGCAGCATTGTGAACTGGGTGTCTGTTGTGACATTTCCAGGAAAACTAGTCCTAGTTAGTCAATTAGACGACAATGAAAAAAATAATCAATCTGTCTTCATTTTACAGCGGTCACTTTTGAAGATTTTCAGTTTTCCAGAGGCGGCAAGTTGAGCTGGACGCCCCCTGATTTACTAAAGTAGTCCTGATTCTACTTTATGCAAATAAGGAGCGGGCAATGCCATGTCTCAAAACCTGGCGCCCCTCAATATTTAGAAGAGGTAGATTGGTCTCCCTCAAAAAGTATGATTGGTTTCAGGTGATTAAGTCCACGTTGTGGCGTTTTTCAACCTTTGTGACGCTTTTTCCCTGATGTTTTTGTCGCATTTCTTGGACATTTTTGAAGTTGTTTTCAAGTTTTCAGAGGTTTACTAACTGAGCAGCTTTGTATGACAGAATTTTATATAATAGGCCTAACAGAAAATGTTCTGTATTTTAAACGGCAACTATTTTGATTAAGAAAGTTAAAATTCTCTGACTGCAGCTTGTTAAATGAGAATATTTTCTAGTTTCTTCACGCCTCTGTCACTGTGAATTGAATATCTTTGAGTTGTGTCTCCTGATTTGCATCAAGTAGCCTGGATTCAACTGCTGCTTACGGAGACAATGGACGTGAAGCGTGGAAATAACACTGCCAGTGGACACGTACCTTTAAGTCTTAAGGAAACATTTTAAGACTAGGGGAGAGACCTTAACCTTCCAGTCAGCAGCCCCTAATATCCCCATGAGCTTAAAGTCGGTTTTAAAAAGCAGCTTAAAAAAAACATCTGTTCAGACAGACATTCAGTGTTTTAAACTTGTGTTTCATGTCTGTTCTCTTTGTTCATTTTTATCTGGTGTTTTATTTCTGATTCATTTATTTGACTGTGAGGCACTTTGTGTCTCTATAAATAAACTGCTCGCTCGCTTGCCTAAAACTCGCTCCACCTCGAGCATCTTCAGCAGCAACATGCTGCTCTAACACTGATGCATCAGTACTAATAATTTATTATTAGACGAGGACGAGACGTGCTGACGTTTACAATATGAATACATTTCTGGTGTATTCATATTGTGTTACGGACGCTTGTTTGCTGCTCCAACAAAACTTACTCAAGTCTGCTTTATTGTCTAATTTAGAGGCTATTTGCCTGGATTACATTAATTTAAAACAAACCTTGCTTGCTTGGAGCCCGTATCAACAGGGCATAAGCATTTGTTTAATTTAGCGGTTATTCGCCTGGATTGCACTTAAACTAGCTAGCTAGGCCTACACTTGCTTCCCTAAGAGCCTGCATCAATGGGGCATATGCATCTGTTTAACTTAGCGGCTATTTGCCTCAAATTGCATTTAAACTACACCAGTTACACTCAAGCACGTAGCTGTAGCTATCTTCCCTTACAACTGCCTCGCTGATCTCACGATTGTTAAAACGCTGTTAGCTACTTTAGCTTAGCTATTAGCAATGGCTAATTCCTCTCCATCTCCTGCTCTCTCTTGCTCTGTGTGTCAAATGTTCAGCTATTCCTCTGCCTCCTTTAGTGATAATGACACATGTAATAAATGTAGTTTATTCGCTGTTCTGGAGGCGAGGCTTAGTGAGTTTGAAGCACGGCTCCATACCATGGAATCAAAGTTGTGTGCTTCCGTAGCTAGCCAGCTTAGCGTAGCTGGTGCGGGCCAACATAACAAATCTGACCGAGTTTATTATTGGTCATAAACCATGACAACCCAAGGTAGATGGTAATCAGAGGTGCAGTGCTACGCGCTCCTCTGTGCTTCCGTTAGAGCAGCCGCCCTCTCATAGTCTAATAACCACGGTGTCTGTCCCCCGACTCAGATCGGTTAAATCAAAGGTTAACAAAAGAGGAGCTATACTTAACAACCTAATTGGAATTAAAACAACATCTGCAATGATGGAACAGAATAGGAAAATCAGATGTGGACTATTAAATATTAGATCTTTGTCTTCTAAAGCAGTATTAATAAATGAATTGATATCAGATAATCAAATTGATCTATTCTGTCTTACTGAAACCTGGCTGTGCAATGAAGAATACGTTAGTTTAAATGAAGCCACTCCTCCCAGTCAAAATAATACTCAAATACCTAGAGGCTCAGGCCGAGGAGGGGGAGTTGCAGCCATATTTGATTCTAGCTTGTTAATTAATCCTAAACCTAAACTAAATTATAACTCGTTTGAAAGCCTTGTCCTTAATCTTCAACATCCAACATGGAAAACTGTACAGCCAATTATATTTGTTGTTGTTTACCGAGCTCCAGGTCCGTATTCTGAATTTTTATCTGAATTCTCAGAGTTTTTATCATGTGTAGTCCTAAAATCAGACAAAGTACTTGTAGGTGATTTTAATATTCACATGGACGTTGACAATGACAGGGTTAGGGTCACTTTGCTACTAATTTCAGAACCTTGACGTAATTTTTCAAAACTCTAGACACAAAACTCAAAACGATCATCACTTGTAACACCGGCTGTCCAATGTTCAAAACATTGCATTGTGCATTCATATCTTTAAATAAATATTGAACTTGCACAATCATTGGTTCAAAAAACAAATTTATTGTGAAATACCATTGAAACGTTACTTTAGATCACCCACACACAAGCTATCCATAGTTTCACTAGTCATCGTTCGTACAATCATTCAATATTGTAGTACAAAGTAGGTGATACATGTTTCATTATGGTACTAGATGTAAATACATCACTGTAAAATTACTGCAGTAGTAGAGAGAATATAACAGACACAGTAGAATCATTGAACAAAACCTGAAATGTATTGATGAAAAACAATACAGTACGATCACAACATAGATTTATTAGAATCAAAGCAAAATAATTAACTACAAAATAGAAAAGAAATGACAGTACTGTAAAACATCAAATGCAGTGTTCCTCAACTTGCTTGTACTGTAATAAGCAAAACAAAGAAGTGATTACTGTACTTCTACATATTCATCAACTCTGTCTTGTGGATTTGGCCGCAGGTTCTCATCTACATTGCAATTAGCCAAACATCTTGGAAAAAACCTTCAGGCATGGCGAACAATGTGGTACGAGTATATGTACAACCAGTGCTTGAAGTGGGAAAAAAAAGGTGCCGGTACTCTCTTGCATTGGCAGATCATCATGACATTTGAGATTTCTATAGTGAAAACCAAAACTTGGAGATATTGCTGGTACAACAATTTATTGTCATTTATTAACTATATAAATGTATGGATTAATTTAAACAAGTTTACATAACTTTAGTGCGTAAGCTATTCAAAAAATCATGTTTTGATTTTAAACATACATGGCACAGTGAATCCTTATTAACTATCTATGGATGGCCTAAGCGACTAATTTACATATAGGCTAGTATCAATATTGTTTATTTTTTCCACAAATAAGCTGATTTATATTTGCTAATATGTTGGAGAAAAAAAAATTCATTCATTCATCAAAACTATTAATTTTAACAATAATTTGGTGCTCAAACAGATGCAAAACAGTCACTCTCAGTGAGTGTGTGTGTGTGTGTGACAGAGACAGGGGGAACAGCTTCAGTCCCCTCTCTGTCTGGGCAGCTAGTGACGGGATGCTGCTACATCATGTTTTGCAGCCCAGTTTGTTATCATTAAAAACAAGCCAGCTGTTCGTGGAGCAAAATTAATTTGGTCCTTTGACCAACAGTCAGGCCATCCGTGTGTTTTGTTACTCACGTTACTGTTGACGTCGGTGTAATCACTCACATCAACGTTAGCTTGAAGCTCATGAACCGTACTAGCTACCTCCTGATGTTTCTGGTTGGACTTGGACCTCTGTTGACGTGTCTGGCTCTGGCACACGCGTTCTTTTAGTAGGCTACCTTTCTGAAGCCAGGCGGCTAACATAACGACTTACAAACTCGACACTTATTTTTAGTTTCTAGGTTTTCAGCAGTGAAAAATCTGTTATGGTCAGGCTGACGCTGACAGCTTTTTCAAACTAGCGTCCGTGGAGAAGATAACTTCTGATAGGGTGGGCGGACTGCTTGTCTTTACGTGATTCGTCAAGATCTAAAATGTAAACACGTAGTGCCCTCTGGGTAGTGTAGTTTATGTAACGTTAGGGTCATCTCTCTGGCACTGACGCTTTCTCTGTCAGTGGTAGCGTACCGGCTGCATGCGAGAAGTAGCGGTACGCAAGAAAAAGTGCAGGTACGCTTAAGAGTAAAATGTAGAAGTGCCGGTACTGCGTACCGGTGTGTACCGGCCCACTTCGAGCACTGTGTACAACCCCAAATCAGAAAAAGTTGGGACAGTATGGAAAACACAAATAAAAAAAGAAAGTAGTGATTTCTAAATGTACTTTGACTTGTATTTCATTGCAGACAATACAATAGCACATAATTTAATGTGTTCCTCGTGATTTTTATTGTTTTTGTTTCAAAAAAACAAAATTCCTATTTTGGTTCTTGCAACACATTTCAAAAAAAGTTGGAACAGTAAAGCATTTACCACTTTGTAATGTTGCCATTCCTTTTCACAACACTTAAAAGATGTTTAGGGACTGAAGACACCAAGTGATGAAGTGTTTCAGGTGTAATTTTGTCCCATTCTTGCTGCAAACAAGTTAAGGTGGACAACAGTACGGGGTCTTCATTGTCGCATTTTGCGCTTCAAACTGCGCCACACATTCTCTATTGGAGACACGTTGTGACTGCAGGCAAGCCAGTCAAGTACCCGTATCCTCTTCCTCCACAGCCAGGAGTTTGTAATGTGTGCAGAATGTGGTTTTGCATTATCTTGTTGAAATATGCATGGACGTCCCTGGAAAAGATGTCTTCTTGAAGGCAGCATATTGTGCTCCAAAATCTCTATGTACTTTTCAGCATTAATGGTGCCATCACAGAAGTGCAAGTTACCTTTGCCAAGGGCACTGACACAACCCCATACCATGACAGACCCTGGCTTTTGGACTTGTTGCTGGTAACAGTCTGGATGATCCTTTTCTTCTTTGATCCGGAACACATTTCTCCCAAAAAATACCTGAAATACTGATTCATCTGACCACAGTACACGTTTCCACGCTTCTGGACACTGTTAACATAGGGCTTCCTTTTGGAACAGTACAGTTTTAACTGGCATTTGTGGCTGTAACTACATATTGTGGTACTTGACAAAGGTTTGCCAAAGTAGTCCTGAGCCCATGTGGTGATATCGCTTATAGATGAATGATGATTCTTGATGCAGTGCCGCCTGAGGGATCGGAGATCACAGTTGTTCAGCTTAGGCTTGCGCCCTTGTCCTTTACGCACTGAAATTCCTCCTCATTCCTTGAATCTTTTAATTATGTTATGCACTGTTGAAGGTCAAATAAGCAAATGTCTTCCCATCTTTCTTTGAGGAACATTGTTTTTAAACATTTCAATAATTTTCTCACGTATTTGTTGGCAAACTGGCGATCCTCGGCCCATCTTTGCTCCTAAAGGACTAGACCTTTCTTGGATGCTGCTTTTGTACCAAATCATAATTACAATCACCTGTTGACATCACCTGTTTCAAATTACATCATTATTTAACCAATTTTCCTGATTACTAGCCCTAAATTGCTCCTGTCCCAACCTTTTTTGGAATGTGTTGCAGGTCTGGATGACAGGAAAGGATGTATATTTACAAATGAAATTAAGTTGACCAGACAAAACATGAAATACTTTGTGTTCACATTGTCTGCAATGAAATACAAGTCAAAGTACATTTAGAAATCACTACTTTCTTTTCTTATTTGTGTTTTTCATACTGTCCCAACTTTTTCTGATTTGGGGTTGTGTATATAAAATCTCAATCATCAGTAACGAGTTGGCAGAATTGGACAAGCAATTCCATGGGCCTGCATGCATAAAGTGCAGTACTGTCAATACTGTAAATTGTCTCAAAGATAGTACATGGGACCATAGAAACAGTGCCTGATAAACATTAGTACATTAGAGTAAATGATGATGATGAAATATTACATCCATAGATAATGTAGTCTAATTGGTTCATGCTCGACATTAATTGGTGACAATGAATCTCGTTATCTTGAAACTTTCATGATCTAAACATGGAACATTTTTTATCTGTTTCCATACAACTATGCATTAAGAGTAATGTAACAGTTACTTATCATTTTGAGTAGTTGTATTGATTGATAGTTAGATCATTGTAATGAAATGAATAAACAATCATCTGAAATGTAATGTGTGAATTGCTTTTTGAAATAATAGTACTTTGATGTTAAGTTGTGTCATATTGAACCGGTGATCTTTGTTAAATGAACAAATGATGTTTGGTTTATGTGTATTGTATCCAAGCAATTGAAAAAAGTGTTAGAGTTTTGAAAAATGTGTATTTTGATCATTGGTTGTGAGTTTTGTGTCTAGAGTTTTGAAAAATGACGTCAAGGTTCTGAAATTATTATCAAAGTGATTGTAAAAAAACTATAATAGTATTTCAGCAGAATCCTTTATGATCAGACCATTTTTTAATAACTTTCAAATTCTTACTACCCGACTATATGAAATTAGATAATAGCTTCTACACTAGATGCCTATCTGACAGTGCTATAGCAAAATTTAAGGAAGATATCCCAACAGCATTTAACTCAGTGTCGTGCTTTAATATAACAGAGGACCTTTTTGTTAACTTCAGTCCCCCCCAAATTGATAATTTTGTAGACAGTGATACGACCTGCCTACGGACGACTTTAGACTCTGTTGCTCCCCTCAAAAAGAAGACGAGGAAGCAAAGGAAACTAGCACCTTGGTATAACTCCCAAACTCGCAAACTAAAACAAATCTTGTGAAAACTTGAAAGTAAATGGCATTGCACCAAACTGGAAGAATCTCGTTTAGATTGGCAAGACAGTCTGAAAACCTATAGGAAGGCCCCCAGAAATGCCAGATCAGACTATTACTCATCAATAATAGAAGAAAATAAGAACAACCCAAGGTTTCTTTTCAGCACTGTAGCCAGGCTGACAGACAGTCACAGCTCTACTGAGCCATCTATTCCTATAGCTCTGAGTAGTGACGACTTCATGAGCTTCTTTGATGATAAAATTATAACAATTAGAGAAAATTAATCACCTCTTGCCCTCAACTTCTAACAGTTCACCTTCAAACGCAGGACTGCTAGAAGGAACAACAAAACCTGACATATACTTAAACTGCTTTTACCCTATATACCTTCAACAATTAATGTTAAAGGTCTCTTCAGCTAAGCCAGCTACCTGTCTCTTAGACCCCATCCCAACAAGGCTACTTAAAGAAGTGCTACCAATGGTTAACATTTCATTATTAGATATGATTAATATGTCTCTATTAACAGGTTATGTACCGCAGTCATTTAAAGTAGCTGTGATAAAACCTATTCTGAAAAAAAACACCCTCGATCCTGAGGTCTTAGCCAACTATAGACCTATATCTAATCTTCCCTTCCTCTCCAAAATCCTTGAGAAGGTAGTTGCTAATCAGTTATGTGATTTCCTACATAGCAATAGTGTATTTGAGGACTTTCAGTCAGGATTTAGAAAGCATCATAGCACTGAGACGGCACTGGTGAAAATTACTAACGACCTTCTAACTGCTTCAGACAAAGGACTTGTCTCCATACTTGTCTTACTAGATCTTAGTGCTGCTTTTGACACTATTGACCATACCATCCTGTTACAGAGACTGGAACACTTAGTTGGCATTAAAGGAATCGCACTAAGCTGGTTTAAGTCCTATTTCTCTGATCTCAATTTGTTAATGTTAATGACAAATCCTCCAAGTACGCTAAAGTTAACCATGGCGTTCCACAAGGCTCAGTGCTTGGACCAATTCTATTCTCCTTATATTAGCTTCCTCTAGGCAGTATTATTAGGAAACACTCAATTAACTTTCACTGTTATGCAGATGACACCGAATTATACTTATCAATCAAACCAGATGAAATCAGTCAGTTAGCTAAACTTCAAGCATGCATCAAAGATATAAAATCATGGATGACCTACAATTTTCTGATGCTAAACTCAAGCAAAACTGAAGTTATTGTGCTGGGATCTAAACAACTTCGAAACTTACTATCTGAAGATATAGTTACTCTGGATGGTATTGCCCTGGCCTCCAGCACTACTGTCAGAAATGTAGGAGTTATTTTTGATCAGGATATATCCTTCAATGCCAACTTAAAACAAACCTCAAGAACAGCCTTTTTTCACCTTCGTAACATTGCCAAAATTAGAAACATCCTGTCTCAGAACGATGCTGAAAAACTAGTCCATGCATTTGTTACTTCCAGGCTGGACTATTGTAATTCCTTACTATCAGGATGCTCAAATAAGTCCCTTAAGACTCTCCAGCTGATCCAGAACACTGCAGCGCGTGTTCTGACAAGAACTAGCCGAGCTAGGTTAGTAACAAGCTTTCTGTTTCTTTTCACCCAGGATGAAATCCCGGGATTACGGTGGCACCAACATCATGGTTCCAGCTGTTGCCGTGGTTCTGCTGAAATTCCCTGCTATGCCGTGCTGCTCCCTGCTACGCTACTGCAACCACTATTTCTAGTCACTGTTTCGTTATATATACTGTGATTGTTATTGCCTCTGTTCATAACACCCCAACCGACATGTCAGACACCACCTACCAAGAGCCTGGGTCTGTCCGAGGTTTCTTCCTAAAAGGGAGTTTTTCCTCGCCACTGTTGCACTGAATGCTTGCTCTTGGGGGATTTGTTTTTTTTTGTGTGTAAATTATAGAGTGTGGTCTAGACCTGCTCTATCTGTAAAGTGTCTTAAGATAACTCCTGTTATGATTTGATACTATAAATAAAACTGAATTACATCAGTCACAGAATGCAGAAAGACTACTTTGACTTTTGATATACATACATTTCGTACATTTTGACAACACTTTTGCACTTACACTAAAGTAGGATTGTGAATGCAGGCCTTGCACTTGCAAGCAAGTATTTTTACATTGTGTTGGTACGCTGTTATGAATTCTCCTGTAAGAAAACCGACCTGTTCTCACTCCCAGCACGCCACAAACTGACGCTTGGTCTGTGGCTCTCGGCATCAGATACCAACGCAAACATCACCCTTTAGCGTCTGTTTGGAACACACCGGTCAGAGCGGATGCTGAAGGGCTGGACGTTAGTCCGGAGAGTTTCAAAAAGTGAGGCCAAGAATCCAGACCAAATGTGTCTCAATATGACGTTAAAGGTGACTTTTTGCGTCAATAACAAACGCCAAAGGCACCAGACCAATCTTCACTTTTTGAGGCGATGGGAGTGAGAATGTATTGCGGCGTCAGATACCGACACAAAAATCCCCCTTTAGCGTCTGTTTGGAACGCACCGGGCAGAGCAGACGCTCGATCACAACGCTGTAAAATGACGTAGTGTTAAGAGAGACAACAGTAGAGAGTAGTATGTAGAGAGACAACAGTAGAGAGTAGTATGAAAGACGGAAAATCTGGAGACAGGTTGGGGTAGGGGAATGGGTCCCACATTGTTCTCTTTTTTACTGTTATTAAAATGTTTGGTTTTGTACTTAAATACAGTACAAACTACAGTATTTAACAGTTTACTAATGTCTAAAAATACATTATAAAGCAGTTTTTTCCCCTTTTCTTTTACAGACTCTTACAATTGACTGATTTGTTTAGTTTTTATTTAGTACTTTTACTTCAGTAAAGGATCTGGATACTTCTACCACTGCTGCTCACATGGAAGCTCATTACGCAAACAAATCATGAGGACATGCAGCTTGTTGAGCTGTGTGTGTGTGTGTGTGTGTGTGTGTGTGTGTGTGTGTGTGTGTGTGTGTGTGTGTGTGTGTGTGTGTGTGTGTGTGTGTGTGTGTGTGTGCGTGCGTGCGAGCGAAGCAGATGTCACAGGTCTTCTCCATCAAACTAACAAACCATGGAAACATAAAAGTAAACGTGTGTGTGTTTATGTAACCGCCTACACACCTGAGCACCGACATGTGTGCACGAGTTACAGGACACGCTCTGATCAAAGACGTGTGTGTGTGTGTGTGTGTGAGGCGAGAACAGTAATGAAAAAAAGGTCTATTATAAAAACAAAACAAAGCAGGAAAGAAAGTGAGGACATACATATGAGGAGGAAGATGCAGTTGCTATGGAGACAGGAAGATCTGACTGATCCTCGTTTCCAAGAAGAAGAAAACATACACACACACACACACACACACACACACACACAAAATAAATTTACCTACGTTTATTTGCAACTGACATCTGACATAATGATATTACCGGGAAGTGTGAGTCACACTGAATTAAAACATATTGTGTCTGTGTGTTGAGATGTGACTGAGTTGTTACTCAGAGAAGTATGAGTTATTCTAGTAGTATTAGTATAAGCAAAGCCACAGAAAAAACACATTAAAGTTTTGGTCGCACTAATCACAGAAAAAATTCAAAAAGGGACCCATGGGTGCTGGCAGTGTAAGTCATCACACACACACACACACACACACACACACACACACACAGGTTGTAGAACGAACCACCTTTAACACCACTGAAGCAATAACAAACCCCATCTGTTCTACATCTCTTTCCGCCTCCACAGTTGCCTGTTCTCAGTTTCTCTCGTTTTTTTGCGACCCCTACTTCTTCAGCTATATATTCTACTACATCCTCCGTCTCTTCATCTCTTTCTCACTCGTGCTCAGTCCTTTCTTCGTTCCCTTCTTCTCCCCATCTCATTTCCTCTCCTCTTCCTTTCTCGTTTTTGCTGAGTCATTCCCAGACTCAAGCCCTGTTCGCACGGTACTTATATTCCCAGGCAAACCTCATGTGATTTAGAAATGACCCCCCCTACGTCTGTTTGGTGCAGGGGGTCGGCAGGCCTGGAACACTTTAGCATACTTCCCAGAGAGAGAGAGAGAGAGAGAGAAAGAGAGAGAGAGAGAGAGAGAGAGAGAGAGAGAGAGAGAGAGAGAGAGAGAGAGAGAGAGAGAGAGAGAGAGGCTGAATGCTCCTATGTAAGTCATCAAGGTCTCCCGAACCTTCTTCACATGTGTGAAAAGAGTTGTGCTGCTCCTGAGTTTTTCCTTAACAAAACGAAATTGCATTCCACACATCCCTTAGTCAATAAATGAATCAGTGCAAGACAGAAGACTTATTAATATTAACTAGTTAAGTTTAGGAAAAAAAGATTGTAGTTTGGATTAAAACCCTCCGGAGAAACGGACATGCGTTTCCTGGGTGAAAGTCTTTTGTTTTCTACAGGAAGCAAACTCCACTCCCCGGCTTGAAAGGGCTGTGTTTTATGGCCCAAAACATTCCCCCCCGACCTCCTCCCTACGCAGTCCACAGCGTTCTCATACAGTAGCAGCCAATGTGGTGCTGGCAGCAAAAAACACATGCCATGCTTACAAATTAAGGGCCCTATCTTTCACCCGGCGCAGCTCAAAGCCCGACACAAGTGTAGTTTAAGACCGACACAGTTGTCAGTTTCCCGTCCAGCGCCCACGTCGTTTAAATAACAAATGCACCTGCGCCCATCTGCGCGCCCATGGACATGCTGGTCTTACAGGGAGGTGTGTTCAGGTGCATTCTGGCATGCTGGTCTTACAGGGTGTTGTGTTCAGGTGCATTCTGGGCATGCTGGTCTTACAGGGTGTTGTGTTCAAGTGCATTCTGGGCGTATTGCTATCTTGAGGCAGCGGGAAGTGATGGCACCATTGACCAACAAAAACCTGGTCTAAAGTCAACAACGCAGCATTTCATTGTTATTTTAACAGCACATTAGTAAAATGTGCCTAGGCTCGTGCACAGCGCATGCACACTATGCTTGTTACACACACACAGGGACGCACAGCAGCACACACACATGCAAAAGATTATAAATAAAAATAGAATCCCACAAATCCACCATCATAACAGCAATGCTCCAAGGTCCAAACGCGCCTGGCTTTTAAAGGGAATGGGAGATGACTCTCTTATTGGTTGATTGCATGTTACGCCCAAAACACACCTCTGATTAATGAAGACACTAAGTACAACCCTTTAGAACCATGCGCCTGGCGCACGGACCCTTTTTTCCGCCGTCAAACTAGCAAAAGTGGATTCGTACACGCCCTAAGTGCACCATAGATCATTAAAATATGAGAACAGGCTGCAGAGCCGCACAGGATTAAAATCACAGACAACCTCTGTAACTATTAGAACTCATTAAACATCCCAAGGTATAACCAGTCCCCTGTGAATAGGGCTTAATGCAGAAAAAATAATCACAAGTTGTCATTACAAGTGTCTGACAGCAAGGAGGTAAAGAGTCAGAGGTTTTGGTTTGCTGACAGCAGATGGAGCAGATATCCTCCTCCTCTCCAGCTGACATTAATCCGCTGTAGAGGAGAATTAGCCTATCAGGGGACAGAAATAAGAAACGGGTGGGGGGGGGGGGGGGGTTGGCAGCCAGAGTTGGTTCATCTATCAGTCTGAACGGCTGCCAAAACTCTCAGACGCCATCTTGGACTGAAGATGATTTTAAAAAAAAGGCTGGAACAATGGCCAGCCCAGGCTTTTTATTTAAAATGCTCAAACATGCTCAACCCAGTTTTATTATTCCATCAGTACCCTAATTACACAGAAAGCACCATTAAGTGATTAAGTTTCCAGGATTTTAAAGGAACAGTTGAGGTGTGTGTAAGTGTGGTTTAGGGCTGCACAATATAAGGAAATTATGCGATAACGTTGTTAAATATGAGGAATATGAGGAAATTATGTGATAATGTTAAATATTGCGATAACGGTATTCCTTGCAATAAAACAACAGATATTACAGTTTTCTCAGTTCTGCTGCTTTCAGTGTTCTGCTAAAATACAACAAACGGCTTGTTGAATTTAAAACAAATTAAAGGAACTTTCTTTTATTGAACAAATTAAACAATGAATTGAATATAAAGGCTCCACTACAAAAATAACGATAGTTACTTTTTAAAGTGCAGTTTTGTGCTGATATTTTCTCTCAACTAACGTGATACGTCGCAGCGTTTTGCAGTTATTGATATCGCGATGATGATATGAAAGCTAGGATTGAAAATGTGCAGAAAAAACGTGAAGAAACACACTAAGAGTAAGCATTAAGACAGGGCCAAGCACAGCGCAGGAAAACAGTAGATGGCAGTCAGCACACCCCCAGTGTCAGTGATGGAAAGTACATTCAATACTGTACTTAAGTACCGAATGTTGAGGTACTTGTACTTTACTTCTTTTCTTTTCATGCCACTTTCTACTGTACTTCTACTCTGCTACATTTCAGAGAGAAATATTGTACTTTTTGCTCCACTACAATCATCTGACAGCTTTAGTTACTAGTTACTTTACACGTTAAGAGTCCTGCACACAAAAGTTTAATCTATCAGTTAGCTCCGCTGGTAGCTAAGGGTATGGGGCTCTGGATTGTTGTGATTGGTCGTAGTGTTATCCAATTGAGTGCAGTGAGATTTTCAAATGCATGCTTGGTGCCGCCCCTCGAGTTGGGCCCTTTTCATTACTCAGTGGCAGACCCTTAAGCTTTCGGATTTGGGTCTGGATTTCCAGGCTAATAACGGCCTACAAGTCCAGCTGAAATTAGCAGATTCTGATGTGCAGATTGTCGAGAAATGTAAATTCTTGGGTGTGACTCTTTCTCATGACTTGAATTGGAGCTCAAATACGATTAACATTGCTAAGAAAGCGAGACAGCACCTCTTCTTTTTACATATGCTTCGAGAGTTTACTCAAAACACTAAGATTCTTTTGAACTTTTACTATTGTGTAATTGAGAGTGTCCTAACTAGTTGTATTTCTGTGTGGTTTGGTAATCTCACTCTGAAAGAGAAGAAGGCTTTGAACAAAGAGGTTCGCTCAGCCAGCAGGACCATTGGCTGCACTTTTCCGCTCCTGGAGGTCACATATAAAGCTAGACTCTAGAACCGAGCTTTACAACTTGCTAATGATGCCTCATGCCATCCTGCAGGGGCCTTTTTTGAGATGCTTCCCTCAAGGAGAAGGTATCGCTCTATCAAATGTTCTACTAAGCGCCATTTAAACAGTTTTTTCCCCCAAGCTGTGAAAGCATGTTAAACTAGCAATTTTAAATTTCTGTATGGATATTTATTGTACAGCATGAGTTTTTATGTGGCCCTTGCTTGTCTGTTTTTATGTTGTGTCTTTTTATGTGTTGACATTGCACTTTGAAGCTCCTTGCACATATCTTTCCAATGTGGTTTTACACTGCAAATGGCTAATAAAGTGAATCTTCGATCTTCTATTAGACTATTAAACACACAACTGGTTGTATCCTTTACACTTTCTAAAAAGGGAGGATTTTTATTTACTCTTAATACATTAACTACATTTTCCTGATGATACTTACATACTTTTACTGAAGTAACATTATCACTGCAGGACTTTTACTTGTAACTGAGTATTTCTACGGTGTGGTATTAGTAATGTTACTGAAGTAAAGTATCTGAATACTTCTTCCACCGCACCCCCAGTTTGGAGAAGCAGTCCAACTAACAAACTAAAAGATCAAGGCAGCGGTGGACCCGAAAGTTACTCAAATGAAACAATGGGGCCTACTAAGTAATTTATAAAAACCTAGGTCACCATTGGTTAGAAAATTGCAGTTGTGTCACACTACACCTTTAAGCAAAAATGATGATTCAGAAGTGTCCAAAATGTAATTTTACTTTAAAACTCAACAATTGCTTCTCTGAGTCATAACTCTGGCAAATATAAACACAGAGACTTTCTGAGGAGTCATTAGCTTTGATGACCGTAGTGGAAGTAATCCAGTGATAGTTGTCTGTACATTAAAGGGTACACTGCAAACAGAAACAGCTATTAGCTAATTTGGCATACTTTTAATGGTGCAAATTTGCCAAAATACAAAACAAATAGCTGCATAAAATCAGATTATAGTCCACGCATAACTCACTAAATCCATAGCAACATTATACTTCCTATTTACAGCCCTCAAATCATATTGGGAACGAGTGTGGTGGCTCTCTTCAAAGCCACCAGACTCCTTTGACAAAAACAGTAATTTTATATTGCAGAACACGCAAGTTGCTGCTCTACCGCTGCTTCCATTGGTTAGTTAGTTTGTGTTTTTGTGTGACTTTAATGAATCCAAACTAACCAGTTAAAAACACCGAAGTCACACAATAACACTAACCGACGGAGGTGTGTTTAAATCTGCATGTTTATATGCAAATGCCAAATAACGTGAATGGGTTAATATTTTTTTAAAGAAATTGTCTATTTGGAAAAAAAAGCTAGAAATTATGCAAAACTAAAGTTTTAATGCTTGGCTGAGGTGAAAAGGTGCAAGGTAAACAAAGACTTTGAGCAGAAAGTTACAAAATTGTGTCCAAGATTTGAGCTTCAAAGTTTCAAAAGAGGAAATCTTAATTTCGTAGTTTTTAATATTTCTGGGAAGAAAAAAGAAGGAGCTCCTTTCTCTTCCTCCAGGAGAATTTTAACTTGTTCAAAATTGACTTTTCTGACTGTGTTTAACACATACAAGGAATTTGTTTTGGTGTTGTTAGTGCACGTCACACATTCTCTACATGGAACATTAAACAATATAGTATAGGTATAAACAACATAAGTATAAGTATATGTACACAGTATGTATTAAATAATAATAAATACATAAATAAATAAAGATAGAAATAAAAAGAGCATTACAGCAGAGAGAGAGAGTACAGTGGCATGAAGAGCCAGAGGTGGAATGTGGAGAGAGTCAGGGGAGGTTCCGGGGCTTGTTAATAAGGCTCGTGGCGGATGGGAAAAAAACTGTTCATGTGGCGTGAGGTTTTGGTCCTGATGGACCTCAGCCTCCTGCCAGAGGGGAGTGTCTCAAAGAGTTTATGGCTGGGGTGGGAGGCGTCAGCCATAATCTTTCCAACACGCTTCAGAGTCCTGGTGGCGTATAGGTCGTGGAGTGGCGGCAGATTGCAGCCAATCGCCTTCTCTGCAGACCGAAAGATACGCTGCAGTCTGCCCTTGTCCTTGGCAGTGGCAGCAGCGTACCAGATGGTGATGGAGGATGTGAGGAGTAGGGTTGGGTACCGAAACGCGGTGCCAATAGGTCCCCGGTTCCGACGTAAATGGTAGTAACGAGACCGACTAAGAATGAAACTTTCGGTTCCTCATTTCGGTGCCTGACTTTTTCTTCAGAAGCATCGCTGCACAGGATGCTACCTTACCGTTAGCTAGTAGCTGGATTAGACACAATGGTTAAAATGCTGACAGCTCACGTTAAGCGGTGTAAAGTGTGTCTGTATTTCCATGTAGAGGATTCCAACGAGACGTAACAGTCTGACTGCAGCTGCCGTTGTCGGAAAAACAACACACAGACGGTGCATTCACTTGAAACTTGCCAGCCTTGGTGCATTTGAAGTTATTGTAAAATACCCTTTTTCCATCTGGTGCTTGTTTTTGTCATTTACCAGCACTGGTGAAATAAGTCATTGTTATAGTTATTGTTATTAATCAATCATTTAATTTTGACCATATGGCCTTAGCAATAAACAAGTCGTTCTTTAATGTTGCTGTCGTTTTGTGCTCCTTTTTTATATTTTATATTATATACATTATAAATATATTGTATATATTTCGGTTCAGGCACCGTTTAGGCACCGGCACCATTTTAAAAGTATCGATTTACCGTATCGGAAAAAACCCAAACAATACCCAACCCTAGTGAGGATGGACTGATGGCTGTGTAGAAGTGTACCATCATTGTCTTTGGCAGGTTGAATTTCTTCAGCTGCCGCAAGAAGTACATCCTCTGTTGTGCTTTCTTGACGAGGGAGCTGATGTTGAGCTCCCACTTGAGGTCATGGGAGATGAAAGTTCCCAGGAAGCGGAAAGACTCCACAGTGTCAATTGTGGAGCCACAGAGGGTGATGGGGGCAGGTGGGGCTGAGTTCTTCCTGAAGTCCACAACCATCTCCACTGTCTTTAGAGCGTTGAGCTCTAGATTGTTTTGCTTGCACCAGGTCACCAGGTGGTCAGCCTCCCACCTGTAGGCGGACTCGTCACCATCGGAGAAGAAAAAGATAAACAATGGCAGAACAGGCAGCAGCAGTGCCGTCAATGCTTCGATTTTATTCTATGAGCTACTTGGTTAGATCAAGTCTTTCATTCACCATAAACAAACTCATCTTAACCCAGTAAGTTTACAAGAGAGACTTGCAGTCAGTTGGAGAGTCCTGGCATCTGGTTTCCCAGGAGCTCGTTCATGCTTCCCGTTTCCAGTTTGTCGTGCGCCGCTGAAAAAAATAGACTGGTGCGCGCCCTCTGCTCGCGCGCTGAAAATCGGACACGCCGGCCGGAAATTACGTCATTTTGATGTCACGGCGGCGCGCCACCTCCAAAGCCTCCAAATGACGCTTTAACCTTCTGAGTTTGGCTGTGTACCAGGGTTTGTCGTTGTAACTCACCCTGGTGCTTGATGGAACACAGCAGTCCTCACAGAAGCTGATGTATGATGTCACAGCCTCTGTGTACTCATCCAGACTGTTGGTGGCAGTCGTCAACACATCCCAGTCAGTAGAATCCAAACACACACTCAGATCATATATACACCTTACATACTTTAATTAACAAACATGTCCACCAAAAAAAGGGAGGGAAAATATTTGCGTGTTTCATCGACTTTGACTATTTGGCATGAAGGAAAAGTATTTTCTTCAAAATACTTCAAAGTGGAATAGGTGGCAAGGTGTATGACCTTATCAAATGTATGCACAAGCACAACCAATGTGCTGTGAAAATTAATAATCAAAGAACAGAATATTTTACTCAAGGATGTGGTGTGAAGCAAGGATGCTGTATGAGTCCTGCATTATTCAACCTGTACATAAATGAACTTGCAGACCAGTTGGACCGATCAGCAGCTCCAGGCCTCACACTCTTAGACACAGAGATGAAATACCTGCTTTATGCAGATTACCTTATTTTGTTGTCTCCAACCAGAGATGGTCTTCAACATAACCTGTCCATCCTGGAACAATACTGCCATAACTGTGCATTGGAGGTAACTACTCAAGACTACTCAAATTATGATCTTTCAAAAAAAGCCAGATGTCTTGAAACCAATCACCTTTTTACTTTGAATAACACCCAAATTAAACACACACAAAATTATACTTACCTTGGTCTGACCTTATCTGCATCAGGAAATTTCAATAAAGCCATACATTCACTCAAAGAAAAAGCATGCAGGGCAATTTATGCATTAAAAACCAAGTTGTTCAGCATTAACATTCCAGTTAGAATCTGGACTAAAATATTTGATAGTGTAATTGTACCGATAGCTAGCCTGACGTGGTCATACTCAGATTCTAGTCAGAATGTGAGTCTGAAACTGCTCCATTGGGCTGTGATAATGGGGCGTGTTTCAACCGAACCAGGAAAGAAAATTCCTCTGCAATCAATTGGATAGACTCAACTGTCAACAGACGAGATGGTGTTTCGTCTTCATAGCAACCACTCTTTGCACATAGAGCTCAACAGTCCCGCCCACACTCCGAGAGACCTTGGGTTCCGGAAGTAAATTTCCCATTCATTTTTCCCATTGACGTCTGGAAGAATCCGTATAGTAAGAGTTTTAGACAATGCCTTAGGCTAACCAGCTATGACGTGACTCATAAGCATACAACGTGTCATTTTGAGTGAAAAAATGAACAGAAAATCCCCAAAAAGTCAAAGGTACGAGACTGTACATATTTTCAATATCGAGCAAAGGAACTACAATCCCACAAACCACCGCGCACCACTGAATAAAGGAAGCTAACGTTAGTTTAGCTAACAGCTAATTCGGCTAGCTTAGACAGCATGTAATAACTTTAAAATAAAACCTGAAAAGAACCGTTAAAATATATAACAGCTGTTACATCAGCTGCAGCCTGCTTTCCCAGTATTTCGTTTGAGTTAACGTTATTTTAGACTGAATCAAGCTGTTAGCTAGCGGTTAGCCTAATTAGCTGTTAGCTAAACTAACGTTAGCTTGCCGGCCAAAGTGTGGAACAGGTCGTGAATCGGGCAGTGTCGTAGATCCTCGGAAAATCATCTTGCGCATGACGGATCGTGCAGGCGGCTCCCCCTCCTCCCCCTCCTTACCAGCATGAGTTCCACCAATCTGAGGCATCACTGTGGGATTGTGGGATTGTTCAGGATTGTGGGTAATGAAGTACTTATCCAAGACATCGCGAATAAAAGACATTTATCTCAAAACAAGGTTAGTGCCTCAAGAACTTTTGCCGTCTATATGAGCATATACAATAGCTTAGTCATGCCGTAGCTGGTTTTAAGTCTAACATCGATGGTTATGATTTTATGGCTTATACTGAAATTGTCAATGGAGAAATTGCATTGGATTTTTACTTCCGGAATCCGCTGTGGGCGGGACTGTTGAGCTCTATGCACTTCTGTCCTAACTCCCAACTTTTAGACTTTTTTGAAGCTGGATATATCATTTGTTTCGTGTAAATATGAATGTGGATAACGTTAGGGATAGTGAGATGCTTCGGCGAAAACACTTTTTATTTCTCTGATTCACGGCTTTGTTCTAACGCCGCTGGGTGCTCCCTCTCTTCAGTCTCTCTCTATCTCTCTCCATCGTATAACTTTACCGTGCTTTCGGGTGGTTGTTGAGGTCTTAAACTCTGCCATTTCGACCAGCTGTTTGTAACATAAAAATAAAGTGGATTATGGATAATTTTATTTCTATGTTTATAGCTGACTTCTGTATTGAAACAGGTCAAGTCTCTTATGTTCCAGCCTCTGTGATTTGCAGCTGAGTCGCAGTGAGTGTGTTTGTTTGTGTGTGTGTGTGTGTGTGTGTGTGTGTGTGTGTGTGTGTGTGTGTGTGTGTGTGTGTGTGTGTGTGTGTGTGTATGTGTGTGTGTGTGTGTGTATGAGAGAGACGTTACTGTTCGTTTCTGTATCTGTCCATCATCGTATAAAGCCCGCCCTTACAATTTGATTGGTCCGAACAGCTTTTGTTCGGAGCATAATCGCTCCTCAACGGATCAAGTCCAGACCGAACTTCCGACCTCTCGATAGTACTATATGGAAGTGAAATTTGGGGCCCACTCAGTAGATTGGAGCATGACTCCTGGGACAAATACATGATAGAGACCCTACACACAGAATTCCGTAGAAGAATTCTAAACGTTCAAAGGAAAACCCTAAATAATGCCTGTCATGCAGAACTGGGACGTTTCCCATTACTGCTAATTATACAGAAACAACCGATTATATTTTGGACACATCTTAAATTAAGCTAAAAAGACACACTTCATTTCAAAGCACTAAAAACCCATGAGCTGAATCCTGAAAACAGTGCCCTCTGTCAGCTGATGGTGAAGCTAACTAACCAGGCTCACTGGTTCAAAACAACACAACAGACAGTGCTCGAAGTGGGCCGGTACGCACCGGTACGCAGTACCGGCACTTCTACATTTTACTCTTAAGCGTACCTGCACTTTTTCTTGCGTACCGCTACTTCGCGCATGCAGCCGGTACGCTACCACTGACAGAGAAAGCGTCAGTGCCAGAGAGATGACCCTAACGTTACATAAACTACACTACCCAGAGGGCACTACGTGTTTACATTTTAGATCTTGACGAATCACGTAAAGACAAGCAGTCCGCCCACCCAATCAGAAGTTAGCTTCTCCACGGACGCTAGTTTGAAAAAGCTGTCAGCGTCAGCCTGACCATAACAGATTTTTCACTGCTGAAAACCTAGAAACTAAAAATAAGTGTCGAGTTTGTAAGTCGTTATGTTGGCCGCCTGGCTTCAGAAAGGTACTAAAAGAAGGCGTGTGCCAGAGCCAGACACGTCAACAGAGGTCCAAGTCCAACCAGAAACATCAGGAGGTAGCTAGTACGGTTCATGAGCTTCAAGCTAACGTTGATGTGAGCGCAACAGCTGGTGTTAATGAGGAGCCTGCCGCTACCAACCTTAATGTTACACCGACGTCAACAGTAACGTGAGTAACGAAACACACGGATGGCCTGACTGTTGGTCAAAGGACCAAATTAATTTTGCTCCACGAACAGCTGGCTTGTTTTTAATGATAACAAACTGGGCTGCAAAACATGATGTAGCAGCATCCCGTCACTAGCTGCCCAGACAGAGAGGAGACTGAAGCTGTTCCCCCTGTCTCTGTCACACACGCACACACACTCACTGAGAGTGACTGTTTTGCATCTGTTTGAGCACCAAATTATTGTTAAAATGAATAGTTTTGATGAATGAATGAATTTTTTTTTCTTAACATGACTCCAACATATTAGCAAATATAAATCAGCTTATTTGTGGAAAAAATAAACAATATTGATACTAGCCTATATGTAAATTAGTCGCTTAGGCCATCCATAGATAGTTAATAAGGATTCACTGTGCCATGTATGTTTAAAATCAAAACATGATTTTTTGAATAGCTTACGCACTAAAGTTATGTAAACTTGTTTAAATTAATCCATACATTTATATAGTTAATAAATGACAATAAATTGTTGTACCAGCAATATCTCCAAGTTTTGGTTTTCACTATAGAAATCTCAAATGTCATGATGATCTGCCAATGCAAGAGAGTACCGGCACCTTTTTTTCCCCACTTCAAGCACTGACAACAGAACAAAACAGATTATGAATCATTCAAAAGATCAATATTTAGAACATTGGAAAAGTCAAACAAAAACACAAAGTAGACTTTTAACAGAGAATATAAATTGGCACACTAAATCTAAAGCAGAGACGGATCCTGACTAAATACAGGCTCAGTGACCACAAACTGGCCGTAGAGACAGGAAGACTCAGACAGACATGGCTGCACAGAGAGGAGCGTATCATTACATTTTTCAATTCAATTTTATTTATAGTATCAAATCATAACAGGAGTTATCTCAGGACACTTTACAGATAGAGTAGGTCTAAACCACACTCTATAATTTACAAAAAAAAAAAAACAAATCCCCCCCAAGAGCAAGCACTAGTGCAACAGTGGCGAGGAAAAACTCCCTTTTAGGAAGAAACCTTGGACAGACCCAGGCTCTTGGTAGGCGGTGTCTGACGCTGCTGGTTGAGGGTGTGATGAACAGTGGCAATCACAGTCACAGTAAAGATAATGAAACAGTGACTAGAAATAGTGGTTGTAGTAGCGTAGCAGGGAGCCACACGGCATAGCAGGAAATTGCAGCAGAACCACGGCAACAGCTGAAACCATAATTTTGCCAATGCGGAGAAGCTAATACAGGGGAAATATGGTCTCTTTTCTTAGTTCTTGTCAGAACACGCACTGCAGCATTCTGGATCAGCTGGATGATCAAAAATAACTCCTAAATTTCTGACAGTAGTGCTGGAGGCCAGGGCAATACCATCCAAATAAGCTATATATTTAGATAGTAAGTTTCAAAGTTGTTTAGATCCCAGCACAATAACTTCAATTTTGCTTGAGTTTAACATCAGAAAATTGTAGGTCATTCATGATTTTGACTTTGATGCATGCTTGAAGTTTAGCTAACTGACTGATTTCATCTGGCTTGATTGATAAGTATAATTGGGTGTCATCCGCATAACAGTGAAAGTTAATTGAGTGTTTCCTAATAATATTGCCTAGGGGAAGCATATATAAGGAGAATAGAATTGGTCCAAGCACTGAGCCTTGTGGAACGCCATGGTTAATTTTAGCGTACTCTGAGGATTTATCATTAACATTAACAAATTGAGATCGAACAGAGAAATAGGACTTAAATCAGCTTAGTACGATTTAATGCCAACTAAGTGTTCCAGTCTCTGTAACAGGATGGTATGGTCAATAGTGTCAAAGGCAGCACTAAGACCTAGTAAGACAAGTATGGAGATAAGTTCTTTGTCTGAAGCAGTTAGGTCGTTAGTAATTTTCACCAGTGCCGTCTCTGTGCTATGATGCATTCAAAATCCTGACTGAAAGTCCTCAAATAAACTATTGCTATGTAGAAAATCACATAACTGATTGGTGACTACCTTCTCAAGGATCTTGGAGAGAAAGGGGAGATTAGATATAGGTCTATAGTTGGCTAAGACCTCAGGATCGAGAGTGTTTTTTTTCAGAAGAGGTTTACCACAGCTATTTTAAATGACTGCGGTACATAACCTGTTAATAAAGACATATTAATCATATCTTGTAATGAAGTGTTAGCCATTGGTAGCGCTTCTTTAAGTAGCCTTGTTGGAATGGGGTCTAAGAGATGGGGTCCAAGTAGATGGCTTAGCTGAAGAGACCTTTAACATTAATTGTTGAAGGTATATAGGGTAAAAGCAGTCTAAGTATATGTCAGGTCTTGACGTTCTGTCTAGCAGTCCTGCGTTTGAAGGTGAACTGTTAGAAGTTGAGGGCAAGAGGTGATTAATTTTATCTCTAATTGTTATAATTTTATCATCAAAGAAGCTCATGAAGTCGTCACTACTCAGAGCTATAGGAATAGATGGCTCAGTAGAGCTGTGACTGTCTGTCAGCCTGGCTACAGTGCTGAAAAGAAACCTTGGGTTGTTCTTATTTTCTTCTATTATTGATGAGTAATAGTCTGATCTGGCATTTCTGAGGGCCTTCCTATAGGTTTTCAGACTGTCTTGCCAATCTAAACGAGATTCTTCCAGTTTGGTGGAACGCCATTTACTTTCAAGTTTTCGCGAGGTTTGTTTTAGTTTGCGAGTTTGGGAGTTATACCAAGGTGCTAGTTTCCTTTGCAGGCCGTAGCACTGGCCGTAGCACTGTCTACAAAATTATCAATTTGGGAGGGACTGAAGTTAACATAAAGGTCCTCTGTTATATTAAAGCACAACATTGAGTTAAATGCTGTTGGGATATCTTCCTTAAATTTAGCTATAGCACTGTCAGATAGGCATCTAGTGTAGAAGCTTTTATCTAATTTCATATAGTCGGGTAGTGGGAATTCGAAAGTTATTACAAAATGGTCTGATAAAGGATTCTGCGGAAATACTATTAAATCTTCAATTTCGATGCCATAAGCCAGCACAAGGTCGAGGGTGTGGTTAAAACAGTGAGGGGCCTTATGCACACTCTGACTAAAACCAATTGAATCTAATAGTGAGTTGAAAGCAATACTAAGGCTGTCGTTGTCAACGTCCATGTGAATATTAAAATCACCTACAATAAGTACTTTGTCTGATTTTAGGACTACACATGATAAAAACTCTGAGAATTCAGATAAAAATTCAGAATACGGACCTGGAGCTCGGTAAACAACAACAAATATAATTGGCTGTACAGTTTTCCATGTTGGATTTTGAAGATTAAGAACAAGGCTTTCAAACGTGTTATAATTTAGTTTGGGTTTAGGATTAATTAACAGGCTTGAATCAAATATGGCTGCAACTCCCCCTCCTCAGCCTGAGCCTCTAGGAATTTGAGTATTATTATGACAGGGAGGAGTGGCTTCATTTAAACTAACATATTGTAACGGCCAGCAGGAGGCCGTTTTGTTGACTGTTCTGCACGGCAGGGCAAAGATCATGGGACTAGGTTATTAGTGTTGTTTAAGGCCCCATCCAGACGAAGACGTATTTCGATGCAAACGCACATCTTTTGCATCGTTTGGGCCGACTGTCCACACGAATCCTGTAAACGCACTGCCCGTAAACGCACTTTTTTGAAACCTGGTCCCAGGGTGAATAAAAAAAAAGCCGGCTCACGTTTGGCTTCGTGTGTACGGTGAAACCGCATACGTGCGTATCGATGATGTCATCCCCACACACCTCGGCCTAACAGCTGGCTGCCTTCAACCCAGCTGACGGTGCTAACAGGGACGCAATGCTGCTTATAAAGTGGAAGTAGAGAATTTATCAACTAGCTCGCTAATCTGTCTGCTTATCAACTCCTTGAACGGATTATAGTAACTTTTAGCACCGCTTATTGTAGAAAGGCTACCGCAAGAAAAACGTGTAGCTAGATTATCAAAAAGACATCGGATCGTTGATGTTTGTGTGACTGCCGATGTTGATGTTAGCTAGCGTTAGCTAGCGTTAGCTAGCTCTGCTAGCTGCAATCATGTCCGATAGAATGTAAACAAAGTTTACATTCTTTTTCTAGGTGGCCTTTATATAACGAGCAGTGGTGTAAGTTATTAAAGTCTAGTCCATGGATGTGTTAAGCTAAGAGAACTAGCTAACAGTCATGTTATGAACTTTTATATACTGTCTATGGTTATGAAAGGAAGTCACTGAAGGCTGCTCTTCTTCTTCGTTCCGTTAATTTCTGTAGCAGTAACAGCGCCTGGCATATGAAGTACCGTGTTGAGTAATTTACATATGGATTCATGTGGACGTGAATTTTCTTGAACCGAATCCAGGGAAGACGGATGCGTTTTCATCCTAAAGTCTTCGTCTGGATGGGGCCTAAGTGTTTAGTTTAAGTCTGTAAATGATGTTCTGTTAGTGTTTTTGTTAAGCATCAACGTTACCTAAGTTTTATCCTTGATAATGTGTTCATGTTTGTTTACATTTGTTGGGTTACCAGGACTGAAACACTGGTGTAGATTGATGACCTCTCTGTATAGTGTGTGTGAATAAACTTCTTTAGAGTTCAATGTCTCTGGCTCTTCTACTTCTTCCACGTAGCTCGCTACAATATTCTTCATTGCACAGCCAGGTTTCGGTAAGACAGAATTGATCAATTTGATTATCTGATATCAATTTGTTTATTAATACTGCTTTAGAAGACAAAGATCTAATATTTAATAGTTCACATCTAATTTTCCTATTCAGTCTTCCATCATTGCAGATGTTGTTTTAATTCCAATTAGGTTGTTAAGTATAGCTCCTCTTTTGTTAACCTTTGATTTAACCGATCTGAGTCGGGAGACAGACACCGTGGTTATTAGACTATGAGAGGGCGGCTGCTCTAATGGAGGCACAGAGGAACGCGTTGCACTGCACCTCTGATTACTGATATCTAACTTGGGTTGTCATGGTTTATGACCGATAATAAACTCGGTCAAATTTTTAGGATATGAGAGCGGCTCCATCCCAAGTGGGATGAATGCCGTCTCTCTTAATCAGACCAGGCTTCCCCAGAACACCCCCCAGTTATCTATGTAGCCCACATCATAAGCTGGGCACCATTGCTTCAACCAGCGGTTGAAGGAATGGTGCCCAGCTAATGATGTGGGCTACATATGCGGCTGACATGCGGCTGACATGCGGCTGTACTTTTCATCGCTGATCATGTTTGGCAGGGGTCCAGAGAAAACTACTGAGTCCGACATAGTCTTTGCATATGCACAAAGTGACTTAACATTAATTTTAGTGATCTCCGATTTACATAATCAGGTATCATTGCCACCTACATGAAGTATGATCTTACTGTATTTACTGTTATTTTTAGCCAGCAGCTTTAGATAAGATTCTATATCGCCCGCTCTGGCTCCAGGGATGCACACGACCGCAGCCACTGGAGCCAACATCCTAACATTTCGCAGTATGGAGCTCCCAATAACCAGAATTGGCTTCTCAGCAGTTGTATCACTGAGTGGGGTGGACTTGTTAGAAAGGCGAGGATGCCCCGATTTAGAGCGACTGCCGCTATGTGCACCCCCCAGTTTATAGTAGTTATACCCATTCGCCCGACTGCTCGGGGTCTGCCAGGGGACTGCTAGCAGAAGCTACAGTATGTTGGCCCGCACAGCTACGCTAAGCTGGCTAGCTACGGAAGCATACAACTTTGATTCCATGGTATGGAGCTGTGCTTCAAACTCACTAAGCCTCGCCTCCAGAACAGCGAATAAACTACATTTATTACATGCGTCATTATCACTAAAGGAGGCAGAGGAATAGCTGAACATTTGACACACTGAGCAAGAGAGAGCAGGGGATGGAGAGGAATCGGCCCTCTCCAAAATCCTTGAGAAGGTAGTTGCTAATCAGTTATGTGATTTCCTACATAGCAATAGTTTATTTGAGGACTTTCAGTCAGGATTTAGAAAGCATCATAGCACAGAGATGGCACTGGTGAAAATTACTAACGACCTTCTAACTGCTTCAGACAAAGGACTTGTCTCCATACTTGTCTTACTAGATCTTAGTGCTGCCTTTGACACTATTGACCATGCCATCCTGTTACAGAGACTGGAACACTTAGTTGGTATTAAAGGAATCGCACTGAGCTGGTTTAAGTCCTATTTCTCTGATTGATCTCAATTTGTTAATGTTAATGACAAATCCTCCAAGTACGCTAAAGTTAACCATGGCGTTCCACAAGGCTCAGTGCTTGGACCAATTCTATTCTCCTTATATATGCTTCCTCTAGGCAATATTATTAGGAAACACTCAATTAACTTTCACTGTTATGCAGATGACACCCAATTATACTTATCAATCAAACCAGATGAAATCAGTCAGCTAATCTTCAAGCATGTATTAAAGATATAAAAGCATGGATGACCTACAATGTTCTGATGCTAAACTCAAGCAAAACTGAGGTAATTGTGCTGGGATCTAAACAACTTTGAAACTTACTATCTAAAGTTGGATGGTATTGCCCTGGCCTCCAGCACTACTGTCAGAAATCTAGGAGTTATTTTTGACCAGGATATATCCTTTAACGCCCACTTAAAACAAACCTCAAGAACAGCCTTTTATCACCTTCGTAACATTGCCAAAATAAGGAACATCCTGTCTCAGAACGATGCTGAAAAACTAGTCCATGCATTTGTTACTTCCAGGCTGGACTATTGTAATTCCTTACTATCAGGAAGCTCAAAAAAGTCACTTAAGACTCTCCAGCTGATCCAGAATGCTGCAGCGCGTGTTCTGACAAGAACTAAGAAAAGAGATCATATCTCTCCTGTATTAGCTTCTCTGCATTGGCTCCCTGTAAAATTCAGGATTGAATTTAAAATCCTCCTCCTGACCTACAAAGCTCTAAATGGTCAAGCACCATCATATCTTGAAGAGCTCATAGTACCTTACTGTCCCACTAGAGCACTGCGCTCCCAGAATGCCGAGTTACTTGTGGTTCCTAGAGTCTCTAAAAGTAGAATGGGAGCCAGAGCCTTCAGCTATCAGGCTCCTCTCCTGTGGAACCAGCTTCCAGTCTGTGTCCGGGAGGCAGATACTGTCACCACATTCAAGAGTAAACTTAAAACTCTCCTCTTTGATAAAGCTTATAGTTAGGGAGTGAGGAGTGCAGCATCTGCCTAGTCCGGCCCACCTGCTTCTCTGTCCCAGAAATGCTTGTTACTAACCTAGCTCCGGGGAGCTTGCTCCCCGGAGTCTTTCTGTTTCTTTTCACCCAGGATGAAATCCTGGGATTAGGATGGCACCAAAATCATGGTTCCAGCTGTTGCCGTGGTTCTGCTGAAATACCCTGCTATGCCGTGCTGCTCCCTGCGCTACTACAACCACTATTTCTAGTCACTGTTTCATTATCTATACTGTGATACACCCCAACCGGCACGTCAGACACCGCCTACCAAGAGCCTGGGTCTGTCCCAGGTTTCTTCCTAAAAGGGAGTTTTTCCTCGCCACTGTTGCACTGAGTGCTTGCTCTTGGGGGATTTGTTGGGTTTTTTGTAAATTATAGAGCATGGTCTAGACCTACTCTATCTGTAAAGTGTATTGTAAGTGATAACTCCTGTTATGATTTGATACTATAAATAAAATTGAATTGAATACTGTTTATGCATTTTCTGTAAACTGCTTTGGCAACAACATGTTTTCTTTGTTCATGCCAATAAAGCAAATTAAATTGATTGAATTGACAGAGAGACAGAGAGAGATAGACAGAGACAGAGAGACAGAGCTCATTTTTATGACAAGTAGGTTTGATTGCTATCATTGTTTAACCCTTTTTGAAAGATGAACAAACGCCACAGAACTTTCTTTCATAATCCAGTTTGACAGTCAGTCATAACGGAAAAAGAACATGAATAAACTACTTTAAAGTTGATTTTCTTCAGGGCTAAATTATGTGCTATCAGATCGGTGCATATACTCCAGTACTCACCGATACCGATACCAGTATTTAAGGCAGTATCGGAGGGTTTTCCGATTCTGTTATCGGCATCAAAACATCTCTACTTTTCACCATTGTTGTTCTTTCTCCAAAGTATTTTCTGTATTTTCAATTTATACATCCATGATCATAGATATATATAAAGCCTAGATGTCTCGTCCGCGCTGCTGGCCAATGGCGGTCGACGTCCGCACCTGGCGGCCATCTTGCCACAGTCAGCTCGCTCACTCATAACATTGTGTTTTAATGGTGCATGTACTTTTTAAATAACCATAACTTGCTCAATTTCTTACCGATTTTCAAACGGGTTGGTTTGTTATACACGTCAGAGATGTAGTTATGACATACTTATGAATAATTATAACCATGGACTTCTATATGAAAATAACATTAAACAGAACATATAGGTGCCTTTTCTGTTGCTGGCCACCTGACATCAGAAATGCCCCTTCAATTACAGTATTCAAAATCAGGCTCAAAACACACCTATTTACATTAGCCTTCCCTGTCTTTTAATTGTCTTACCCTGTTATGTCTGTAATTAAGTGTTTGTCTCTTGATGTTGTCTTAGCTTAAATCATAGAGTATGTGTATTTATTTATTGTATTATTCTTTAGCTAATGCGCTATATACAGCACTTTGGTCAGTGCAAGCTGTGGGTAAATGTGATCTAAAAATAAACTTTACTTACAATGAATATACACACGCACAAGCTATTTGTTATTTATGTTAAATCAATAGGCTACTAAACCTGTGTACAGAATGGCAACATGATATATATTTTTTAGGGCTGTCAAATGATTAAAATTTTTAATCAAATTAATCACAATTTTCAGTGGATTAATCATGATTAATCACTATTTGCAATTACACCTGAATCCTAACCATTTTTTTCTGAAATGCATACCAAAAGATACTAGTGCTGTCAAGCAATTAAAATATTTAATCGCATTAATGTCATAGTTAACTCACGATTAATCGCACATTTTTATCTATTCTAAATGTCCCTTGATTTCTTTTTGTCCCATTATATTTTCTCATTTTAATTCTCTTATCAACATGGAAAAGTAGATTGGCTTGCTTTGTGACAATGTTTTTTTTTTATTGAAGACAACATTGTCATATACGTTATGTTCAGTTTCACACTAACATTCACACTTGGATCTAATAATCTGTCACATAATGTAACGCTGTTACCTCGATGTTCCATTGCAGATAGTACTGCAGATAGTCCTGCAGATAGTACTACAGGTAGTACTGCCTCATGCCTGAGGCGAGCGTGGCTCTTCCTACTGTCTATGGGCTCATAGCGTCGTCAGCGGCATAGTCAGTCGTCATAGCAACTGGTTTCCCGTGACTCATTTCCTGGTTCTCGTTCTCTTTCATAACCAACGTAAAATCAAGGAGAGGGTTTTCCTGCTCCAGGTTTCCCACCGTGGTCAGAAAGAACAGAGGAGACACTTTGTTTCTCTCACTGACTGTAGAGTCACTACTCGCTCGCTCTGAAGATAATCGCCGTCACGAGCCTACAAGCTACGCGGCTAGCAAGCTAAAACCGGCCGAGGCTTGTGTCTGGTTTGTTTGCGGTCTGCGAAATTACAAGACCCGCCCTTCAATCACTACTATTGGCCAGGCGTCGAAGGTAACGTAACTCCATTTGTTCAGGTCCTATCCCCTGACCAATCCACTATCCTCACCACTGGCGGTGAAATGCCTAAACCAAACCAATCAGCTGCTTCGTAGGGCGGGACATGGCGTGGCCATAGACAGTTAAAGAAGTGGACTTACAGATCCCGTTGCTCTCTCTATGCGTTACTCGTGCGTTAAAAAAATTATCGGCATTAAAATGGGTTTGCGTTAACGCCGTTAATAACGCGTTAAACTGACAGCCCTAATATTTTTATATCATATATTATATATTCTTTTATAACAGGAATATTACTAATATAATAAAAGCATTTGAATTATTACATAGTTATTTTAAACACGTTTAAACTGTTATAAAAGTGACATTTGCAATAAAAAATAGGTACAAGATTTCCCTTTACAATTATACATAAAGACATGCTGCATGTTGAAATCCCCCCCCTGTAGAGAGAACAACACTACTGTGGGGGTATACACATGGAGGACAGACATACAAAATGACCCAAAAAACAGAGCTTGGGCTAATGCCTTTTAAAAAGGACGGTTTTATTGAGCTTCTGTCGCATGTTGTTGCTCTGTAAGCTAAGGTTAGTCATTTTAGCGATGCGGTGCAACATTAGCTTAAAGAACAGGGACACAACTAATGTCAACAGCGTATGGTGGTGGCTGTCTATGCCATACTGCGTGTCGCCGATGTGCTCCCCGAGCACAAACACATCCTCTGACCCCATCCTCTTCCGTACAATGTACACGACCTCTAGCAGTTTGATGGGCTGTGATCGTCTGGTATTTGCTGATGACTGACGAATGACCCACTCTGCTGCCCTGACGGCCCTCACTGTGCCTTCTGATGGAATCACCACACCGCCATTGTTTTTAAAGTCAGCAGGTGGTAGCTCTGGTCCTTGATGGCAGATGCAGCGTCTGTCACCAGGCTGGCGCTTGCAGCTCACACTCCTCTTTCCAGTGGCTCCCTGTTGTTTTGCCAAAATATCCAAATATATAAATAATAGTAATATGGAGATTAATAAGTTACTTTTAAACAATTCAATCTCACTTTTCAATTCTGTGAGCCTGAATACATTTTAGGTTCTCATATTCTCCAACAGAAAACACAACAGCGTACTTTTAAGAAACTGTATAGGCTTGTCCACTTATAAGGCAAAAATATGTTTTGTGGCTCTGGACAAAAATGGTTCTTTTGGTTGTAAAGGTTGCCTACCCCTGGTTGTAGTTTCAATGTTCACACGTTTATTCATTCAAGTGTATGAGTGACAGAGCAAGTGAGATAGCCAGTAGTTCTCAAACATTTTACACAGAGTGCCACCTCAAATAATTTTTGGGCTCTTAGACTACTAACACCACCATAGACCTTTCTGGGTACCATCAAGATAAAGGATTTAATATAACAAGCCATATGATGCTCATTTGTTTGTGACATTCCACATGCAAATAGTCACAACATCAGGTTGAGGTGCATCCTGAGACAAGTCCATTGGCAGGTTGTCTTCTGCTCTTCTAGAGGTGGTTGTGCTTCTTGTTGCTGCCAGCTTAAATAAACATAAGTAAAGAAGTTTTGAGTGTCTAAAATGTGCTGTAATAAACAACACATTATATAACTTGCAGAAACAAAAACTAAAGTGACATTTAATCACATATTGATATATCAGTCTTATACACCTTGAATTATTGTTGGTCAATGATACACATACCCTTTGAAGATGAGCTGGAAAGTTGGAAACGGTTGGCACAACACCATCTTTAAGCCGGACATTCTGCCCCGTTCTGTCAAAGTCCTCACTCCTGAAGTGTCCTGTCAGAGGCAACTATACCGTCCCTTCTTAGGGCAAGTTCCCACTGCCTCCTCATCTTTCCATTTTTGGGAAACCTTAAAAACATGACATGTACCCAGATATATAAATTATTGTCAACATTTCCAACCCTTTTTTTCCTTCTTTCAACATTAAGGGTAAGGACAAAAATACACACCTAAATTATCATATGTTTTGGGTAATTGTATGTATGTGTGCATGTATGTACTTTAGAATAAGACAACCACACTAAACTAGTTATAAAAAGGTGTCCAAAAGAAATATCAGTGATTGTGTAAACAAACAACAATCTTGTAATACTATTATGTCGTAGACCCGCTGTTCCTGCGTAACAGGACCTGTATTGTGCATAAATTCACTAAGTAACTAAGGATTATCCCAAATATAATCATAATATTGTCATATATTACAGGTGAAAGGTTTCAGACTATGGCGATTTGAGCATCCGTATGCTGCATAAAAGCCTGGCATCTTCCTTGTGAAGCCAGCAATTTCCTGTATCATAATGTAAGATGTTTTTAACAAACCAAACCAATTGGAAATCATGTGCAACTTAAGTTATATTGAAAAGAAAGCGCAATTCTGCCTCTCCCACTGACGTAAAATTGCTGGTAGCAGCTAAACTGTAGCTGCTACTAGCTAGCTAGGTCTCACTCAAAGCTTCTTCTTGTCATTAGCCAGCTAGGCTAATAACTACAACCACACTCACAGAGCTCCTTGTTATTAACCAGCTAATAACTACAACCACAACTACATCCACAATGATTGTAATTTAGACAAAACACTAGCTAGCTAGTCATAAAATTGTCATTGGTGTCAGTACACTGATACACAACTATGCTGCACGATTAAGTCGTTTTTCGAAAAGAAAAGCTGCAATTTCAACATGTTAAAGCATCCAGAATTATAGCCACGTTAATAACGTTTGTAAGAAACCAAACCGTTTGTAAATCCGTCAAGATTTCAGGGAGATAAGAGTATTTGTGTTCGTGCAAATCACTCACCTCACATCAGGCACCACAGAGTCCGCCAGAGAGCTTGACTGTGACAAGATGGCCGCCGGTGATGCCGTTGGAAACTCCACCGTAAGACATCTAGGCTTTATATATATATATATATATATATATATATATGTCCATAATATTCAACCGCAGAGTAACGTCAGACAATCTGCTTCCTGTTTACACCGGCACGCACATGCCCAGTGTGTGCGAACGGTCATGTCATACGTGTTAGTTCTGCTACTGGAGCTAAAACTCGTGTGTGGACGGAGACAGTTTTAGAAATGTTGCTTAAAAATAAAAACCTAGTCATGTAGATGTAGCCTTATTCTTTGAAAACACAAAGGGCTGCATGTTAGCTTTTCCCAGGTTTGTCTCCCAGATTAAAACTACTTTTAAAAGCTTGTACTGATTTTATAAACTTCTTTTTTAGGCCTGGAAGAGGAAGCAGAGAGACAAGAGAAAAGATGAGACAGGAATGGAAAGGATGCAAGGAAACCCCCAGAAGCATCAACTATTCCTTTTGAAACAGCAAAGCTTTTGACAGAGAGAGAGAGAGAGGGGGAGACTCTCAGAGAGACATGGTTTATACTCCCGAGGTCTTCTGGGGACATTAAGTCTGTCTGTTTCTGACACAAAATCTGATCATTAAACCTCTTTGAGTTGCGATGAGAGGATAACTGGATTAAACAGACGGACGTGATTGATCTGAAAGTGACTCTGAGTCCAGACATGACGGGGAACGATCCAATCAAGAGTATCATGGTGGCGAGATAGAGAAGGCTGAAAGAGGGGTAGAGAAATGGGAAAATATGAAAGTCAAAGAGGGACAAAAGTAGAAAAGAGAGGAGGTAAAGGGGCAGGAGATAAAGAAGAAATAAAGAAGAGTAGCAGCAAGGGCATAGGTCCTCCCCCCAAAACCTTTTGAGCGTCATTTCCTGTGTCTGAAATCATTGGAAAATATATATTGACGGGTAAGAAGGAGGGCTGGATCCGAATATCCAACCAATCCAATCCAATCTTTGGGATATTTGTTTTTTGCTTTGTTTTTCCTTCATTATTGTAATAAAGTTGAGACGGCTTCAACTTTAGGAGAAACACAACCCTAAGAAGCATATAAACATGTTTTCAGCCCCATGAACGGTTATTTATTTATTTTTTTACCTCTTTTTGGGGAGTGGGTTGTCTTTCATATTTTTTGAGGCGGACATACAGTATCTACCTCTTCCAAATATTGGGGGGACATATCCCCTGCATCTACCCCCCCAAAAAAAAATCTACACATACATGCGCAGGAGGATGGATGGATGAATGACAAATGAGATGAGAGAAGAAGGAAAGTAGGACGGATAGGTGGGACAGAGAAAAGAAGACGTTGTCTCATATGAATGCTATGAGGGAAAAATGTTGTGTGAATGTCTTCAAAGATAAACTTTAACCCTTCCCCTTGAGTCTGGCTTTTGGTTAGAAAGTTTTACGGCCATTTAGTCGACAACTGCGATGGCTGCACCTGATTGGACGAACTGGGAAGAAACTCAAAAAAGTGTTCCTGCACTTTATGGTTGCTATCGATGTACCTCAGCACACGTCTGTGTCCGTGTAGAAATCCAGCTTGGATGGCTACGAAGTTCGCCGACTTCACCTCCTCCACAATATGTTCCCTCACGACCGCTAGCATACACTCCAGTAGCTTGTTTTGAATTTTCTTTGATGTGCCCTTGAAAACTTTAGCATTTTTAAGATGCTCATCAAACACCTCATCTAACGGTGCCACAGTTGACCAGTCCAAGAAAAATACAAGGGTTGGTGGAGCCCTCAGTTTCATCTTTGCCTCTCAAAGCTAACTCAAACACTCACACACGCAAAACTTCACACACTGGAGTGGCAATGTTCACTCTCCCCAAAGCAGACTCTCAAACAGCTATCCATGTGGGTCTTTGACAGCTCATGTTTCTTTATCTTTTCTGAAAGATGGTGCATGTCTGTTACACCAGTCGCTGTCCAAGCAGTGCTGTCTGCCGTGCCATCTTCAGGGTGAAAGAGTAGGCAGGGGTAGCGGAAGACTGCATTGGCTACGTCGCAGCCTGCTAGCCAGGTTTCGTATACATTTTTGGAAAATCCTCGGGTGTAGGACTTTCCCCCTTTAGTAGAAACCTGTTGAATGATTAAATTTGGTCTGGGAGGTCCTAATTGATTCGTTGCCAATTTATCTTGATTCATTCGCCGACTAAAAGGAACTTCTTTGAAAGAGACAATCGAGTTGCACTGACCTAGCCATCTTGACAGTAGTCTGTGAATTGATTGACGCTGCTACCCGCCCTTTTCTTAGTTACGTACATGGTTATGTTACATATTACGAAAGTGCGTAAGTGCAAGCCCTCCCGGCACCCATAGAGATTGTATTTTGAAAAATATATATTTTACATGAGAGTCTATGAGAGACTTCTGGGGTGATTTTCAACCTGACTGAAATCGCCCCAAAAGGGGCGGGGCCATTTGAAGCACGACTTTAGCCTGATTGGACATTTAGCAGCAGATCAGACGTCAAGATTAGAACACTGATAACGACTGTTGCCATGATAGAATTGGTTAGAAAAAAAATCCCTTCCTTTTCCCGTTTGGCAGTGCGTCGCCCATGTTGCTCTAATGAACACACCGCCCCTGGTACAACTTTGAAACACTCGCTGGGCATGCCAGCTGCGATCCATTCAGTCCCTCCAGAAAAACGAGTTTTTTTGTGATTTTTGCGGGCAAAAATCCTTGATTATGCGGCACGTTTTCTTAAAAAAATGCAATGGAATATGCGAAATATTTATGCAATTTTATGCGATGAAATTGTGGGAACTTGCAAAAATTGCCGGAACTTCCAAAAATTGCGGGAACTTCCAAAACTGCGGTTTGATGAAAAAGAGAAAGTTAAGTGATTCTCCCAACACCGTGTTCTCACTAGGCGAAATTACATCACTTCATAACATGGGAATCACGGCATCAGCGGAAAATGGCTGCTTTGTTTGAAGTAAACGCAACATTTTTCAACTTTCTGCTAAGATATATGTGACTTTTTTGCAACAAAAATGCAGGGATTATGAAATCATGCAAGCCCCCATATTTTGCGCAGAAATCGGCAATTTATGCGGCAAAAGTGCGGCGTATTTGAAAAAATACGGCCCCCGCATAAATATGCGCGTTTTTCTGGAGGGACTGATTAATGCCGAGGCATTACCTGCCATTTTTGAGTGTCTCTGTCATTGGATCCCCCATAGCTGTTGGTCTTAGAGCAAAGCTCTACAAGTTCTCAACAGTCTATGCACTACTGAGGTTTCAGGCACTTCTGTCTGTAACTCAAGGACTCCACAAGCTCACACAGTACATACCAGAACCACATGCTAAGAAAAGGCATAAACAGAAGAAAATGGAGGATTTTGTGTTGGAGACAACGTTGGGTTCAGGCACTGAGTTGATCAGCTCAGAGACCTTGAAAACCTTTCCTCTGTGTGTACAGGATGGTGAGTGAGCTCAAACTAAGATTTTCCAGTGTACATTCAGGGCTCCTAAAAGGCATCCAGGCATGCAGCCCTAAATCTGAGAACTTCTTGAGTGAATCCTACTTGGATGAGCTTGCCAGGCACTACAGCATTAACTTGAAAACAGAGTAGCAAAAAACTTTTTTGCCCACAAAACAGAGGCTGGATGTCCACCCCAAGACATGTTAGCTGTGAAGAATCTCCTAGACCCAGACATGTTTCCATCTCTGAGGGCAACTTCCAAGTTGCCCTTGCAGTGCCTGTGAGCAGCTGCTCTTATGAAAGGTCCTTTAGTGCACTGTGTCGGCTTCACTCCTGGCTGTCAAACAATGGGGCAGAAAAGTCGCAACAGAGTGATAGACCGATTTGCCACCCTAAAAACAGAAGGCATTCTTTGATGCTTCCACCCACAAAGTAGACAAACAAAAAGTAACTGTTGACTGTGGTTTTGAACATTATTTCATTCTCAATTTGAATACTGCCTTTTCATTGTTGATTCATATCAAATATCAAATTATCTTTATTTGAGAAACACTGAAACTTGTGTTGTCAAATTTCATTATGATCTTAAAATTATGGTTCTTGGGTTATAATGTATGCAATGCCAAACTACACAGTGAAATAACGCAGTTACACTAATTAGTGTAATTAAATAGCATTCTTTGGACAACGTATCTTATAGAGAGAGGAATTTGATATAGTATGCTATTACTTTATCACATATTTACACTCACCTAAAGGATTATTAGGAACACCTGTAAGATTTCTCATTAATGCAATTATCTAATCAACCAATCACATGGCAGCTGCTTCAATGACTTTAGGGGTGTCGTCCAGGTCTAGACAATCTCCTGAACTCCAAACTGAATGTCAGAATGGGAAAGAAAGGTGATCTAAGCAACTTTGAGCATGGCATGGTTGTTGGTGCCAGACGGGCTGGTCTTAGTATTTCACAATCTGCTCAGTTACTGGGATTTTCACGCACAACCATTTCTAGGGTTTACAAAGAACGGTCTGAAAAAGGAAAAACATCAAGTATGCTGCAGTCCTGGGGGGCGAAAATGCCTTGTTGATGCTAGAGGTCAGAGGAGAATGGGCCGACTGATTCCAGTTGGGCATTGGGCATTGTTTAAATGCCGCAAGGACTGGCTTGATTGTTTCTGACCATGTCCATCCTTTTATGACCACCATGTACCCATCCTCTGAGGGCTACTTCCAGCAGGATAATGCATCATATCACAAAGCTTGAATTATTTCAAATTGGTTTCTTGAACATAACAATGAGTTCACTGTACTAAAATGCCCCCCACAGTCACCAGATCTAAACCCAATAGAACATCTTTTGGATGTGGTGGAACGAGAGCTTCATGCCCTGGATGTGCATCCCACAAATCTCCATCAACTGCAAGATGCTATCCTATCAACATGGGCCAACATTTCTGAAGAATTGTTCAACCTTGTTGAATCAATGCCATGAAGAATTAAGGCAGTTCTGAAGGCAAAAGGGGGTCAAACACAGTATTAGTAGGGTGTTCATAATAATCCTTTAGGTGAGTGTACATGAGCAGACAGATAGCATTTAAGTCATTGCCTACAGAAGAACTCATCAGGAGCAAAGTCTGGCCTAAGTAAATTCTCACATGCAGCTTTGATGTGTCTTAAAGCTAACATTACAGGAACTTTTGTTGAACAGAGTAGACATGGAAGAAGAGGATATGTCTGTCACTTTTTACTTGTTGACATCTTGGTTTCTTGACTGGTTGTTGACATAAGTGTAGCTCTAATACAGTAACAAAAGATTTGAGTACAAAGATTTTGCAAACACAAGCTACAAATACCCTGGGTAAGCACCCCGTCTTTAAATCCTAGTGACGTCCCTGGTGTGCGTGCACGTGTGTGTGTGTGTGTGTGTGTGTGTGTGTGTGTGTGTGTGTGTGTGTGTGTGTCAATGACTTGTATAACAGAGGTCACTTGCCACAATGATTCCTCCAGCAGAATGAAACCATCTAAGAAGGTTTGGACTTGCCACCAATCAAACTCCATACAATATTCTGTGTAAAAAAAAACCATCTGAAAATCTAATTGTATTTCTTTATTCTAGTCATATTTCCTGGCAGTGAGTGTGTGACGTTGAATTGTATAACAGGGGTCACTGGCTACTACAGTCACACGCACAAAACAAGGATATCACATTATAATCAGCCACTCGGTGGTGGGGGAATGTTTGAAAAAAAGGCATGAAAGTAAAGGTAGACAAAGAAGATTAATAGAAAAGCAGAGATAAAGGAAAAAAGATGGTGTACAGAGAGACAAGATATATTTAGACGGACAAAGAGGACAAAGATCGACTTGACTAAATGAAAAATCCAATTTGAATTAATTTTAATTTTTTCAGTATATTTCCCGCTCTATTCTTAAACATGCTGAAGTCACAGGCTGTGAAACCAGACCAGAGAGGATTATAGTTAAAAGAGATCGATGATGCTGTTCTGCCCCCGTTGTTCTCCATAAAGTTTGCAGGAAGTGATGTAATGTTATGTTTAAAAAAAAGAGTGGTTCATGTGGATTTCGAAAAAGCAACTGATATATACTTAAAGAAACTTTAAAAATGACAAAGGAATACGCCACCGTTTGAGCCAACAACAACAAAAAACAACACAACCTAATTACTTCTTGTGGCCTGCGTATTCACAACAAGTACAAATAGCAATGCAAAATAAGACTAGACGATTTCCTAGGCATATATTGATTTGGGACTATATTGGGTGGAAGTAGCCTACAGCCGAAGCACTGCTACTTGGTGCAGAGATATCATGCAACAACTCTGTGTGAGTACAGGTCTAATATGGGTTGATCTATCCCGTAAAATAACCATGCGTCATATTTACAGTAATCACTTACTCTGTGGACAGCTGTTTATTGGGGCCATTCTGCGTCGAGGACTGCAGGATGGATCAACGCTGAGAAATCCTCGGTAGCTGTGACACAACTGCGGGCAGCACGCTCATCTTGTCCGGCGTACGTTGTCCCACTCGCCACATCACAGACACTCTATTTCAGTCGACATATGTTGGCATATTCCCGCACACTCCTACCACCAGATCGTGTTGGCTCTCATCCTCACGTCCTCGGCTGTTGAGCGATCACAACCTCCTCCTCCTCTCGTTCTATTTCAAAAGCACCCAGCTCCTCTTCTGAAAACTCTGGTTCGTAGAGGTATGCTTCTGGGTCTTGACTGTCTGAGACGTCATGCTCTTCGTCTCTCACAAAATCCGCCATGTTCATCGCCATTCACTGTCTACTGTAGGAAAAATAGCCAGCTATTCACGCCGGTATGTTGACGAAAGTCGGGGGATTTCAGGTGCTGCTGTTATGGGGCAGCTATTCTCTCCCGTCCTGTGTGTGTTGCTGGCCCGTCCTGAAAGTAGGTCGGACGATCTACCTGCCTGCACAGCTGTAGTTGATTCAACTAAGGACTGCTGCAGTATTTAGACCCAGGCGGAACTCATCTTCGGCGCCAGATCCTTACAGCTACCAATGTGGTAACTTGTCTCCCAGTCAGTGTGATAGCTACCTTGTTTGTTCACGTCAGTACTTTCCTGTATTTCCTCGTGCTTCGCCCACTGTGTCTGCGTGTCATTCTCTGTGTTTTGGGTCAGAGCCTCGGCCGTAACAGCTGTGTGATCTCTGTGCCAAGTAGCAGTGCTTCGGCTGTAGGCTACTTCCACCCAATATAGTACCAAATCAATATATGCCTAGGAAATCGTCTAGTTTTATTTTGCATTGCTATTTGTACTTGTTGTGAATACACAGGCCACAAGAAGTAATTAGGTTGTTTTGTTGTTGTTGGTTCACTTTTACTCACGACATGCTAACCGGCAACAAAGGATTCCATTCACTACGCTAAGCTAAGCTAGCGGTGGCTCCGCCAGACTGAGAGAATGCATGCACTGAGACAAAAAATGCGTTTTCCCACCTATCTACATCTAGAGGAGACCATGATAAGCCCTATTTCAACAAACGGTGGCATATTCCTTGAAGTTTCTTTAAGTATATATCATTTTATTTTTCGAAATCCACATGCACCACTCCTTTTTTAAACATAACATTACATCACTTCCTGCAAACTTTATGGAGAACAACGGGGGCAGAACAGCATCATCTATCTATTTTAACTATAATCCTCTCTGGTCCTGCAAATGTTTGTTTGTAATTTGCCTGTATTCCCTTATATAATGTACCTTTAAGTATCTGCTCATTAGCCAAGCTTCCGGTTACATTTTTTACACTTAAAACATACCTAAAATGTTTGACATTTTGGGAAACAATGCTGACTCTTGCTCACTTTCCTTTTCTTTCCATTCTTTCCCAGTGACAATGTGTGTTAAATGGAAGCTGCACGCTTATTTGCCAAAATGTTGAAATGTTTCTTAGATGTATTTAGTCCTGATGCCCAAAACATCGACATTTCCTTATATCTTAAAATCAGGGTTGCCTAAAGCCCAGTTTACAGACCAAAGACGAGACGAATCTGTTTTAGAACGTCACTGAGAAAAGTTTCAGCATGCTGAACCGACCCGCTCGACTGAAACCAGCTGATGGTGTCGCAGCGACTCAGCTTCCAGAGGCTGGTTTTAGAACGTAAGAGACGTCTCCTGTTTCTACAGTCAATAGAGAAGTCAGCTGGTCGAGTCTCCAGAGGCTGGTTTTAGAAGTTTTTTAGTAGTTGTAAGTAGTACGAACAGTTATCAATGAGCTCTGTGATACAAGAAGTGTAGCCTATGTTTGTAATTTGCCTATGCTTTCTTACATAATCAGTCAAAATAATAATTGAATAATTTTTTTATACATAAAAATTTGATATAATTTCATATAAATGAGGTTTATTGACGATAAATTCCCAAAACAAGTGTAAAACTAGCGGTAATAAGTTGGTGTGAGGGAGTGAAAACAAAACGCCAAAAATGCCGTAAAAATGAAGAAAGGTTGAAAAATCAAAAACATTTTAAAAAGCAGCAAAATAAGTGACTAAAACGTCAAAATTGTCATTTTAAATTTTGACACAAGAGGACAACACAAGGGTTGAGTAGCTCATTGGGGACCTGGTAGCTCACCTGGTAGAGCGTGCGCCCATATACAGAGGCTCAGTCGTCGACGCGGCGGCCGCATTGTTCGATTCTGACCCACGGCCCCTTGCTGCATGTCATTCCCCATCTCTCTCCCCTTTCATGTCTACGCTGTCCTGTCACAAATAAAGGCCTAAAATGACCAAAAAATAATCTAAAAAATAAAATAAAAGCATCTGCTCATTAGCCAGGCGTCTGGTTACATTTATTACATTTAAAACAATGTTTCACCGTGTGTTTTCACCTACAATAAAATAGTTATTAGCCTTTGTGGAGTCTTTTTGTGACCGGTCAGCGCTCCAACACTCGACCACATTATGAGACGTCTGTGTAAAGAAAACGAGAGCGCTGCAGGCCGGCCAGCGTTTGGCTCTTTAGAGAAGCGCTCAGGATTGATGAGGCAATAAAACCGCTGAGCAAAGAGACACATACTGTTACAGAAGGCAGACAATTTCTCTGAACTGGGCTTTTAGAGTCGAGAAAGAGAAAGAGCAGCGGAGGGAGAGACGGAGTGGGAGGGGAGAGAAAGTGAGGAAGGGATATGAGAACAAGATAGATTGATGGGGATAACAGTATGCACGGTATAGTTCAGCAATTTGTTCACTACGTCTTCTTAATGTGACAGAAAACACAAGCGCGTATAAAAGAAGGAAAGAAAAACTAATCTGTGGTTTTATCTCCTATGCTGCGGATCGATTTTCTCCTTCTAGAGTATACTCCTTTCTCTACTCCTTTGTAGAGACTGTGCGATTTCCCAAACTGATTAAATCCCGCCCGCACATATAAACACAAAACTGCTTTGCTTGTTCCATCGTGTTGTAACTAAGACATCTGCTGAAAAAATAATTCTATTCATTAGCATGATTGCCGTACTGTTTATTTAAAAAATATCCAAAACACCATCTTACGAAAACATAGCGGACCAGACAAGCTTTTATTTTGAAAAGTCGCGGACAGCACCAGCCGGGAGAGCATGAGACGGGAGGTCTCCAAGCTGCAGCCATACCTGACTCAAATATCCTTTCGGTCCCGGTGATTATTTGTGACATTGTGCAAACGACAGCCTTTTCAAGGCATTTGAGAAGGAAGGAGTGGTAGCATGCAAGCTCCCAAATTGACGCTTGTCTGAGAAATGGAGTTTTGGACAATGTTCAGCTTCGGCAGCTTTACCTATATGCTAACATATACAATGACTGAGTTAGTCAGTCATTGTATACGTTAGTATATAGGTAAAGTAATGCGGCTAAATTTAGCAAGATTTTATCTGTAGATGTTACAGTTGATGTTTCCTCGTCCACCGCCGAGGCAAACTGTTGATTAGCTGTAGAGCCAGAGTCTGAAATAACGTCAGCAAGCAGCAGCCAGAGGGCATGAGGATAAAATACACAATGACGAGTCCATAGCAACCGGTTCACGTGTTGAATTAGTTATTACCCAGTGTGCTTTGTTGAATGGTCTCAATGTTTTATTGTTTTATTTCATGTGGATACTAGTTTACTAGAGGAGTAACTTAGTATTTGAAGTGATGCAGAAAGTGTGCATTTAGTTTCCATACTTATTGTGTTTCACAACAATGTGAGTGAGTAAATCTACTGATATGGCCACCATAACAGTGGAGTGTGATGTGTAAGATCATTTTGGAGGGTCATAGAAAAATGTATTATTGGCAGAGGGAGGGTCAAGTCTTTTTTGACTAAAGCTCAAAAGCTCCTCTGGTAGCCCTTTAAATAAAAAACGAACAGTCCCTTAGCTAACAAAAAGTACTTTTATTTTGAAACACAGCCGCCCCATTTTTGCTCAGATGTCCGTCACCTTCCTCTTCCTTTGTGTTGGTGTTCTAACCTCTGGTGGATTTGTGAGGACTCTGGTTAACTGCTCCTCAGATCTCTGCAGGGTAAATCCAGACAGCTAGCTAGACTATCTGTCCAATCGGAGTTTTCTGTTGCACGACTAAAACTACTTTTGAACGTACACATGTTCCACCAAAACAAGTTCCTTCCCGAGGCTATTTTGCAGAGGCACCGTGGCTCCGTCCGGTGCTTAGTGCCGCCCAAGACGATTGTGATTGGTTTACAGGGGTGATAGAATGCAAAACTGATTTTACCTTGTCATAGTTGAATAACGACAGTTTGGTGGGTAAATAGGACATACATAGAACCTCAACATCCCATAGACACCTCTTTCCTCTGCAAATCTCACTATTTGAAACTGCGGGCAAATCCCAACAAACCACCAAGTTGACGTGAACTCGGTCGCTGCCCCTTATTTGGCTCAGATCTCTGTCTTTGTCACGCCCTTAAATTTACATACACCACTGACCTGAGATCAGCTAGTCTTCTTAATCTAGGTCACGCAGATCTCAGAAATTGTATACATTGTTCATCTGCTATTTAATCACTAAATTCACTTCTGAGACTTTTTAATGCAAGAAGTCAACTATGTAGAGCTCAAATATGGGCGGTTTGCCGAAAATTAATGGATATTGGAAATTTGGTATGACAATGTCGGCCTGCCTACCTTCACAGACCTGCTATGAGCTGGAGCTCTGTCAGGATCTTACACACAAGCTGTGCTGTGTACTTTAGAAAGAAGAAAGTTTGGAAGTTTTTCAAGGATATTGAAAATGAACCACGGTCGTAAATGCAGTGCAACGGAATACTGGCCCAGAGAAAAGTCTTTAGAATGAGTAGATATCGGAGCGGGACTTACTGGCTCTAACGCAGCGGTGCAGAGGACGTGCCTGCAGGGCTGTCTCTGCTAAAAGTCCCCATGGGTAACGTTATAACAACGTTAGTTTTGGAGGAGCATTGGAGGATGAAACTGTTACGAAACTGTGTATCTGGTGCTTTTTACAGTAACATTAGTTGATGAGTTTATGTGTTGGAGCAGAAATGAAGTTTGAAGCAAGCTGGGAATATTTTCTCAGCTGTTTTAGCCACGCAGCAGCCGCTGCTCGTGCATGTCTGGGCATATCTGTACTTTTGGAAGTATGTGGGTGGGTGGGTCTGTCTGTCTGTGTGTGTGCGTGCAGCACTGTGTGTGTGTGTGTGTGTGCTGTGCACCAAGCAGTGGTGTGTCTGTGTGTGTGTGTGTGTGTGTGTGTGTGTGTGTGTGTGTGTGTGTGTGTGTGTGTGTGTGTGTACTGGGCAGCGGTGTGTCTGTGTATATGTGTGCTGCGGGGCAGCTATGTGTGTTTGTGTGCAACCAATCAGTGCGCAGCTCATCTAAAAATTCATGAGCATACCTTATATGCCAGAAAACCTGTCATTCATTCTAAAGCCAATTCACAGTGTGGCTTTGGGGAGCATAGAAAATCACCCGGGCCATTTTCAGCCCAATCAATGTTACATATCCTATTAGGAGACCTTAAGGAACAGTGTGAAATACCCTATATAATCATTCTATCACCCCTTTAAAGAAATTCCAATAAACCAGAGCACGTTTTTCTCCCATACCAGAATGCTGTATGTACTAGCCAGACCTTTCTCTGTAGCGCTGTGGAGGAAGGTCCAGCAACACGAGACTAATTAAATGCTTGTGGTATTATTGCACATTATATGGGTAGGGATCTTTTAATGGGAGTTGTGTATGGGGGGACATTTTAGAGTGACACGCAGAGAAAGGTGTAACATTAAAATATGTTTTAGCAGCTTTAAGCTAACTTGCATATGTTTTCCATACATTAGTTTTTTTTTTTTTTATGTGTCAAAATGTTTAAAAATCCTCATTAAAACCATGCTATTTATTTTGGCATCACTGCCCAGCCCTACTCTCATCTGTGGTGCCGCACCCTGACGTTTAAACCAGCCAATGAGAGTGTTTCTGCCTCAGTGAACAAAAACTACAATCGTCCAGCTTTTATTAATCTGCGCGGAGTCTGTAAATGTCTGCAGCTGAACCGGCTGGAAGTGAGGAGATCAAAAGGTCAAAAGGTGGAGGAGGTGCGAAGACATTTGATGAAACTGAAACCAAACGGTGGAGGACACAGGAAGCCGTCTCTCTTCCTTTCTCTGGTTCTACGTCACGTGCAAATACCTTCTAGGTTGATCAATTATTGAGAGAGCTGACCAGAACGCAGTGTGTGTGTGTGTGTGTGTGTGTGTGTGTGTGTGTGTGTGTGTGTGTGTGTGTGTGTGTGTGTGTGTGTGTGCGCATCACGCCTGCTTTCTCTCGACACGTGTGTGGTTGCCACGACAACACTGTGGTGAGGGTTTGGTGTGTTGGATTTATTTATCCTTTCAAAATCAAACTGAACCATTGTTCATGGTTTTTTTATTATAATAAAACAAAATTAATTACTTAAATTTTTTTTGTGCAAAGTAACCTGGTGTAAAGCTGGGTTTTTAATGTTTATATTCCGTCCTTTGATTTCCTCCCTCAATCTCAGTAGTATTATGCACTTTGTTTTATCACTATTATACTATTTATTGCTGCTCGGCCAGGCGCGCGGGAACCTATTTTTGACCAGGGGGGGCTGAATAACAAAATAGTGGATGCCTGATCATTTCTCCCCCGAGGTAGATTTCAACAGTTCAGGAACTATTCGTTATTAGTATAAGTGGATAGTGGAGGAGTTATGAGATTTTCTGAAAATTTAAACATCGCCCTCCCTTCACCAGCAATACTTTTTCTATAATTAAAATAAATGTAAACACATAAACCTCCCCAAAAAGCTAATGTTGACTTCTATATTGATTTGCGCTTAGCAAAGTCATAGAAATAACATTTGTTCTTTTACAGCCATAATATAACTGTGTTAACCTCTGCGTTCTCATCTTACGCATCACACTCCTCTGTTATGGTGTGGTGGCCATTTCAGTAGATTTATTCACTAACATTGTTGTGGAAATATAATTATGGAAACTAAATGCACACTTCCTGCATTACTACTACAACCCCAAATCAGAAAAAGTTGGGACAGTATGGAAAACACAAATAAAAAAATAAAGTAGTGATTTCTAAATGTACTTTGACTTGTACTTCATTGCAGACAATGCAACAGAACATAATTTAATGTGTTCCTCCTTTTCACAACACTTAAAAGACATTCAGGGACTGAAGCCACCAAGTGATGAAGTGTTTCAGGTGTAACTTGCAAACAAGTCTTAAGGTGGGCAACAGTACGGGGTCTTCGTTGTCGCATTTTGCGCTTCAAAATGCGCCACACATTCTCTATTGGAGACAGGTTGAGACTGCAGGCAGGCCAGTCAAGTACCCGTATCCTCTTCCTCCGCAGCCAGGACTTTGTAATGTGTGCAGAATGCGGTTTTGCATTATCTTGTTGAAATATGCATGGACGTCCCTGGAAAAGATGTCTTCTTGAAGGCAGCATATTGTGCTCCAAAATCTCTATGTACTTTTCAGCATTAATGGTGCCATCACAGAAGTGCAAGTTACCTTTGCCAAGGGCACTGACACAACCCCCATACCATGACAGACCCTGGCTTTTGGACTTGTTGCTGGTAACAGTCTGGATGATCCTTTTCTTCATTGGTCTGGAGCACATGGCGTCCATTTCTCCCAAAAAATACCTGAAATAATGATTCATCTGACCACAGTGCATGTTTCCACTGTGTGATGGTCCATCCCAGATGCCTCCGAGCCCGGAGAAGTCGACGGCGCTTCTGGACACTGTTAACATAGGGCTTCCTTTTGGAACAGTACAGTTTTAACTGGCATTTGTGGCTGTAACTACATATTGTGGTACTTGACAAAGGTTTGCAAAGTAGTCCTGAGCCCATTTGGTGATATCGCTTATAGATGAATGACGATTCTTGATGCAGTGCCGCCTGAGGGATCGGAGATAACGGTTGTTCAGCTTAGGCTTGCGCCCTTGTCCTTTACGCACTGAAATTCCTCCTCATTCCTTGAATCTTTTAATTATGTTATGCACTGTTAAAGGTGAAATGAGCAAATGTCTTCCTATCTTTCTTTGAGGAACATTGTTTTTAAACATTTCAATAATTTTCTCACATATTTGTTGGCAAACTGGCGATCCTCGGCCCATCTTTGCTCTAAAGGACTAGACCTTTCTTGGATGCTGCTTTTGTACCAAATCATAATTACAATCACCTATTGACATCACTTGTTTCAAATCGCATCATTATTTAACCAATTTACCTGATTACTAGCCCTAAATTGCTCCTGTCCCAACCTTTTTCGGAATGTGTTGCAGGTCTGAATGACAGGAAAGGATGTATATTTACAAATGAAATTAAGTTGACCAGACAAAACATGAAATATTTTGTGTTCATTGTCTGCAATGAAATACAAGTCAAAGTACATTTAGAAATCACTACTTTCTTTTTTTATTTGTGTTTTCCATATTGTCCCAACTTTTTCTGATTTGGGGTTGTACATTACTTCAAATACTAAGTTACTCCTCTAGTAAACTAGTATTCACATGAATTAAAACAACATTGAGACCATTCAACAAAGCACACTGGGTAATAACTAATTCAACACGTGAACTGGTTGCTATGGACTCATTGTATATTTTATCCTCATGCCCTCTCAGCTGCTGCTTGCTGACGTTATTTCAGACTCTGGCTCTACAGCTAATCAACAGTTTGCCTCGGCGGTGGACGAGGAAACATCAACTGTAACATCTACAGATAAAATCTTGCTAAAATTTAGCCGCATTACTATTACGGAAGAAAAACTCTTGTATCCTTTTCTGCGACATACTCTTCTCTACAACTAACGTTCCAGTCAACTAGTCTCAGCCTGCTCGCTTCTCAGCGAGTCACGTCGCTCACTTTCACTGTCACCTCTATCAGCTATAACGGTTCATTTTTAGTAGGTTATATTTTAGAACCTATCCATAACCCTTTTTTGCTATTTGCCTCATTATTTGATATACAAAAATATAAATAATGTCAGACAGCGAATTAGTAATCATTTAAAAAATACAAAATATAAATTCCAGCTCCTGCCAGCAGGGGGGGCTGCAGCACCCTCAGCACCCCCCTTCCCGCGCCCTTGATATCGGCCGATACTGAGTACCGATCTGATACCAGTGTGTCATATATTTTGTTATGTTTTAACAACTGTATACTACTATCCCTGTATGGATGTGATATGATCTTTGTTGTCTGGCCAACGGAAAAAGAACATAAACGTAGATTTTCTTTAGGGCTTTATTATGGTATTGGATCGGTGCATAAACTCCAGTACTTTCCGATACCGATATCATTGTTTTAGGCAGTATCAGAGCCGATACCGATATCGTCTCATCTCTAATTGCGACACAGGGCATTTGTGCTGCATTCATGTGGTCGTAATAATCGTAAAAATAATAAGTTCCTGACTAAACTCACATTTTACATTAACATTGTGAGAGGGCCTGGCCTTGGCGGAGGTCTACGTTCTCCGAGTGCCTCATTGTGTTTTGTCTATTTGCGTGTGTTTCATTAAGTTGCAGTGCATTAGCCCCTGTCGGCCACCGTCCCGGGACATGTTGGCATGTGTTGAAAAAAGCGTCAGAAACGTTGAAACAAGTGTCAGAGAACTCGGAAAAACACTCAGCAGCAAGCAGCAAAAACGTCAGAAAAAGCAGGGGGAAAAAAAATTGAAAAATGCCTCAAAATGGCAACAATAACCCAGAACAGGCGACAAAAATGTTGAAAAATGCGACAAAAAAACCCGAAAAAAGTTGAAGGAAGCAACAGAAATGTCCAAAAAAGTGACAAAAACATCGTAAACTTGATCTCTCCTTCATATTTTATTCAGCCAGCTAACACTGCGGCGGTGTCCCATTTCCTGCCCCTGCCAGGAGCCATCTTGGTTGAGGGCAGTGTGACCGAGCAGCCGGCTTCACACTGCCACCAGCTTTTTAGTTTTTATGATCAGTCACATATAAACACACACCTCACGCAGAGATGTGTCCTACATTCAGCTCTCGGTGGACAGGAAGTCGGCATTCGTATGAAATTTTAATGTTCCCACAGCGGCTCGCTCCTCACATCTGATTGGCTGAGTCAACATCGACAGCCAATCAGCAGCACACACACACACACACCAAAACAACCCTGGTCTGGAAGCAAGGAGCGCTCACTCCGACTGGCTTTCATCCTCCAGAAAATAAACAAACGACAGACACTTCCTGGCTAAATAAATTTAAATCCTGGGTGTTTTAAAAGGTGCTTAGAGAAGGATTTTGACTTAAATAAATAAATGATAGGCTCTGATAGAACTGAAATACTGAATGAACAGAAACATGTTACTCATCTATAGACAACTTACATCTAATTTCATAATATCTAAAGACTGGGGATCTTGCAGGGTCACACATTGTAAGACTACAACTAGATTTGTTGTGAAAAATGTAACCAAGCTAGCTAGCTACTGCTAGTGTTAGCTGGTAACTTAAGTCTCTGGATTTTCTGCTCTGCCGTACATGCAGATGAATGTCTCCAGTACCCGGAAGTCTGCGTTTATCTGCTGGTAAAACTCCCATTGGATGACGCGCTTCAGAAGGGTTGAAAATCGTCAACTTTCCCTCTTTAGCATTTAGCATAGCGCTGCACCATAGCAACCATAAAACACTGCCTATAGACGTTTGCTGCTTCCTGTTTGGTTTTGGAGGGAGAGCACCCATTGGTTGTTGACAATGTTCACATGACTTAACTTCACTACTAAGACTTAAAACTTACTTTAAATTAAACACGTTTGATTTTGTCGGAACGTCCAGATGGGAAAAAGACTATCTGAGACTGAGTTTTATGTCCTTACACCAAACAATGGAGACAACGGGAGCACCCCAACTCTAGCAAGTTTTTTTATTTAACCTTTATTTATCCAGGAACAAATTCTTATTTGCAACGACGACCTGTCACATTCACATACCTGGAAGCTGCCCAGTACAACCACAGTGTGATCTGCTGGCCACTGAGCAGCTCCCTGGAACGGTTTGGGTTAAGGGCTTTGCTCAAGGGCACCTCAGTGGTGATAATGAGGGAGGGACAAGAATTTCATTCAGACATTGGACATTAGTCTGCGACAGTGGAATCGCTTGAAAAGTCGTTTGGTGTAAGGTCGGCATTAGTTGCTTCTTATTGTTTTCTGTCACGTTTGTTCTGTGTTTGTAATGTGGTTTCATTGTAGGGATAAGAGGAGGGTGACAATGAAATAACTGAACAAGTCGCTCCTCTTCAGGTGGGAGGAGAAGAGGGAAGGAAACAGCGGGGCTGATGGGAAATTAAGTCTGAACTCAAAACATCACAGAAGTAACGGGTTATGTCCACCATGAGCTTGATGTTTTGTTATTTTTATTAGTTTAGACTTTATTTTAAAGTCAAAGGGTTGGGACTTTTTTCGGTGTTATTTTTAAACCGAAAGAGATTTTTTTCAGCCTGCAATACTCTGAAATGCTGAAAAGGTTGTATTGTGTCAGCGCTGCGTATAATCATCTGTAATTATCCATCACCTATGCTGCACAACACCCCCCCCTCACCCCACCTCCCCTGTTACAGGTCTGTTTGCTCTGTGCCTGGCGACACCATGAATAAACCATGCTGAGGAACTAGATCACAGCGCCAGGGATGGATACTTAACACCAGAGAGAGATGGCCAATCAGGTTGGAATCACACCATCAGATCAGATCAATAGATAGATAGATAGATAGATAGATAGATACCCTCTCTCTCCCGGTTTCCAGAGTTACGGCCTCTGACGTCTCGTGCCTTTCTGTCAACGTCTGCTGCTGATTGAGAGCAACGCCATCGTGATACCAACTGGTGCAATAAACCCATCGCGAAAGGCTGCGACATCGCAAAAGACAGTTTTTGTGTTAGTTGAAAGAAACTTTGAAATGCAACTTTCTTTTTCTAGTGCTGCCTTTTTTATGTTCAATTCAGGATACATTTACATTGCTACGTTTTGCTTTTAAAAACAAATATCTCTTGTTACGTTCAAGGGGCATACCTTTGAATACAACATTGGGAGATCTCCACTTTTGAGCAAAATAGAAATTAATTAATTAATTTGTTGTTTCTGCAACAAATTGTGGCTTTTCTGCATCACGTTATGGTGCAAATGTCTTTATATAGTTAAAGATAACTAATAGTTTTTTTTTTCTTTTTTTGGGGGGGGGGGGGTGTAATCCCACCATCCTCCCTGTAAATTACGCCTATGGCTACGTTTCCCCCTCTCATTCCCCCTGCTCTGGTGTTTCCCCCTCTCATTCCCCCTGCTCTGGCGTTTCCCCCTCTCATTCCCCCTGCTCTGGCGTTTCCCCCTCTCATTCCCCCTGCTCTGGCGTTTCCCCCTCTCATTCCGTTTCCGAGCCCCTAAACCAGAGACATTAGGAAACACTTCTGACCCGTTTTGGTTCTGAATCTGCGGGGTTGTGTTGCAGTCTCAACGGCCGCAAACTGAGACCTTTGGTAACACCAACGTTTCTCCTCCTGATTGGGTCTGATCGGTCACAACGTCTTGTTCTCTGAGAGAAGCTACTGATGTTACCATGGCAACTACCAGCAGCAGGCGGAGTCTACACGCTGCCTCCTGTTTATGCCCAGTTAGTCTATATCCTTGACGTTCCAAATCCGGGATTTGCTCCATTGCCGCCGGAAAATCCGCCAGATTTCACTAATTTTCAGCCGGATATTCATTGCCTTGGGCTTCCTTTGTGGTGGCGTTCTAACCTCCGGTGGATTTCTGAGGACTCTGGTTAACTGCTCCTCAGATCTCTGCAGGGTAAATCCAGTCAGCTAGCTAGACTATCTGTCCAATCGGAGTTTTCTGTTGCACGACTAAAACTACTTTTGAACGTACACATGTTCCACCAAAACAAGTTCCTTCCGAGCCTATTTTGCAGAGGCACCGGGGCTTTTCTCCGGAGCTTAGCACCACCCAAGACGATTGTGATTGGTTTAAAGAGATGCTACGTGGAGTAGCCAGACCCTCCTCCAGCGAGGAGGGTCTGGCAAAGCGAGGCTAATGCCCAGTATACAAGAATGTTGATGAGATATTTTGGTTTGGGTGTGTTAGTTTAAACAGAGATTAGTTCTTCTTTTGGAGCTAAAACACTTGGGTTCACAAAGATCGCTTTCAGCTCAAAAATTAAAGGAGAACTCTGGCCAATTTTTACGTTAATCTTGCTAAATATAACTATGCAAGACCTGTCTATAGCAAAAACAGTTAACGCAACAGCAGCTACCTAGACGGAGCTGCTGCAGCTAATGCCCACAGCTCCCACTTAGCTAAACGGCAGTTATGGGGGCATACATTAAATAGTGCCTTTGTGTATCTTAACAGGACACACAATGCAATTAAAATGTGTGTAACATGAACAGGGCCCTTACATGACAACAAGAAGCGTTTTCAACATTCACCTACCCTGTTAGCTGCTAGCTAGCTGTCGTCTGGGACGAGAGTGTTCAGTCAGGCTTCAGTAATAATCATCATGCACCAGTCCCGTGTGTATTTGTAGCATATATATATGGATATATATGATATATATCCATTTTGTGTGCGATCCATCTGGCGTTGGAGAGTAGCATTCTCTCTGTGGGGATCGTTGTGGTAGTGTCTGACCGTCGGCCGTGCTTCTGCTTCCTGCCCGCCGTCCTCGCTTGCCGCGGCGACAACAATCGCGAGAGCGCCCGCTGGTCGTGGTTGTCCTCCGGAGGACCGGTGATGCATTCGCGGCAATTTTTGGGGGGTTTATTTCCCCTCCAAAATAGGTAATTGAGCGCTGTAGTGGTTATGAGCATTTTATTGACTATGTAACTACATGGAAACGGGCAGAATTATGCCTGTGCCTTGTTCAGTAAAACACTAACAGACGGCTAGCAACAGTCTTGTGCTGAAGTCCCGTGTGAATTCAGTTGTAGCAAGATAAATAACAGTGTAGGTCGGAGGAGCGTACAGTGTAGCGTGAAGAGCGGAGGTGTTCACAAGGGAAGAAGCTTGGAGTAACGTAACTATGGAGAATATTGAAGATATTGAACACATGGAAGAGTCTTTTGAGTTTGATGGTCGTCCTTATTTATTCGAACCCGAGTATACAGACGAAGAACTGGCCTCACAAGAGTTGGAAAGAACCAGACAGACAGACAGACAGAGGGGCAACAGGCAGATGAAGCAGCTGCTCCAAGATCACGCATTTCGGGCAACTGGTGGTGTTAGTGTGGGTGTTGTGCCGCGAAGGCATCCAGAGGACATCCTCCAGACCAACGGGCGCTCTCGTGATTGTTGTCGGCAGAGAATACTACTCTCCAACGCCAGATGGATCGCACACAAAATGGATATATATCATATATATGCTACAAATACACACGGGAAAAATTGGTCGGAGTTCTCCTTTAATGTTTAAAAACCCAAACATAGCGATGTGAATGTAGCCTGAATGTTCAATGTGTTCAATAAAAGAATGTTGGAAATGATTATTTCAAGCAGTTTGTTGTATTTTAACAGAATACTGAAAGCAGCAGAAATGCAGAAACACTTTAATATTCGTTTATTGCAAGTAATATCATTATCGCAGTATTCAACAACATTGTCCTCATATCGTGCAGATCTTTTTTCTGTTGGGCGAGGAAACATAACAACTCAGCGGCCCGGGCGTTCCTGTCTCTGTCTCTGCTTAACTTTTGTTTTATTTGCTGTGTTGCTCTGCTGCAGTGACCCAGTTTCCCCCTCAGGGATCAATAAACTTCATCTCCTCTCTTTATCAGCATCGCTTCGTCTGACAAATCAAACTAAAACGTGCAGGAATCCGTCCCGCTGACAGACACAAAGAGGAAATGTTCTGCTCTCAGCGCCGATGTTTCCTGTTTCCTCTTAACACATTTCAATGAAGCACTCAGACTCACGTAATAGGCTACTGCACAACAAAGCTGTGAAATAAACAACATTTTCATTGATTTGGACTCTCAGACAGAACAGCAGACGATAAAGCAGACAAAAATGCTGTTTTGTTTGTGCATATTTGGCTTGTTGATGCATTATTAATCCCCAAAACCATGCTTCATCATAACTAATGCCTTCATAACAAACATCTGCATGTTACCCCTGTTATGTTTGTCGTTCTCTCTCTTGATCTCAGTGAGATTACCTGATTAAATACGAGTTATGCAAGTGGACCTTCAGTTAAGATTTATAATAATATTAATAATTATTATTATTATTATTATTATGACTACAGATTCTCTTGTAGACTAACATTTTTCCAGACTGTATTTACAGCAGAGACGTGATGAACGGAACAGAGGGAGGAGGAGGAATGGGTCTGGGTGGAGGCTGAGAGAATAGACGTCCGCTCAGAAATCTCTTTTTGTTCACGTCAGCTTCCGTTGTTCTGCTCTGAATACAAACGGCTATAAAAACCTGCCGGCATCTTCTTCATCTCCTTGCATCTTCATCATTGTTACAAAACTACATAAACTGCACATTAACTTCACATGTTGCATTAGTTTAAACATATTCAGTCAGAAATAAGAGTAAATATGATGTAGAAGGGACAGAAGGATATATCAGAAGATGAAGGGATATTTACAAGGGTGATAGAGGGATGTAAATGAATATGGACCAGGTGGATGAATAGATGTTTACGTTGGATGATGGAAGGATGGAAAGAGGGTGAAAGGAGAGGGATGATGGAGAAAAGTCTGGGGGGGTGATGGAAAATAAAAGAATGATAACATGTGTGGAAAGATGATAAAGGGATGAGGACGGAGGGGTCTGAAACCTTATGGAGGGGGAGAAGACAGATGAATGATAACGGGGGGGAGGGGGAGAAAAGAGATGGCAGAAAATGACGATCATGAGGGAAAATTAAAGATGGAGCAATAAAGGAGGGAAAAAAGGATGACTACACAAACCATTTTCTGGCAATTCTGATGGATAAAAGAAGGCAAAATAAAGAGTTGTCAAAAAGATAAAAAAGGGATGATGGAGGGATGTTTGGAGCAACAAAACTAAAAGATGGAAGGTGTGATGACAGGAAAAAGAAGAATGGAGGATTGACTGCAGGAATGATCGAGGGATGTAGATGAAAATGAGATGGCAGAGTTTAAATGTATAAAGGGATGATGGAGGGATGACTACAGGGAGAAAGCTAGAAAAAGGAAGATGAAAGATTGTTTACAAGAATGATGGAGGGAGGGGAAACAATGAAAAGACAGACAGATGTAAAGATGGATGGATGGATGTTTAGAGGCATAATAGTGCCCATCGTGATGGGAGAGATAGAATGATGGAAAGAAAGATGGAGGAATTAGGGATGGTGGAGGGATGTTAATGTTTAGAAGGATGGTTAGAAGAATGATGGATGGATGGATGAAAAGAGAAAGGAGGATGGAAAGGAGATGCGAGGATATTTAGATAAAAGGAAGATGAAGGAATGATGGAGAGATGAGAGTATGCTAAGAAGGCATTGGACGTTTTTGTCACTTTTTCTGCTGTTTTTGTTGCTTTTTTTTTTAAACCTTTTGTTGCTTTTTTCAACGTTTTTTTTAATCCTATCTTTATTGAAGAGTGCATTCCTTCAATTTGAGAGCATTTCTCATAGATTTTACATTCAGATTTTATAATAATTTCCCTCAAAATCTTGTACTCAGACTCAATTAGCCAATAAAACTCCATAGATGGAGGGATGGAAGTATGTTTAGAACATGTGTCAAACTCAAGGCCCGTGGGCCAAATATTGCCCCTTGCAGATTTTCATCTGGCCCGTATATGACTTACGGTTCACAGTTTTGGCCCACCTATTGCCACTTTTTCTGGCGTTTTTGTTGCCTTTTTCAATGTTCTTGCTTTTTTTTCTATTATGGCTAAGGAACTTTATTGCTGACTTTTTTAGGGTTTTATATATCGACCAAACTGTAAGTGAGAAGACTATATGAGACACACAATAATATAGTCGATGAAATAAAAGCATGTTAATAAACTCTACATGTCTGGCCCTTGATGTGATTCTCTTTTCCCAGTTTGGCCCTGAGGGAAACTGAGTTTGAAACCCCTGATTTACAAGAACGGTAGAGAGTTGGATGATGGAATAACTACAGAGGGGGAAGGAAGGAAAGGGACAGAGGACTGTTACAAGAATGATAGATGGATAAAAGAAAGAGTTTAGGAAGTTAGTTTGGTTCTTAGTCTAGGAGGAAAGATGGATGGATGAAAAGACAGACGTGTAACAGAGATGGAATAAAGTTTAAAGAGGACAGACAGATGTAAAGATGGAGGGATGTTGAGAGGCAGCCTGAAGAAAGATAAAGAGATGATGGAGGGATGGAAGTATAGGTTTAGAAGGGAAGATGGAGAGGTGGAAGACGGAGGGATGACTACAGGTGGAAAGGTATTGGTGGATGAAAAGATGGACAGGAATGGAGGGATGAATGGAAAAAAGTTTGGAGTGAGGACAGGCACATGTAAAGATGGAGGGACGTTCAGAGGCAGCATACAGAAAGATAAAGGGATGACGGAGAGATGAAGGTATACACTTGGAATGAAGACAAAGGGGTGGATAATAAAGGGATGACTATATAGGAAAAGGAAAGGAATGGATGACTCAAAAGAATGATAGATGGGTGAAAAAGAGGGATGAGAGTATATGATGGATGATCACATGCAACATAAAGGGAGATAAAGAGATGATGAGGGATGGAAGTATGTTTAGAAGGAAGAGGGAGCAATGGATGATGAAGGGATGACTACAGGGGGAAAGGAAGGAAAAGGATGAATGGATGAAAGGACAGACAGGGATGTAAAGGAGATGAAGGGATGGAAGAAAGTGTATATAATGACAGACGGATGTAAAGATGGAGGGATGTTCTGAGGAATCATAACAGAAGATGAAGGGATGAAATGATGGAGGGAAGTCAAAACGGATGTAAAGATGGACAGAGGATGTAAAAAAGGGAATTCCCTGTTGCGTGCAGTTATGGCCAATCAGCTCTCCCCACCCACACACACGCGCTGGGATGTTATAGGACTGTTACGTAACGGAGTGTGTGTGTGTGTGTGTGTGTGTGTGTGTGTGTGTGTGTGTGTGTGTGTGTGTGTGTGTGTGTGTGTGTGTGTGTGTGTGTGTGTGTGTGTGTGTGTGTGTAGGGGGGGTATACCCTGCTTTTTTAAAGAACACCAAAACACCGCGAGAAAAAAACAACAACCCAGGCATATCTTTCCGTCTATGATTTCAATTCTCAAAATTCGAAAGAAAACTGACAAAATAAGCTAAATTTTATGCGATTTCTTAAGATATAATCACGATTTCTACCGATATTGGCTTTCTATCGCTAAAGGGTCACAGGAAACGCTAGGTTTGCATCACTAACGTTTTCCCCGCTGAAATAAACATATACATAGCCCAACTAATTAAAATAGCGACGATATGTGGACATAAACAGACACGTTTGTTCTTACCTGGGTGGCTTTATGGAACTGCTTTTTAAACCCCGCGACGGACATCACTTCGCTGGAGGAGAAAAACCAAAATAGGGCTAAATTAGATTTAAAAAATATATGTGTATAATAAATATTAGTAGGCCGTTGGGTTTACAAGCAGAAAAATGGCGGTAAATCCTCCGGGTAACGATCACCAGACGTCGATATTATCTGTTTATTTTGGTGAAATTGGCGGTGGAATCGGAGGCAGATGATTGCCAGACCAAACCCAGCTGAATCTATTTTCAGTCAGAGAGAGAGAGAGAGAGAGAGAGAGAGAGAGAGAGAGAGAGAGAGAGAGAGAGAGAGAGAGAGAGAGAGAGAGAGACAAAGATCGTCTAGTGATATGATGGATCACACATGTAGTAAGTCTGACTGCAGGAGCATCACATGAACTGAAATGTAGCTAACTTTTTACATAAATGCTGCACTTAAGTAGGCCTACACATTTGATGTACTTTACTTTGAGTATTTCCATGTTCTGCTACTTTCTACTTGTACTCCACTACATATCAGAGGTAAATATTTTACTTTTACCCCACTACAGTGTTTTCCCTTGGTTTGTGGAAGACAATAGGTGCAAGTTTTTCAATTAGAAATCATCATTTGAACCATTATTATATTATTACCATATCTGTGTCTAAACATTGGAAAAGCTAGAGCAGATAATAGCCTACATAAATAACCTCCTTTTTAAGCTATATAAAGTATTTAAAAAGCCTTTTGGATCAGCTGGAAAATGCATCGTTCACTTTTTGACATTGAAATCCAAATATCAAAAACAAACTTTATATATACGGTATGCTATCTAAAACTAAAGCTAATACTGCCAAGACATGGAGGTTTTGGAAGATTATTGTAGTTCTTGGAAATAGAGGCAGAGTGACACCTCTTTCTTGACTGTTTTAAATGTTTCTGGATTAAAAATGATTACAAAGATTTATTTTTAGATACAATGTATCTATGAGACAAAAACATTAAGCTTACAGTTAGCTGTGAAGTGTGTTTTGTTTCAGCAGACCATAAATACAGAGGAGCGAGCAGCGCTGCTGACTTCATCTGTAAAAACACAAACGATCTTCGGCAGAGAGGGAGCGTCACGCTATTTTTGGCTACGTTTTGTGTGACGTTACGTCGCCCTCCGCCACCTGCTGCGCGTCGAGCCTCTCAGCGTCGCACGAGACTATCTGCCGCGCTCTGAATATGTGATGAGGGAGAGGAGGGAGGAAGGGAGGTTCAGCACCTTCAGCACCAAGGACAGCATACGGAGGGGCTAATGGCGCGCTCACATACAGCTTGCATAACCTTTACAATATCTTCAGACATAAATGGAAATTTACCAAATTTATATCATCAAGATCTTTTAATTGGAGGTCCAAAGTAATTTAACAAAGAAAATTGGGTAACATTTTATTTATATAGTGAATCTGTAGATGCTCTACAAACTATCAACATATTATCAATACATTGCTCAACTGAATGTCTACAGACTTTCAACAATTAATCTGTAGATGATCTACAAACTTTCAACACTTTTTATTGTGATAATCTATATATCTATAGATAAACTGTTTGAAACAGCACATTTGTAGTGTATCAGTAACATTACATATATATATATATATATATATATATATATAGAGCGAGAGAGAGAGAGAGAGAGAGAGAGAGATACTCAACAACTTTACTACAACTTATTTGTAGCTTGTCAATAGCGTCTCTAAAGTATTTTTAACCATTTACATCTACTGCAAATCTCTAAGTCTATTAGCAGCATCACTAATGCATCTGTAACACTTTTACAACACATGTCATTCTGATCCAGAATGCTGCAGCGCGTGTTCTGACAAGAACTAAGAAAAGAGATCATATCTCTCCTGTATTAGCTTCTCTGCATTGGCTCCCTGTAAAATCCAGGATTGAATTTAAAATCCTCCTCCTGACCTACAAAGCTCTAAATGGTCAAGCACCATCATATCTTGAAGAGCTCATAGTACCTTACTGTCCCACTAGAGCACTGCGCTCCCAGAATGCCGAGTTACTTGTGGTTCCTAGAGTCTCTAAAAGTAGAATGGGAGCCAGAGCCTTTAGCTATCAGGCTCCTCTCCTGTGGAACCAGCTCCCAGTCTGGGTCCGGGAGGCAGATACTGTCACCACATTTAAGAGTAAACTTAAAACTCTCCTCTTTGCTTATGGTTAGGGAGTGAGGAGTTGCAGCATCTGCCTAGCCCGGCCCACCTGCTTGTCTTCATAGTCGTTAGCTTCATCTATCATATAATCAATGACATAATCAAAGTAGAGGGAGGCAGGCAGATACAACCCGATCTGGGTGGGGAGAGTTCAGAGCCCGACCGGGCACCTCTCTTTAGCCTGTCTCTCTTAGTTATGCTGTTTTAGTTTTAGACTGCCGGGGGACTTCCTTTGACACACTGAGTTTCTCTCTCCTCTATGTTCCCATTTCTGTGCATCCATGTCCCAGAAATGCTTGTTACTAACCTAGCTCTGGGAGCTTCCCCCCCCCCTGGAGTCTTTGTTTCGTTTTACCCAGGATGATGTCCCAGGATTAGGGTGGCACCAAAATCATGGTTCCAGCTGTGGCTGGGATTCTGCCGCAATTCCCTGCTATGCCATGCTGCCCCCTGCTACGCTCCTACAATCACAATTTCACAATTCTGTTTCATTATCTGTTCTGTGACTGTTATTGCCCCCGTCTGGCTGCGTCAGCCACCGCCTACCAAGAGCCTGGGTCTGTCCGAGGGTTCTTCTTAAAACGGAGTTTTTCCTTGTCTTGAAAGGAGGCCTAGATTTAAAACCCCAAAAACAAAGGAATAGCAGAATCCATATCATTCCTTGCTTTACAGCGTATATAACATTGCCTGTATTAACAGAAAACTATATCATCACTTGGCATTCATAAAATAAATGCTTTAAATTAACTGGTTTGTCTGTCTTTTAGTTTTTGGGTGTGTGTATATAATATAAACTGTTTTTCAGTGTCTATTTTTCCATCAAATTCTGAGCTGGACACAGGAAACTTCTGACTGGATAATTATATATCTAGTTAGGTATACAAGCCCTAAAAAGACATGAACGAAACGTGCATCTGTATTATAACATTTATTCAAACATTACTATATACTGTACACAAGTATATTCAACATGAAGCGGCGATCAGACTCAGCTGCAGACGATGGTGTTGCTTCCAGACTGCAGACAGAAGGAGAAGGCTTTAGTTAGTCCAGTAGTTATCTAACCTGTTCTGGTAACATCAGAAAGCTTTAGATTAGTCCAGTAGTTATCTAACCTGTCCTGGTAACATCAGAAAGCTTTAGGTTAGTCCAGTAGTTATCTAACCTGTCCTGGTAACATCAGAAAGCTTTAGGTTAGTCCAGTAGTTATCTAACCTGTCCTGGTAACATCAGAAAGCTTTAGTTAGTCCAGTAGTTATCTAACCTGTCCTGGTAACATCAGAAAGCTTTAGTTAGTCCAGTAGTTATCTACCTTTACTGTTAGTGGGTGTTTATCAATGGTGTTGTTATGACTTCATATGTTGGTTGTAGCCTTGTAGCTTGTGTGTTTACAGTATATTTCTCACTTGCAGTTTACAGCATATCATACTGCCTGTGGTAGCTCACTACTACCTGGTAGCGTTTACCTTGTAGTTGCTGATTATATTTTGCACCGCATTTGTTTGAAAGCTAGAAGCTACTAAACAATGAGCTAATGTTACATGTATGCAGTAAACTACAAGCTAATATAAACTGAAACTGCAAACTTAATGGAATTAAGATTACTTGATGCAATTCTCCTTACCGGTAAGTGTTAGCTATGACAACTAGAAACATGAACTCCCACGAGTTTTTAATTTGTTGACATGGGATAAATAAGAGAAATGACTATTGCTTACATTAGTGTTGGTACCGTTACCTACCTTCACACGTTGCGAGTAAAGTTGCCGACAGAATATTCTCCTCCTGCAAGCAGACCGACGCTGATTCACTTTCTTCATCTCAACAAAACAAATGCACAGCACAGTTCACAGTTCCACATTCATTTCATCCAGTGTTTTGAAATGCAGCGCGGAAGTGAAGGCGAAACATTTTACATGACGCAGGCACGCAATGACGTGCACTTGGTAGCCTGTTCCAATGTACGAGTTCTCCGAATGCTACGGAGGACTCTGGCCTAGCCTCTGAAGGATACCAAGGGGCCAGGCTTCTCTCCTCAGAGCGAAGCCGCGATGGCGCCATTTTGCTAGCCCTTTCCCATCACCCCCGTTAGAATCCCATTGACTGCAATTCATTTTGGCGTCACTTTGACAGCCAATAACTTTACATCTGAAGCGTTTAAAGACTTTATTTGTCCGTTGTTTATTTCTTAAGAAACACGACAATGTACACAAGGCTACATTACCTTGTACCTCACGTTATGGCTCCGTAGCAGACGTTTTATAAAAATAGGCTAACGATTGTGTCATAACCACGCGACTTACTGTCTCATAGTAGAGGAATTACCGTACAGTACAGGAGAAGCTCGCAGGCAGTTTCGACGTACATTAGCTGTTTAGTTTAATTACTAATGTTAACTAGCATTTTAGTTAGCAATAATTAGCCTGTGCCTATGTTATCTCCTTACATATACCTACGCTCTCCGTCTCTGATAGATTGGGAATGATTGAGATTTCTTTTGCACAGCTACCAGAAGACTTACAACGTTCAGAGACGTTGGTCACGTCACATCTAGGGCGGGAAGCTCAGTTTGCAGCTGCGCAGTAACGCTCAGTAACACTTTCCCATCACCGGAAAAGTGCTGGTAAGAGGCTTCACTTGTCTCCATCGAAAACAGCGGGATCGCTGTGTCCATTTTATATACTGTCTATGGTCAGTACACGATCAAGGGGGCAGGCTTCTCTCCTCAGAGTGAAGCCTCCTATGGCGCCATTTTGATGCTAATAAGCCATCACCCCCCGTTAGCATCCCATTCACTGCCATTCATTTTGGCGTCACTTTGACAGCCAATAACTTTACATCTGAAGCGTTTCAAGACTTCATTTGTCCCTCGTTTATTTCTAAAGAAACACGACAATGTATGAAAGGCTCCATTACCTTGTACCTCACCTTATGGCTCCGTAGCAGACGTTTTTATAAAAATAGGCTAACGATTGTGTCATAACCACGCGACTTACTGTCGCATAGTAGAGGAATTACCGTATAGTACAGGAGAAGCTCGCAGGCAGTTTCGACGTACATTAGCTGTTTAGTTTAATTACTAATGTTAACTAGCATTTTAGTTAGCAATAATTAGCCTGTGCCTATGTTATCTCCTTACATATACCTACGCTCTCCGTCTCTGATAGATTGGGAATGATTGAGATTTCTCTTGGCACAGCTACCAGAAGACTTACAACGTTCAGACACGTTGTTCATGTCACATCGGCGGCGGGAAGCTCAGTTTGCAGCTGCGCAGTAACGCTCAGTAACACTTTCCCATCACCGGAAAAGTGCTGGAAAGAGGCTTCACTTGTCTCCGTTGAAAACAGCGGGATCGCTGTGTCCATTTTATATACTGTCTATGTACACGATCCGTTCCGCCTGCACGATCCGTTCTTCGCATGCGCATAAATCAGCGCATGCGCAGAAGCTCATGCTTTTACGACCCTACCTGATCGGTTCTACGCATAGACAGTATATAAATCGCTTGCGCGATTACCGGTCCGTTCTGCGCATGTGCATACATATGCGCATGCGCAGAAGCTTTTACGACACTACCTAGCTAACTATTATGTAGCTGCATGCTAACGCAACATATCTGTTATCTTGGCCAACGATGGTGATTTTTCACGGTAAAGTCCTGCTATATACTCCGCTGCTACCGCGAACAATCACCAATAAAGGCTTCTAAACCAAATACTACACAACCGGACATGTCCCAGCACTAAAGTGACTGGAATTTTGGGAGAAATTACCAGCATTGGCCAAGATTACAGCTATGTCGCGTTAGCATGCTACATAATAGTTAGCCGCTAGGAGTATGCTAACGTTAGATAGTGAAACGAAGCAGCACTTTCTAACGTCAGAAATCTCAGATAAAGGCTTCTGAACCAAACACTACCCAATCGGACATGTTTCAGCAGGAATGAGACCCAGAATTGGGGAGAATTTAACAACAATGGCCGACAAGATGACATGTTTACTGCCGTTAGCATGTAGCTACTATAGTGGTATACAGCAGTGGTGGCTGGAAGAGCTGTCATCCGTCTGTGAAAGGACACTTTTGTACGTTCACACTTCGTTGCGTTATTAGTCAAGACCATAGACAGGTATATTAATAATTAATTAATGGTCTATGGTCAAGACGAAGTATTACCAGTAAAACTATCAACATAAACAAAACAACAATGACGTCAAGAAAAATATGCTGCCAGTTGCCGTCAAGTGTTTTTTAACGCATGCGTGGTACAAATCGCACAGGTTTTCTGCTACGCAATTATGCGCATGCGAAGAACGGATCGTGCAGGCGGAACGGATCGTGTACTGACAGATACACATATGCATCCTTCGCTGTCTATGGGAAATTCTCTGAACGAAGGACTCAGTCCTTGGTGGAATTCGGAGGATCCTCGACATTGGAACGGTGCTTCGACGGACGTCGATGACGTAGCATCTGTCACTGCACGACTGTCTATGGTCTCAACACGATCTGAGTCTCAACACGATCTGAGTCGCGTCGAGTTGTGCATGCTCAGATTTAAACAATTTACGGCATAACGACAATAACAGAAGATGGGAACAGCAATAATCGAAGATATAGAAGGTGGAAATCATTTCAAAAACGTTTTAGTTATCAAATGCTATCTATGATTGTTTGATTGCTAACGTTAGCTCATAACACCATTCAAATAACAGCCGTTGTTGTGTTTGATTGCCAACTTGTAGCCAGCAGTGAACCAACTTGGTCATGTAGCTCCATTTTCACTGACTTTTTTTATTTTTTATTAACTGACATGAGGGATCATGACGTGAACATGTGATGTGTTACGCTAAATAATACATTACTGCCATTTCCATCTTCCATATCTTCGATTATTGCTGTTCCCATCTTCCGTTATTGTCGTTATGCCGTAAATTGTTTAAATCTGAGCATGCGCAACTCGACGCGACTCAGATCGTGTTGAGACTCAGATCGTGCAGTGACAGCATCCTCCAAATTCTGGCTTCGGAGGATCCTTCCTTGACATTGAGAAACAGCTAGTGTCTCCGAGGAGCAGCCTTAACTCCCTCTGTTAGTCGGAGGGCTTACTTTTTATTTTTTGTAGAGGATCACTTTGCCTTTAATTTCTGCTTTTATCACAAAATAATAAAACCACCTGAGGTCGGCTTGACCTAGGGAACAAAACATTTGCCAGTGCTTGGTTGTGCCCTCTGCCAAGCGGGGAGGGTTTCCCCTCCCTCAGGCCTTAGGTCAGACTCCTCTTTAGCCGCCCGTGGCGAGTTGCAGCCGGGCGGGGACCGACCGGACACGCAGACCTCCTGTCATCTCCCAGCGGAGTGCATTTTCCCTACTTGCTGGCCCGGTCAGAGCCGCTGAGCCGCCCCCTCTCTCAGACCGGCGACCAAGGGGCAGTGCTTTTCATATACAGGGGGATAAGAGCCCGTGAGTTGGGAACGTCTGGGGTAGTGCGTCTAGCCTCTTGCCTCCCCTCCGGTTTCCCTGATCCGGGCGGGGGTCCCTGTCTCTCTCTCTCTCGCTAGAGGAGGGGAGGCGGGACGTGTGTGTCTCTCTAAAATAAAAATAAATGAAAAAATAATAATAATTTTAGGATCAGGGAAGCGTCAAAAACAACACCTTTTTAGTATAGGCCAAAACATCCGCCCCGCTGACAGGCAACTGGTGTTCGTCCGTACGGCAGAAGAGGGCACAGTAGGGCCGGGGGTTGTTGAGGGGAAGATTAAAAAAAAGGGAGTTGGCTCGACCAAGCGAGCAACGCGACGCCTCAGCAACTGCCACACCGGTCGTCACTTGCCACTGTTGCATTGATGCTTGCTCTTGGGGGAATTCCTGGAATGTCGGGAATTGTTGGGGCTTTGTAAATTATAGAGTGTGGTCTAGACCTACTCTATCTGTAAAGTGTCTTGAGATAACTCCTGTTATGATTTGATACTATAAATAAAATTGAATTGAATTGAATTGAATCCATGGCAACCAGTGAGATGTTTGGCAGTGGCCTAGATGTTATGACCTTAGGTGAGGAGGTCTGCTGTGTTGAAATTTCCTTCTTAGTCTAGTTAAACTGCGCCATTGGTGGAATTGTGGTGGACTATAGTGGTAAGCCACAACTTGTTTCCACCGTGTTGTAGCTCCAGCCAGCATAAATACCAGCGCATGCGTCGGTTGTCCTTTGTGGTCAGGCAGCGTGATATTGCCAAATAGCCTCCCCGTTCCCATATGGAGCTCCACGCCTGGAGTAATGGACATCTCATCTAAGGAGAGCACACACACTCTCTCTCCATTTCACTCATACCACCTGTCTTCAGCCTCAGCATCTCGAACACTTCCCCCAAAACTCCTGGCTCCAGCTTTACATGCTACATCCTCCTTTGCAACGTGCGAATGTTAGACAGTGGAATCTGCATTTGCTGGAGGGTTTTATAACCAGTGGTGCCAGAAGTAAATTTTATTTGTATTGCTTTTTTAATTGTCTCCTTTCCCCAACGTATTCCTCTCTTCTTTTCCTGTCCGAAGGCTCTAATTTGGTCTCTGTTAAATATTTGTGTGAACTTCTGGTTAACTAAATTGTTCCTCTTTCTTAGCGCCAAATTAATTATTTTTTGTTGTGCAAGAGCCCTCTCTGCTCTCCTTCTCATTCATTTCTCCATTTTGAGTTGCGTTATTAGGTCCTCCACGGTCGCCCTATGAGTCCCTGGCAGTCTGGTCCCTGGAGCACCCGGCCCTGGCAAAGTTGTTTCTTCATTGCTGGCCCCTGACTGACTGGCCCTCGGCTCACACATCCCTGGATCACCTGCTCCTGGCAAAGTGGTCTCTTCATCGCTCTCTCTGTCTCCTGTCATGTCCCTTTCATTTCCCTCAAAATCCACCTCAATTTCTCCCTCAATCTCTGTAACAATAACAAGGTCATGTTGCTGTTATATGTATTTTGCCTTTGCACCTATTGTCATCTCCAATGTAAGGGTACACTACACTCCTATAGAAAAGAAATTAAAGCGAAACATTACTGTAATGTGAATCAAATCATCTGCCACAATCAGAAACCAATAAAATGTATAAGTTCAGCTACTGGCAATGGTTAATTAGGTAGACATTTGTAGATTATCTACATTTTGTATGCAAATCCTCAGAGAATCCCTGACCTCTGGTAGTTTTGAAGCTGGATGTACTAATATGAATACTTTAATAATCTCATTAGGAGTGTTGTCTCTCCTTGAATTACATGAAATGGGGAATATTTTTAGCTGCATGTATCATACCGAAGTTTAATTTGGCGTAATATGTGTGGTCCGTTGTACTGTACATTGGTGCAGGAGGCACCCTCCCAGAAGGGAGTTTCCTCCTCTTCGGCTTAGGCCGATGAATGAATATTGTTGGAACAGCATCTGGCCTCAACTTCAACTTGCCTCCTGTTTTTGTGGCAGTGAATTGGTCATCTTCAAAGTGTACCTGTAGGTAGGCTTGTTAGATCAGTTTCCATTGCACTTCAAATATCAAAGTCATAATTCTCTACACTTAGAAATATGATGCCCTTTGAAATGCTAGCAAGTGATGTCACCTCTGTGAACATTACTTACATGACATAGTTTTCAACTGTTGCTGATCCACGTACGCACACTTGTAGGTAATTTCTGATTTACAAACGGAATATTGCTTACAGGTGTGCGTACACACGGTTTTATAAATCTTTTTTTTTTTGGTGTATGCCATTTTGGGCTTTTGGGCGTACGTACACTTATAGTAAGGATCCTACGCACAGTTTTATAAACGAGACCCCAGGTTTCTCTGCCCAACATAGTGCACCTTTTCTGGGCCAATCTGACAGCCTCGCCCCACTCTCTACTCTGGTTCTGTCCGGTGGCAATACCTTGCATTGAAGTGAGACTGAGAGAACCATCAGCACACCGGCTTCATAATACAGACTTCCAACATGTTCGTGAACAGACAAGAGCTTACAGTGGCAATACCTTACAGTGCACACAGGTTTGTACCAAACATATTTCCTCATCATCCCACACCATACAGGTTAGATTGCATTTGATGCCTTATTTGTCATCTATAAGTTGAAGTGGAGAAAATATAAAAACAGTAAAAAAAAACTAAACCAAAACATGTCTCCTAAATGAGCTATCCTTAAATAAGTGTACAATGGCATTCTCTTACAATGGACAAACGTTTCAATTTTGCCTCAAGGACGTGTCCCATCATAACAAACCATTATACACGGTACCATTGTCAGCTCGAAGAGTAGATTGCATTTTATATCTCAATTCTTTTAACCATAAGTAATCATTTATTTAGAGATTCTTAGAGACCAAAACATTGTATTTTCTAAATAAATTATTGCTTGCATAATGGTCAGTGTGCAGGACTTCTTCTAAGCTTCTGATCTGCTACTTTTGATCACATCCTACGCACCTGCCCGACAAACGAGGTGTGCAAAAAAGCTTTCCTACGTTTTAACCATAAGTAGAAGTGAAAATAATTTAGGATAGGTCAAAAACAGGGCACAGGGACCTTACAGTGGGCACTTCCAACCAGGCCTCAAATACATTTCCTATAATTACACACCATTATAAGTCGTACCAGTGTATTTAGCTGGAGGCCAAGTTTCTTCACAAAGCAAGAGCCCCAACAGAAGTGAGCATTAACGAATGTTGACAATGAAACGAGACGGACCGTCGGACTCCGCTCCATATGGAGGAGGAGAATTTTTGCATCCGTCCGCAGTGGCTAAAAAACAAATCTCCACTGTGGCTTTTGCATTTGTGTTGATATGTCTCACCTATCATACAGATAACACTAACACTACACAACATGTTTATCAACGAGTTTTAGAGCTGTTGATTGGTGTAACTCCCCCTGGTTCCAGTCTTTATGCTAAGCTAGGCTAACAGCCTTGTACTAGACATAAGACTGATATTGAGAAATGTTAAATTGTTACACTTAACTCTGAGAGATCATTGAACTATTCCTTCAACTTGAGTAACTTAGTCTTTATATGAGACATGAAACAAGACAGCAAGGCTTTGAAGTCATTTACACAAGTCTTTTTATTGGTATTGGCTTCATGTATTTCAATTTTTGGACACAGTAGGCTACGTCTAGCTGTAAAGTCAATGTTATAAACCTTTTAAAGGCCCAGCACACAGGTGTTTTCAGTTAATGTGTCTGATTGGACCTATCAGGACTGTGGGTGTGTCTAGACTGATTGATTGACATCTTCCTGAGTCTCGTTAGCTTTGTTGCACCTGTTAGGGTGGGACAAATGACACCTTTATCATTCTTAATGGTAGAACATGGTAGAACTAAGCTCCAGCCCACTTTAACCTGAGCAGAGGTCTAATCAGCCAGAATAAGTGAAATCCCCTGTGTGGCTGTTCAGAGGCTTTAAAGCACGTTAAAAACAAACACTGGCCCTGAGGTGGATCTCTTTGGTGTGATACTGTTAAATCTTTGTAGATGGAACTACGCTGTGCTAGCTCTGTGTTGAGCCAGCGGGGAGCCGTCGGCCAGGTCCACCAACACTTGGACAGTCTGGGCCAGCCGACTCAGCCCCTCGTCCTCTATGATGAGTTGGGGGGGACACAAGGAATCCTGGGAAGGGACGAAGAAAGAAGTGAGCAGATGCAGGTAAGACACATACATATGTTTTAAAGCATTAATTAGACACTTTCTATATATTGAGTATTGAGCTACCCTGCAGAGATCTGAGGAGCAGTTAACCATAGTCCTCATAAATCCACCAGAGTTTAGAATGCCAAACACAAAGACAGAGGAAGGTGACGAAAAGAGGGACATCTGGGGAACCACCTGCGGCACTGGAACAATCCTCTAAATGAAACTTCGTGGATAAACAGTAGACTAGGATAACAGAGCTCTGTTGAACCCATCAGGACTTGGACAGGTGTGGGCTGACAAGCTGAATGTAGAACTAATGATGAGGTCCTCTTTTCACCAGTTTAAGATGGCCCTAATTAATTATTTGCATACAAGCTGCAACTGTTTTCCACATGCTTGATATTTTTTTTTTTTTTTTTTTATTACTTTCATTATTATTTTAATTCTCCCTAAAGGAAAGGGGAAAAAAAAAAAAAAATTGACCTTAACTGTTTACTGTCTAATATTTAATGGTTTGAATGGGGAGGATATGGGTGTTTTTTTGGTGTGATGGAGAGCCTTATCTTTTATCTTTTGTTTGTCAGTATATATGTATGTGTCATGTATGTTTTTTTTTTTGGAAGGGATAGAGAGACCCTGCCCGGAGGAAGCCCGGGGCCCCCGTCTGGAGCCAGGCCCAGAGGGAGGGCTCGTCAGCGAGCGTCTGGTGGCCGGGTTTGCCACGGAGCCCGGCTGGGCACAGCCCGAAAAAGCTACGTGGCACCTATCTCTCCAGCCCATGGGCCCACCACCTGTGGGAGGAACCGCTGGGGTCGGGTGCGCTGCCACACGGGTGGCGGTGAAGGTCAGGGGCCTCGACGGACCAGACCCGGGCAGCAGAGGCTGGTTCTGGGGACATGGAATGTCACCTCGCTGTGGGGGAAGGAGCCGGAACTTGTGCGTGAGGTGGAGCGCTACCAGTTGGATCTGGTGGGGCTTACCTCTACGCATAGTCTCGGTTCTGGAACCGTACTCCTGGAGAGGGGTTGGACTCTTTTCTTCTCCGGAGTTGCCCAGGGTGTGAGGCGCCAGGCGGGTGTGGGGATACTCACAAGTCCCCGGCTGAGCGCCGCAACGTTGGAGTTTACCCCGGTGGACGAGAGGGTCGCCTCCCTACGCCTGCGGGTTGTTGGGGGGAAAACTCTGACTGTTGTTTGTGCATATGCACCAAACAAGAGTTCAGAGTATTCGGCCTTCTTGGAGACCTTGAATGGAGTCCTGTATGGGGCTCCGGAGGGGGACTCCATAGTTCTGCTGGGGGACTTCAACGCACATGTGGGCAATGACGGAGACACATGGAGAGGCGTGATTGGGAGGAACGGCCTCCCTGATCTAAACCAGAGTGGTTGTCTGTTATTGGACTTCTGTGCTAGTCATGGATTGTCTATAACAAACACCATGTTCGAACATAGGGATGCTCATAAGTGTACTTGGTACCAGAGCACCCTAGGCCGAAGGTCAATGATCGATTTTATAATCGTTTCATCTGATTTGAGGCCGTATGTTTTGGACACTCGGGTGAAGAGAGGGGCGGAGCTGTCAACTGATCACCATCTGGTGGTGAGTTGGGTCAGGGGGTGGGGGAAGACTCTGGACAGACCTGGTAAGCCCAAACGGGTGGTGCGGGTAAATTGGGAACATCTGGAGGAAGCTCCTGTCCAACAGACCTTCAACTCACACCTCCGGCGGAGCTTTTCGTGCATCCCTGTGGAGGCTGGGGGCATTGAACCTGAGTGGACAATGTTCAAAGTTTCCATTGCTGAAGCTGCGGCAGGGAGCTGTGGTCTTAGGGTCTTAGGTGCCTCAAGGGGCGGTAACCCTCGAACACCGTGGTGGACACCGGTGGTCAGGGAAGCCGTCAGACTGAAGAAGGAGTCTTTCCGGGATATGTTATCCCAGAGGACTCCGGAGGCAGTTGCAAGGTACCGACGGGCCCGAAGGACTGCAGCCTCTGCCGTGAAAGAGGCAAAGCAGCGGGTGTGGGAGAAGTTCGGAGAAGACATGGAGAAGGACTTTCGGTCGGCACCAAGGCGCTTCTGGAAAACCATCCGCCACCTCAGAAGGGGGAAGCGGGGAACCATCCAAGCTGTGTACAGTAAGGATGGGACGTTGTTGACCTCAACTGAGGAGGTAATAGGGCGGTGGAAGGAGCACTTTGAGGAACTCCTAAATCCAGCTGATGCGCGCTCTTTGTTAGAGGCAGAGCTGGAGGATGACGGGGGATTGTCGTCAATTTCCCTGGTGGAGGTCACTGAGGTAGTCAAACAACTCCACAGTGGCAAAGCCCCAGGGATTGATGAGATCCGTCCAGAAATGTTGAAAGCTCTGGGTGTGGAGGGGCTGTCTTGGTTGACACGCCTACTCAACATTGCGTGGAAGTCTGGGACAGTGCCAAAGGAGTGGCAGACCGGGGTGGTGGTTCCCCTCTTCAAAAAGGGGGACCAGAGGGTGTGTACCAATTACAGGGGTATCACACTTCTCAGCCTCCCTGGTAAAGTCTACTCCAAGGTGCTGGAAAGGAGGGTTCGGCCGATAGTCGAACCTCAGGTTGAAGAGGAACAATGCGGATTCCGTCCGGGTCGTGGAACAACGGATCAGCTCTTTACTCTAGCAAGGATCCTGGAGGGAGCCTGGGAGTATGCCCATCCAGTCTGCATGTGTTTTGTGGATCTGGAGAAGGCATATGACCGGGTCCCCCGGGAGACTTTGTGGGAGGTGCTGCGGGAGTATGGGGTGAGGGGGTCCCTTCTCAGGGCCATCCAATCTCTGTATGACCAAAGCGAGAGCTGTGTCCGGGTTCTCGGCAGTAAGTCGGACACGTTCCAGGTGAGGGTTGGCCTCCGCCAGGGCTGCGCTTTGTCACCAATCCTGTTCGTAGTATTTATGGACAGGATATCGAGGCGTAGTCGTGGTAGGGAGGGGTTGCAGTTCGGTGGGCTCGGGATCTCATCGCTGCTCTTTGCAGATGATGTGGTCCTGATGGCATCATCGGCCTGTGACCTTCAGCACTCACTGGATCGGTTTGCAGCCGAGTGTGAAGCGGCTGGGATGAGGATCAGCACCTCTAAATCTGAGGCCATGGTTCTCAGCAGGAAACCGATGGAGTGCCTTCTCCAGGTAGGGAATGAGTCCTTACCCCAAGTGAAGGAGTTTAAGTACCTTGGGGTCTTGTTCGCGAGTGAGGGGACAATGGAGCGGGAGATTGGTCGGAGAATCGGCGCAGCGTGGGCGGTATTACATTCAGTTTATCGCACCGTTGTGACGAAAAGAGAGCTGAGCCGGAAGGCAAAGCTCTCGATCTACCGGTCAGTTTTCGTTCCTACCCTCACCTATGGTCATGAAGGTTGGGTCATGACCGAAAGAACGAGATCCAGGGTACAAGCGGCCGAAATGGGTTTCCTCAGGAGGGTGGCTGGCGTCTCCCTTAGAGATAGGGTGAGAAGCTCAGTCATCCGTGAGGAGCTCGGAGTAGAGCCGCTGCTCCTTCACGTCGAAAGGAGCCAGTTGAGGTGGTTCGGGCATCTGGTAAGGATGCCCCCTGGGCGCCTCCCTAGGGAGGTGTTCCAGGCACGTCCAGCTGGGAGGAGGCCTCGGGGAAGACCCAGGACTAGGTGGAGGGATTACATCTCCAACCTGGCCTGGGAACGCCTCGGGATCCCCCAGTCAGAGCTGGTTAATGTGGCTCGGGAAAGGGAAGTTTGGGGTCCCCTGCTGGAGCTGCTCCCCCCGCGACCCGACCACGGATAAGCGGACGACGATGGATGGATGGATGGATGTATGTTTTTTTTTTTTTTTTTTTTTTTCTTGAGGTCTCCTCAAGTTGTCTTGTTAACTGTTCTGTCTAATTGTGAATGTATTGTATATGTTTGCCTTAAAGGACCCCCTCTAAAACGAGATGCTACATCTCAAGGGGTTATTCCTAATAAAGAATTTCAAATTAAAGTCTGGGACCACTGTTGAGTATACATAGTTGTTCGCTCAATGTCAGACATAGTTCCGTAAAATGTTATATATGAAGTCATACTAGTGTCCAGCTGCTGTCAGACTCGCTGGCTCTGTGCCTCGATGCCTGCTGCTCTGAGCTGTTGGAGGTCATGAACAAACTGTCCCCATCCTCAGCACACCCCTCCTCTGTATACTCTAACAAAAACACCTCCCACCACTGATTTCAACAGCTGTGGCTAAGAAGACTTTAAGTTACAGACATTATCCCAAATGCTGTTGATGCTGATGAAACTCAACCCACATTAGTGTCAAGTCTAACTGTGGGCCAGCAGCATGCACTGCTGTCTGCCACCACTGGGGGGAAACATGGTCAGACATTTTCAAACTCTACACACTGTGTGTGTGTGTGTGTGTGTGTGTGTGTGTGTGTGTGTGTGTGTGTGTGTGTGTGTGTGTGTGTGTGTGTGTGTGTGTGTGTGTGTGTGTGTGTGTGTGTGTGTGTGTGTGTGTGTGTGTGTGTGTGTGTGTGTGTGTGTGTGTGTTTTAATCTTGATTTGCGAATTATTATCTTTGGTGGGTAGTTTGTTAATCCATTGTTATATGGCAATAAAGTTATTGTTCTGACCAATAAACTCTATCAGGATATGCATGCTATTAAAAATCACACAGACAACAATAATGAAGAGGCTTTTGAAAAAGGTTCTCCCAGTTCTTTGCAATCAGGGGAAACACTGTAAATGAGACAAATATAAAACTATTTGGATTTTTTTTGACAGAAAAGTCCAGACCCTTTTATCCAAAAAGTTAGTTGTGCCATCTCCAATGTATTTCCTGTCTGCTATGACACATCAGGACATGACACACTTTATGTGTCATGTTTATGGATTCATCATTATGGATTTAATGTACAAAGACACTGTAGTTCCAGGCTGGATTAAAAAGCTTCTGGAAGGCCTACGATTCCATGGAGGACCTCATTGAAACATGGAATTTCTCTGCTTCTGAACAACAAAAATTAAGTCTCTGCACTGTCTGGAAATATTGAATATGACATAAGGTATATTTTAATGTCAGATACAACATTAAACCCAGAGGGTTCAAAGTCCTCAGCGCAGTTGTAAAGAGCTCTGTGTAGCTTCTCTGTTCATGTTGTGCTTTCCAATAGGGAACAGTAGGATGCATTTCAAATTGTGCAGTTTTGATTGCTTTTCTGACTTCAAACATGCTTTTCATAATCTAATACTGATGCTCCAGTGAGCTTTATAGCACAGAGAAAAGGTACATTGGTACGTTGGTTTGGTTCCACACATGGGCTTTGTTGACAAGAAAAACATAGAATATCACCAGACTTATCCTTTAATCTACATTAGTTTGAAACGAAAATCTAACTTGTCTCGACATGTTAGACTGAAATAGTAGTTTTACAATAACTAATTTCATACTTAGGTCACGTGATGACAACAGAGCAAACTCAACATCCAGACCATGCGATGCAGTTGAAAGCTCCATAAAAAGCTAGTAAGTGGACCTTGAGTTCAGCTGCAGATACCCTGAAGTTCTTGGCTCAGTTAGCAGAAGCACAACAGCAGCAAGCAGACAAACAGCACATGGTCAAAGTTCATTTTTTAATAATTTCTTTACAGTGGGGAGAAAAACTTTACATATATATTTATATAAACTCAAAAATTATTCTCAATAATACAAGGGTATAAATATAAAATACAACTGTATTTGTGTTGCGCTAACATATTAAAGAATATAGCTTGGTCTAAGCCAGTGAATGAATTGTTGCTTATCCAGTTTCATTTATAAAATCTACATCTTCAACTGAAACAGTATAACATTTCATATTAACAGCAGGCTGATAAACGTGAGACCTGGGACGGGGTGCTTTACAGGACATTGTGATCTGGAGACAACAGCAGACATGTGGACAGGAACTGGACAGAAACACCCAGTGTGCCATCCACCTTGTTAAATAAGTTAATCAAGTTATAAAACTATGATGCAGCTTCAACAGTGTTTCTTTTCAAATAAATAAAACATGAAATACATTTTCATTCATATATTGTTTGAAATAGCACTTAGGGTTTGGGTGTACTGCTGTATACATGAAGCAATAATTTGTGAAATGACTTAAAGGGATACGCCACCGTTTGTTGAAATAGGGCTTATCACGGTCTCCTCTAGCTGTAGATAGGTGGGGTCTCCTCTAGCTGTAGATAGGTGGGGTCTCCTCTAGCTGTAGATAGGTGGGGTCTCCTCTAGCTGTAGATAGGTGGGGGTCTCCCCTAGCTGTAGATAGGTGGGGTCTCCTCTAGCTGTAGATAGGTGGGGTCTCCTCTAGCTGTAGATAGGTGGGGTCTCCTCTAGCTGTAGATAGGTGGGGTCTCCTCTAGCTGTAGATAGGTGGGGGTCTCCCCTAGCTGTAGATAGGTGGGGTCTCCTCTAGCTGTAGATAGGTGGGGTCTCCTCTAGCTGTAGATAGGTGGGGTCTCCTCTAGCTGTAGATAGGTGGGGTCTCCTCTAGCTGTAGATAGGTGGGGTCTCCTCTAGCTGTAGATAGGTGGGGTCTCCTCTAGCTGTAGATAGGTGGGGTCTCCCCTAGCTGTAGATAGGTGGGGTCTCCTCTAGCTGTAGATAGGTGGGGTCTCCTCTAGCTGTAGATAGGTGAGGTCTCCTCTAGCTGTAGATAGGTGGGGTCTCCTCTAGCTGTAGATAGGTGGGGTCTCCTCTAGCTGTAGATAGGTGGGGTCTCCTCTAGCTGTAGATAGGTGGGGTCTCCTCTAGCTGTAGATAGGTGGGGTCTCCTCTAGCTGTAGATAGGTGGGGTCTCCTCTAGCTGTAGATAGGTGGGGTCTCTGGGGTCTCCTCTAGCTGTAGATAGGTGGGGTCTCCTCTAGCTGTAGATAGGTGGGGTCTCCTCTAGCTGTAGATAGGTGGGGTCTCCTCTAGCTGTAGATAGGTGGGGTCTCCTCTAGCTGTAGATAGGTGGGGTGTCCTCTAGCTGTAGATAGGTGGGGTGTCCTCTAGCTGTAGATAGGTGGGGTCTCCTCTAGCTGTAGATAGGTGGACCAACGCATTTTTGAGTTTGAGTCCGGTGCAACACCGGCAGCGCCGCCGCTAGTTAGCTTAGCGTAGTGAATGGAATCCTATGTTGCCGGTTTCAACAAACGGTGGCGTATCCCTTTAAGAAAATATTAATTATGAAAGGTTTCATTAGGCTATTTTGTCCATACGCACGGTTTGACTAAGTTAAATTGTATTACATTGTACACAGTCGGTTTTATGATTTGGCATTTTTTCCAGGGATACTTTTATTTTACCTGCTTCTTAAGAAAGCTCCAACAGTTAGCTTGTTAGCTAGAGCATCAATGACGATAACATAATTTTGAATCAAGTCATAAGCTGAAAAACAAATGAAAAGTGCAATAACTAAGCCCCGCTTTAACTTAGCCTAGCAAGGCTGCACATGCTACCTACCTAGCCTGCTAACTGGCTAGGTGGGTAAATCAGCTTGGATTATTACTGGCCATCAAACTGACGAGCTGGTGTTAACAGCAGCAGCTAACTGGCCAACTCTGGCAGCATTGGATTGGATGTTTTTCAGAGAGACACTGTCTTCCTCTGTGGTCGCTCAAACACACAGGAGCTAGCTAACGCTGTGGCTTCACCTTGATGATAAGGGCGGTTGTGACTCAGTGGTAGAGCGGTTGCCTGCCAATCGGAAGGTTGGTGGTTCGATCCCATGTCGAAGTGTCCTTGGGCAAGACACTGAACCCCGAGTTGCCCCCGATGCTGTGCGTCCATTTGAGTGTACAGTCCATTTACATTTGATATCAAGTATTATTCCTAGCTCGCAAGGCAGCTAGTTAGCCAGCTAACATGTGTAGCCTTGTTCAGCTAGGAGAGTTAGTTGCTGTGTGGTTTATTTGCAGCAACAGCTAGTTGATTCAGAACATGACTGTACAGAACATCTATGATTCAGAACATAGACTGTATATTAATATTAACAGTCTATGATTCAAAATGACATTGACGCTGTTGTAGCTCTAGCTAACAGGAAGTAGCTGGCTACATTTGCTAGCATTTGTTGAGTTTGCCTAAAAGAGGGAGGGGGCATGTGATTGAAAAAGTGACCATGAAAGTTTTATAATTTGTTATTATTCAATTATGGATTCATTTTTATTAATGTGATCAGTTCTTTCATAACTACTTATTTATTTAATAATGAACTGAATAGCTGATATGGGGAAAATATATGTATGATTCACCTCTGATATGTTCTTCACAGTTACAGGGAAAGAAGCTTATACAAATATTTAAGTTATTATTCTTTAATTTCCCCCTAACATTTTGTAACTGGGAGTGTTCCCTATGAATATGTTGCATTGAAAGTTTTAGTGTCCCTGTTAAATGTTGTTTGAGGCCTTATAAATTATCTGAATTTGTAGGTCTTTGCAGTTTGAATCCCAAAAATCTCACTATTAGCTTCCAAACCCCACGCCAGTCCAATAAGCATTATAATCTGATTCCAATGTGTGTTTAGTGAGCAACAAGCCCTCTGATGCTCTGCTCCATCTGATCTGCAACTATTGGTTTATAGGCTAAACCAAATTAGTAATGCCTCTGCTGTTTCATCTCAGAAACAAAAATAACCAAAAACATAACAAAAAAGCAATAATTTAATAGCCTGTTTACATTTATACAAACATGAAGTCAGCTGTTCCAACGGAGCAGTGACAACAACCCAAACAAAGACATACCCCTCCTGAAGGGGTTTGTACCTTTAAACATTTTAACTGCTCACAGTTAGCACAGCAGACAAAAGGTCAGTCAGAGTTCAGTAAGAGGCACTGTATCATCGTTGGGTTCTGTAACATCCAGGATCTACATAAACTAATGTGCATCTGTCTCAAGTCTAAAACATCACATTCACAGTTCAGTCTCAGGTTACTTCAACAGTTTCTCTCTCAGGACAAACACGCAGCGGGAGTATGACTTCAATACTTCTCAGAGGAAGAGCTGAGCTGAAGAAACACAGTCTCGCTGGCTGAGTGATGTAGAGAAATCAATCAATTTAGAGTTTTCTAAGGATATCTAGTTAGAACCTCCAACATCAGCATTCAGGCAAAGTCCTGACATGTCTCACTGTTTCCCAATTCCATACTATACACTGAAAAGTATACACCACTTATGTTAGGAGGTTTGTGACTATGAAGGATTTGGGGTTAAGATTTAGGTCTTTGCCACCTTTTCTCTTTCACATATGTTTGACCAAACTGTGTGATCATATGACTGTTATAATTACAGGTCACACTAATGGCCAGAGCTTTGAAAGTGAAACCCTTAAGCTGCGTGCAGTCTGCACGTTGGCATCTTAGATAAAAGTATATGGGAATTTCCCAATGTACAGTGTCAGTCCCAGTAGTACATGTATTGCTATATGAATAATACACAGTAACAATAAAGCTTGTGATCAATGGCTGGAACCCCTGAGTGTACAAGAGGGCTCAGCCACAGAGAACACTGCTCTGTGTCTGCTTCATATCACTTCATAACATGTCACATATTGTTGCACTGAACAATCAAGTGACACAGCTTTAGGTTGAACTATGTTTCCCATGCACAGGGTGCCAGCCTGCGTCTGCAGACACAGCTAATGTAACAATGTGAATAGTTCAGAGTATCTGAATGTTGAGGATGGACAGCAGTACGCTGTTGAACAGCAACATCGGAGCACACAAATGTAGCATGTTACCACGTGGATTGTTCTGTTCTGGTCTCAATACTAACAATACCATAACCCCCTCAGGTGTCACCATGTTTAGACCTTTTCACAATGGACCAAATTAGACATTCTCCGTGAGATATTCAGCTGTTGGTCAGCAATGATCGGGCCCTCATCTGTTCCCTGGGGGCCACAGTCTGAATGCTCCACATACACAAACAAGTGTGCGGTGCATGAACACTGACACTGGTGTTGCAGCTCTGTGTCCACTAGTGTGCATTGTTGTAAAGAAGATAGGAAGGAAAGGTATAGTATGGCATTGGGATTCAACACTTAAACAGAAAACTCCCATCTCCTCCACACATGCTGGCTGTTACAGAGTGAAGGCATTTCCCAGGTTGTGTGTGTGTGTGTGTGTGTGTGTGTGTGTCTCCTCTAGGTGAGCAGGCAGCAGTAGAGGGCGTAGAGCAGGGCCATGGCTGCGCAGTAGAAGAGCAGGAAGTCTGTGGACAGCAGTGAGGAGGACGAGGCGTGGCGGGGGGACGGGTCCTCGGCCGTCTCCCCCCCCCCAGCAGCCAGCAGGGCCGTCACACAGCGCAGCACAGCAGGCAGCTTACACAGAAGCACATCAGAGCACACACACACGTCCGTCTGGACAGGAGATGCAGGACAGGACACACATAAGAGGAAAACACAAGGAGTTATATTGTTCAAACTAGGAGACAAGAGAAGGACAAGACACAGTGTAGAATTACATGGAACAGAGTTAGGGCTGGACTGATATATGAGCCAGATACGGGCAATTTGGTTGAAAACATTCCTCAAAGTATAAAAGTCTTTATCAGTCCAACCCTGACAGGAATAATGTAGCAACACAACCGAGCTGAAAGCACATGGGAAACTCGATTTCTACAGACTGCTTTTTTTTCAACATTGCGTTATTTGAAAAGACCATTACATTTAGATGTATCAAAGTGAGCTAAATGTGTCGGAGTTTTGACACATTTAGACACTCATAATGAGACATGTCTTACCTCAGGGACTCCCAGCTTACGACAAGCAGCGATGAAGTTTTCCACGTTGAGTCGACACTTTGCGGAACTCAGCTTTGGCTGAAAGTAATATCAGAGAAACACATTTTCATTTTGGAGTGAAATGATTGCTTTGCAGAACTATTTCTCATTAAATCAGGATACCATGAGCTCACAAATCGTGGCTTTCTTTAGCCTGATGCAGAGAAATACATGTGCTCATACAGTATGTCAGTAAAAAGCCTCGCTGCTTTCATCTGCTGGTAATGCACTTCCTCCATGTTCAGCTATTGACTTGACTTGTGGTGTATTTTCTCAGCAGTAATCAATACCAGTGGTCAGACATTTTCAACACCTCACTAAAGACATGCCACGTGCCAGCCTACTTCAAGTCCTCTACTATCATCCCTGTTCCCATGAAGCCAAGGACTACAGCACTTAACTTCAGACCCGTCGCCCTGACCGCTGTGGTTATGAAGTACTTTGAGCGCCTTGTGCTTTCATATCTCAAAGACATTACCGAGCCCCTCCTGGACCTCCTGCAGTTTGCCTACAGAGCCAATAGGTCTGTAGACGACGCATACCAGCCTTAAAGCGAGAGTGTAAATGTTGCTAAACTATGGCCACTACAGGATAAAGGCACATTCAACTTTCATTCAAAAACATTTAAGTGACCTGCCAAACCGCACACTGACTCAGCAATATCAGCTACACAGCAATATCTACCTAACCTTTAGGGCTGATATTCTACATTTAACATTTAAATATATATTTGAATTGTAAAAATAAACTTACATTTGAATATTAAAATGTATATTTGAATATTGTGAGCATAAAAAATCCACATACTTAATACATACATAATTGTTTAGTTCTGTCTGATTGGCCCAGCCTGTCGGGAATAGATTACAGCGAGCAGGTAGGCGTGTTGATGGCATTCTATCATGCGGCTGGCGCTACCGGAATTAATCAAACAACGAGGGTGAAGAAGAAGAAGACGCCACAAAGACAGGCCTGGAGAAATGATTGATGCTATATAATAAGGTGTGGGATGAGGGTAAAATGCATAACTATTCCCGTTAGGAAAACCAGGGAAAGAGCCAGCAGGCCTGGGAATTACAGAGCAATCGCCCTGACATCACACATCTGTAAGCGAATGGAGCGGAGAAATATTCAAATGTCATTTTCGGCCAATTTTGACAAGCCCATTAACATTACACTGAGCAGAGGTGTTGTATTGCTTATGAATTTGACTTTTCATTTGTAAGAGAAAGAATGTGTTAGTTCTTTTAAAGTTACACTAAATCAGAATCAGATCAGAATCAGAAAAGATTTATTGCCAGGTAAGTAGCACTTACTAGGAATTTGCTTTGGTGCAAACATATAAACATATTTAAACATTAATATAAAACAAACCAACAATAAATACATATAACTAAATAACATTAAGAAAGAATAAAGAGGCAGGATGGATTAGTGCAGGATGTGCAAAAAATATTTGAGGGATTTGCAAAGGCGCTTTGGCGTTTTTCCATTACGTGGTACCTGCTCGACTCGCTTCGACTCGCCTCGACTCTACTCTACTCGCCTTTTTTGGTTTTCCAGTACAAAAAAAAGTACCTGGTACCTGCTAACAGGTACTTTATTTAGTACCACCTCCGTCGAGGTTCCAAGCGAGCTGGAACCTTTTAGCGTCATATTTGTCCTCTTGGGGTCTCCTAGAATAGGTTTACATGCTTTAATGCTTCTCATACTGCCCATTGCTGCAGCTCCTCTGTCTGAAACACTCTGTCTGAGCTTTTGGCCCACCTTCCTGAAAAGCCCAGTCAGCTCTGATTGGTCAGCTGGCCCACTCCGTTGAGATTGGTCAACCAAATTCAAACAAGCTGCTGGGCGGGCTGTGCTTGCTCAGCACCTATGGGCAGCACAGATGAAAAACTGGACTGGCTTTCTCAATCAGTGACATCACTAATGGAGGAATTTCAAACAGAATTGTGGGCGGGGCATTTCAGACTGTCTGTGGGAGAGAAAGCTCAGTTTGGAGTGAAATGTGTTTTTTTATTCTTTATAGATCTACTGCATACACAAACAACTATATAACACATAAAAGATGGGGGGTAAAACAAAAAAGCACAATAGGGGCTCTTTAAACAAACAAGTGAGAGCAGATCCTGGTTGCTGTTTAGTGTCTGGATCCTTCCCATCAGAGGAAACGGACCAATCATTGAAAGGCAGAAAGGACAGGATCTGGTAGTTAATCAGACTCACCACTGCTGGGGAGGGAATGTGGATGATTGACACAGAGCGTTGTCGGATCTGATTGGCCAGCTGGCAGAGGACTGTGCCATCGGATAAGGCCTCGGCCAGATCCTCCGGCAGAGAGATCTTCAGCCGAGACTCCAGAGTCTGAGGACGAGTATTATGTCACAGCTTTATTCCTGTCAGCAATAAAAGGCTGCACACCACAAACTGTTCAAACCCACGATTATCATAATAATAATGTTCAGCATATAGTGTGTAGAAACATCATACACATTCAAACTGAAGCATCTTCAATAAACTGAGAAGAAGCTGTTACAGAATATATGTGTGATACTGTCACAGAGTGGAAGAAGGTAGAACATTAATATAGTCATGCATTTTTGTGAAATCTCATCAGAAACCCTTGAGATTAAAGGAATACTTCCCCCCAAAATGATAATTTGTGTAACAGATGCACCTTACACGTTACCTTGAAATCTTGAAGAAAACTTTGTTTGTTTTTGTCTCATGCCTCCACAGTGAACAAAGAATCCAAAAACATAGAAAAGTCTTGATGCATTGAAGTAATAGGTGTCACAATTAACAGCTAAACTAATTAAAAAATGCGTTTACAAAACTGACTCATTCCTCCAGTCGGATGCATACTTCCCAAATACATGTTGTTGCTAAAACCTTACCTAAAACCTGCAGGTGTGTTTTTCGTTCACCGTGGAGGAATGTGAGGAAAACAAAGTTTCCTTCAAGAGTTCAAAGTAACACAGGCTGAGTATCTGATATAAAGGATCATTTTGGGGGGAAGCATTCCTCAGACAATCAGTGTAGCATTGATACATTTTACAATAAATATATCAAACTATACGTCAAATAAAAAGAGTGAACAGGCTTCCTTTTACTATTTTAAAAGGGATACTTTACCGATTTAGCATTAAGCTTTGTATCAGTAGAAACCCGGTAGTATTTCTGAATGACCGTGCGTCCCTCCCTCATGTCCCCCTGAGACGAGAGATCTCTGCATTGGGGGTCTGGAAAAAATCTTCCGATGACGTAAAATGATGATTTTTGCGTCATTGGAAGATTTTTTGGCCAGAGGCAAAGGACTACAGCCAGTATTTGATTTGATTTGATTTATTTAATTGTATCCAAAGAAATGCCTTACACATGACAAAAAAAGACATCAAATACAATCGAGGATAAAAACACAAAGTCCAGGACTTATTTCCATTGTGGTCCTCAGGACAAGACAAGACACTCAATGACATAACATAAAAATAGTTTTCTTAAATAAATAAAAATAAAAAACGGTAACTTGCCTTTTGTTCAATTCTGCAACCCTATCTAGTATCCAAGCCTTGATGCTCTTTTTAAAAGAGTTCAGGATGGGAATGACTTTAATTTGCCGATCTAACTTGTTCCATTGAATTGCCCCTATATAGGCAAAGGTTTCTTTCCCTAACCCTGTCTAAATGAATAAGGACACAGGTCAGATATGCTGCCACGAGCGTTAATATTGTGTGTGTCCTTTACCTTAGTTATAAGACACGACAAAAAAATTGGGACACTACCAGACAGTATTTTGTAGATCATGGTCAGTCTTGACATAGTAACACGAGACTCAACGGGGAGCCAGTTGAGCTCCACAAATTGTGACCTTCCTACATGAGACCTGTGGCCCAAGTTCAGAATGACTCTTATTAATTTATTCTGTGCTGTTTGCAGCCTCCCTTTAAGTCGGTTTATAAGGCCTTCAAACTTCAAAATTATTTAAAATGAAGGCGTTGGCTAAAATGATCATTGTTGACCGTTCAAATTTTTTTTGAATTTCTGGCTAAAAACTTTGTGAGCCCAGTGACTTTACTCAGAACCTTGTTGGCCATATTCCTGCCATCCAAGTTGTTCTCTAGGATGCAACCCAAGTATTTCACTGACTCTTTTGCACTGACCACAGCATTATTAAAAATGACCCCTAAATTCTGAGCATCTATTCAGTCTATATTTTGACCCGAACAAGATGGCCTCTGTCTTACCAAAATGTAAGAACAGCATATTGTCAATCAGCCAGTTGTTTATAGAAGATAGTTCAGACCTCAAGGTACTCTCTAGGGTGGATTGGTGTTTACGTGACATTAAAAGTGCAGAGTCATCAGCATATAATAGATCACATAAACAGGAGTCTGCCATATCGTTAATGTATGTTAAAAATAAGGACGGTCCGAGAATACTTCCTTGTGGAACGCCGCATTCAACTACACTAGGATCAGACAGCACTCCCCCTAAGACAACCAATTGTTCCCTCCCTGATAGGTAAGACCTAAACCACCTACAGGTGGAGCTGTCAGCCCCCAAGGCATCAAGTTTGGCAATCAGTCTGTCATGATTTACCATATCAAAAGCCTTTTGCAGATCCAATAACACCATTCCGCAGAGATTTCAATTATCTATTTCCCTGCATATGATGTCGGATAAATAGAGTAGGCATGCTTCAGTAGAATGTGACTTTCTAAATCCAGATTGGAATTTATACATGAAGTTGTTTTTATTCATGTATTCATTAAATTGCTCATTGACCAATTTTTCAATTTTTTTTTTTAAAAAAGGAACTACCTTGGCCCTCTTGAGATTGTTGGGGAAAACACCAGATTCAACAGACAGGTTAAAAATATGGGAGATGTAAGGGGCTATTTGGGCAGCGGCATCTCGTAAAAACCGAGGGGATAACCCATCTAACCCAGGGCCCTTAGTGCAGTCTAGCTGTAAGAGCTTTTTTTCCATCTCCCCTACCTCAACCTTCCATAAGGAAAATGAGTTGGGCAGCGCTCCAAGTTTATTATAGAATGATTTCACCCTATCAATGCTAAATAACCCAGAGGAAGGCTGAAGATTTGAAACCAGCTGTTCTGCTATAGAGGTGAAGTAAGTATTAAAACGATTAGCAACCTCTTTCTTATTGAAATTCAGGACACCTTTCATTTTTAGTTTAGTTTCTTAATATTTGTCTTAGCGGCCCCCAATTCCTTTAAGATCTTCCACAACCTTTTCTGGTTATCTTTATTATTTAATATATCATTCTTGTAGTGGATTGATTTTGCGTCTCTAATAAGTTCCTGAGTCTTGTTTCTTGCTTGCTTATAAAAAATAAAATCATCATGATTTTTAGTTCTATGAAAAGTTTTAAGTACTTTTTCCCTGGTTTTAATAGCATCATGTATAGCTTTGTTAAACCACTGGAATGCTGTTTAACTCTGATCTGTCTAAGAGGGGTCACCTTGTTGATGATTTTTAAAAATCTATCTTTAAACTGTGACCATGCTATGTTCACACATGTACAATTTACCACCGGGGACCAATCCACCTCTACAACCAGCCTCTTGAAAGTTTCCTGGGAGTAATGTTTAAATGATCTGGATAGTACAGTCTTGTGAGAGTAAAAGGTTGTTTTTTTTACCAGTTTTTCTTCTGCAAAAAATTATATTATGATCACTTATGCCATAAGTGATAGTACCACTTTGAGATATTTTAGTTTTGTCTGAAACTAAGATCAAATCAAAAATACTCTCACAAGTCTTGCTTATCCTCGTGGGTTGTTTTACCAGTTGTTCAAGACCATAGTGACACAGGTCCTCCAGCATTTTGCCAGAAGGATGAGCACAGCCTGACACATTTGTGTTCATATCTCCCATTAATATCACCTCTGAGATCTCTTTGTCTGATAATTTCAACAGGGCCTGTTCTAACTTGTCATAGAAAGTAGCATGGCCTGGTGGTCTGTAGCATGCCCCCAATAAAATGGGATTTGTTTTTGGTAGACATATGTCCAGCCAAACAATCTCTAAGTCACTAGCAATGTCATCTCTACAGTTAAAAGCCACGTCTGAGCGCACATATACACAAACCCCGCCCCCTTTCTATTTCGGTCATACCTAACTATACAGTAATCATCAATGGCAATTTCCTCATCGCTTATAGTTTGATCTAACCAACTTTCCATTAAACAGATAACTCTGACCTCTGATTGTTTCACCAGCTGTCTAATTTCCTCAATTTTAGGTGGCAAACTTCTGACATTAAGATGTAGGAAATGTAAACCTTTCTTACTAAAAGTCGATTTAAGGTAGGTTTTAAAGTCTGTGACCTTATCCTCCGGCATCTGGCCATCCTCTGCCCCGCCGTCAGAAGACGCTGCCATGTGCATGCCGTCATGGTCGTCACTAGGCCTATTCCCAAAGACAGTATATAACATGAACCAACATATCCCGTTGCTCTGGACGGAGACGAGTGTAGTCTATTAGAAGTACTTTTCCAGTGATGGTTGAGCGTTACTGCACTGCTGCAAACTGAGCTTGCCGCCATAGATGTGACGTGAGCAACGTGTCTGAACGTTGTAAGTCTTCTGGTAGCTGTCCAAAGACAAATCTCAATCATTCCCAATCTTGCAGAGATGGAGAGCGTAGGTATATGTAAGGAGATAACATAGGCACAGGCTAATTATTGATAACTAAAATGCTAGTTAATAGTAGCAATTAAACTTAAACAGCTAATGTAAGTCGAAACTGCCTGTGAGCTTCTCCTGTACTGTACGGTAATTCCTCTACTATGCGACAGTAAGTCGTGTGGTTATGACACAATTGTTAGCCTATTTTTATAAAAACGTCTGCTACGGAGCCATAACGTGATATACAAGGTAATGGAGCCTTTTATACATTGTCATGTTTCTTTAGAAATAAACAATGGACAAATAAAGTCTTTAAACGCTTAAGATGTAAAGTTATTGGCTGTCAAAGTGACTCCAAAATGAATGGCAGTCAATGGGATGCTAACGGGGGGTGATGGTTTGTTAGCATCAAAATGGCGCCATAGGAGGCTTCACTCTGAGGAGGCAGGATTGCCCCCTTGCCTATTCCAGGGCATATTAGTAGGAGCTACTTTTGCATGTTTTCAACCCGCCCACAGGGGGTTGGACTGCCAAGTCTGGCCGAGGTATTCCGAATGAAAACGGAAACGAATGAAAAAGCCATCTTGAAGCTTCGCTAAACAGGCTCTCTGTTTTCAGCAGCAATTTACAACAATTATGTGCATTCAACCTACCGTACGTGTACATTGGTACAGATCGGAGAATATGCAGGAAACGTTACTACAGACGGAATACTCGGCACACTACGAGAGCTTCGCCTGCACGGAGACCAGCACGGAGACCCTGCACGGAGACCAGCACAGAGACCAGCGGTCTCGCTCGATGCCCCGAGCCGGGTAGGGGACATCCTCATCGGCTGTTTTTGTGGAAACATGGCTGAACAACAGCTGAGCAACCGGCACCGGGACTATCCAGCTACCAGGCCTGCTAGCCCTCCGAGCTAGAGATGCTCTGTCGGGTAAAAAACTCGTGGAGGTGGGCTGGGTTAACACCGAGTGGTGTGTGCACTAAAGGTAGCCTGTTTCGTATGTCATTTTTATATAATGTCGTGTTTATATATTTTAAATGTGTAACACCACTTAAGTCACAATGAAACGTTTCGTGTATATGGTTGAAATAACAATAAAACACAGTTGAGTTGAATGCCTCTGTATGCGGTAGGCGTGGCTTGGGAGTGGACTCAAAGCAGCGAAGCTTGTGCATTCTGGGATTTGGTGTCTTTCATCCATATAAGCCCAAAACACATTTTCTGGCTTTTCTCGGCCTAGAAGGCACCAATTTCAATTTTCTACTACATAAGTGACCCAATTTAAAGATACTAGTGCAGTTTCAGCAGATGTGTTCATTTCCATACAGTTTAAGTGGCTTGACAGTTAACGGTGAAGTAGGGGATTTTATTCGCGGGGCATTTTGGCGACTTAATTAATCCTACCCAGGGTGAGTCTGATGAAAACTGATGTATCTGCCCGGTTCAATTGAGATTTTTCTCGCATTGCACAGGCTCTGAAGAAATAATCTCAGAGATTACGTTGCGTCTGCTGATGTGCAGGTTACCTTCCCCCCAAAAACGCCCCCAAACACGGACACACATATATACAGATATGTCTCGCTTTATAAGATAGATAACTTGCTAATAAGTGGCATCACGCTGTCTGCACTTGTTTCCTTTGCATGTGTGGGATTCTGAAACGTCCTTAAATTCGGGAATTGTCGTTTGTTTATTCAAAGTCAAAGACAGTCCAAAGTAGTGCAACTTTGCACATTTTTGTGGGTCTGAGGTGTATTTCACATTTTACCTGCCAAAGCTCCGCTGCACTCTGTCTCTGGTCCTCAGTGTGAGAGGGAGAGTGGCCAGCGGCAAAAGCCAATGTGTGCTTCTTTTACCTATAAATTTAACGATATCTTTTGCATTTCTAATCCAAACAATGTCAAACTCTGGCACTGCACTTACTCGTGCCCATAGCAAGATATCTGTCAAGTTTGAAAGCCATCATACTAACGGTTCGAGAGATATGCGCATAACACACACAGACAGACAGACAGACGTTCCTGCAATTTATAGATAGATATTCAGCTTTCCAGTGGTGAAATATTCCTTTAAATAAGTGTGTGCATATTGTGCTTACCTTGCGTAGCTGCGTGACGTCTGCTCTCTCGTCTTTAGTAGAACGCAGCATGGTGCGAGACTCACTTCTGCCCGACTCCCCAAGAGTAAAGACCGACCCTGACAAACACAGCATAATAGGATTTATTGAGCTTTTCTGCTGTAGGTATGAAGTGTGTGTTGGGTTGTTTTGTTGTTGTACCTGTAGGTTTGACGTTGCTGCGGGACGAGGTGCGGAACAGGAAACTGTTGGGTCTCTGGGCCTGACCGGGGGGAGGGGACGTCTTCGGGGAGGACGGATCATCTGACAAACATTCAGCTGCATCACCGATCAAAGATCAACTCACATAGCACATTTTATTTTATTTTATATATATATATATATATATATATATATATATATATATATATATATATATATATATATAAAGTTTAGAAATATTTAGAAATATAATGGCCATGTAGTTTTCTCAGAGCAATGAGGGCTGAGGATGATACAAGATGGGGTTGAAAGCTCCAGAGAGAAACTTAGTGGACCTTGATTTGATGTTTTTGTCAAATTAGTGTTTCTAAGCTACAATACAAATCTAATATATTATAGTATAATATATAAAACAGGTAATACAGTAGTTCTCTCTACAAAAAGAATAAAAACTTCTCATCTCAAATTAATGTGTAACAAACAGCCACAGAGACCATAACCTGAATAAATTACACCATAAAGTTAACCAAATTCTAATCCTATAAGGGAATACCATATCAAAAACAAGACTACTAATCCCAGCCTTTGGTACTATAGACATCATAATCAGGCTCAGAGTGGCTGGTACCTAACAGTAGGGTTTTGTTGTTTCAGTTCCATTATTTTGTATGGGGACACCTCAAAGTTTCTCTCTCTTCCACAATAACAACATACTAAAGGAAATGGAAAGCTATGTTTAAATCAGTTCATCTAGAATCAATCTCCACTTTAAGCCATCATTAAGGTCCCTCAGCTGCTCAGAACACTGCTTATCTGAACCGTTTTAGGACAAACACCATCCACCAGAGCAGCACATCCCATCCGTCTGAAGCCAACTGTTGGACCCACAGCAGCTGCCTGCACTACACAGGTCTGAAGCAGAGTATTCAGTTTCAATCTAACCTGTGGCTGGGCCAATAGCTTGGCAGTGTGCCGAACTTTCTGTATGTTTTCATGATCAAAAGCTCCACAGAGACTGCTAACATATTGTGACCAGATGTTATTACCAACTGCTATTTTTAAGGTCAAGAATAAACTTCCCATCTCACGTCTCATTGTCTATGTTCTAGACCACTGGTTCTCAAGCTGTGGTACTAGTACCACTGGTGGTACGCAAGATCTCTCTAGTGGTACGCGGATGTAATCTTGGATATATTTTTTTATTTAACTTAAAAACATAATACTATAGAAATACTACAACATTTTTTTTTTCTTTTTTGGGGGGCATTTCTGCCTTTATTAGAGAGGAAAGCTGAGGTATGAAAGGGGAGAGAGGGTGGAAGACATGCACGAAAACCATCACAGGTCAGATTCGAACCCTAGACCATCTGTGTTGAGGAATAAACCTCTGCACATGTGGCCCGCTCTACCAACTGAGCTAACTGGCCACTAATACAACATTTCTAATAATAATATTTAAACCATGATCAGTTAAAAGTAATTTAAAATAACTGTTTCCTTCAGCCTGCTACGTAGTCACATTCATGAACGGCGCATGCATACATCCATGGTTAGTTACTGTAGCCTGGGCGGAAGGAGGAAGTACAGCGTGGCTGTCAACAATAGGGTTTCCAGGGTTAAACCTGCCTCCTGCCTGAACTGTCTGTAGCTGAGTAGGGTAGACCTATGCTACTCTATTTTAACGTGGGCCATAATGGTGGTACTTAGAGAGCCTAATATTTTCTCAAGTGGTACGTGGTGCACAAAGTTTGAGAACTACTGTTCTAGATTGTGTGCAGCCAGTTTAACCCGTGGTTATTATACTATCAGCAGTCAGTCCAGCAGTAAGTTCAGTAATAGACCCATTAACAGAACATGTCTGCAGACAGTTGTCAGTGGGACTGCTGTAGAACCAAGCCAGCACCATCACACGGGCAAATTCAGCATCACGCTAGCCTTCAACCAGCTGAATAAGCTAACAGGGCTGGAAGAACCCCCCAGCCCCCACTCCTACTCCCCACCAGGAAAACATTTATCACATTTGTCACTTGAGATGGTTGTCAGCCCCACACCGCTTTATAAATGGTTTTCCTTTGCATAGCAGTGTTAAATAAATGTTCAGTAATGTTGTGTCTCATTTGTTATAATTAAACAAAAACAACATGGTATCAGCATTATACATCGGCCACAGGCCTCCCTGCTCTCTAAATATCAACGTCGGCCATTGAACAACCCAAATGGGTCAACCATTGGGTCACTTATGGTGTCAGCAAAACAACAGACCATAATGAGCAGGAGGGCCAGCTGATTGCTCATTTAGGCTAAATACACCAGCAGCAGCCTCTGTCCTTTTAGATTATATTATAATATTATTTACATTTTGAACCAAATGAATAATATGTAGTAGATAATACAGTAGCTCCTGTATTATATAATGAAAGGCTGTGTGTGTGTGTGTGTGTGTGTGTGTGTGTGTGTATACCTGTTCTGCTGCTGGAGCATTGCACCAGAGTTGAAGGAAACACTGCGCTCATCTGTTCAGCACTCTAATAAAAAAGGAACACATTCAGATTTTCACAATGCAAACACACAGGCCAGCTGTGCACCTGTCAGCTGAGTTTACTCACCGCACATCGCTGCCGCAGGGCCGGCTGGGAGCTGCTGTTCTCTGGAGAAGTTCCACTAGGGGGAAACAGACACCAACATTTGATCACTACAGGAAACCAACACTCTCCACAACCTCCAGCTCCATGTCTATTCCAGCAGAGACAGAGCAAATGCACAGATGAACGGCATCACTCAAATTCTCTCTGCTGCTGGGCTTTTATCTGTTCAACGGGCCGTACTTACGCTGAGCTACTTCCTGTCTGTGGTGTAGTGGCCACATGACTTCCTGCTTTGGCGGAGGACTTCAGCAAACTGCAAAGTCAGAGTTTGGACATGGAGAGCATATCATTAGATAGGACAGACCTGGAGGTGTGGTACACAGACTGCTCATATTCACACTGGACTCCAGTGACATCATGATGTCATGCCGCTGATGTCATGCTGATGATGTCATGTTATACCTGTGACCAATCCAATCATACAACTCAGCCCTTTTAGATGTCATTAAATGTGTCTTCCTGTCAGACAGGACATGTACCTAGCCTTGTCTCTCTGCTGCTGCTGCAGCCGCTCTCTCTCCTGCCAGATGAACAGCGTGCCCGGCCGCCGCCGCTCCTCCAGGGTGGGGCTGGAGGGGGACGATGATGGGGGGCCCACCTCCACATGGAGGCTGGACCTGGAAAAGAGAAAGAGAATGGCAAAAAGGCTTATACGAATTACATGTTGTATTCTGAATGTAAAACACTGTTATTTGTACAGAGGATGCCAGCGCACCAACGGCCCCAGACTGTTAGGCTGCATCTCATGTCCCTTATTTGACAGCTCCTCTGTCCTTGGCTAAACCGGAAGTTGTTCTGTCCCTCCTCCGTGAAGGCCGTCTCAATAATTTCTACTCCGAGGACCGAGCATCGAGGAGGGATCATTGAGGAGCTATAGGCGAGGAATAAGGTTGTCACAATTTCGATTTTAAATCGAAATCGATCAAAATTAAGTCACAATCTTGAATATCGAATAAAAAAATAGAAACGTCGATACTGCCAAGCCCCAACGTTACGTCCGGTCAGCTTGCCAAGCGGAAAAAAGCACACGTGTTGAAGTGCTGCGAGTCAATCAATGCCATCTAACTTAGCTACAGCCAGTCAGAAGATAACATGGCAGCTGCAGGAGACCCAACTACAGAACTTGAGCCCCCTCGTCTTTCACTGAAGTGTGTGTGAAAGTGTGGAAGTATTTTGGATTTCCGGTGTTGATTTCCAGCGTTGTCGTCAAAAAAGCCACAGTTTGCAAGCTCTGCTATGTGCGTGTACCATATTCTGTGTGTTTACCATTGCACATTAGCCTAGCAGCTAGCGGATATTCCTTCTGCTTATAGCTTTATCCCAACAAAACTGCACAATTTCAGCCTGCATGAACATTTTGTAGCCTAAACAGAGCAGCTTGTGTTGGTTATATTAGAGAGAGCAACAAATTAACAGACTGAAGTCTGCCGAGTCTCCCTCTTTGCTGTCGGTCTTCTCAGCTGCTGTGCTGGCTCGATGGTGTTTTAAGCCCCCAACTAAAGGCCGTTATATACTAGCGCTTCCAAAAGTACGTGCGGAACTCGTGACGTCACGGGACTGCCGTGAGTATTTATACTTGCGCATGGTGGTCGCGACACTAGTTGCAGTCTTCTCCTGAACAGCGGTGGCGCTAAGGAGCAAAGACTACTGATGATTTTCTTTCTAAGGACTAGAAGAAGAAGAAAAAGATAAACAACGGCAGAACAGGCAGCAACAGTGCCATCAATGCTTCGATTTGATTCAATGAGCTACGTCGTCAGATCGAGCCTTTCATTCACAAAAAAAAAGCTCATCTTAACCCAGTAAGTTTACCAGAGAGACTTGCAGTCAGTCGGCGAGTCCTGGCATCCGGTTTCCCAGGAGCTCGTTCAGGGTTTCTGTTTCCGGTTTGTCGGGCGCCGCTGAAAAAAATAGACTGGTGCGCGCCCTGTGCTCGCGCGCTGAAAATCGGACGCGCCGGCCGGAAATTACGTCATTTTGATGTCACGAATGCGCGCGCCACCTCCAACGCGTCAAGCATAAAACGGCCCTAAGCCTTCAAGGCAGTGCTGCGACCGTCGTCTTCAACCATAACCATTGCCTAATCCTAGCGTCTTCCAGGAAGCGCTTCCAGGAAGCGCTTCCTGGAAGACGACGTTGGGGGGCTTTAATACCAAACTCCGTGTGGTGCAGAGCGTCTGCCCTCAGGATTGTCGGTAAACTTTTTTTTCTTTTTACTTTATTAACAAATTGTCAAGTTATGTTATTAACAATGTTATTGTTACATTATGTTGTTAATACATGTTTTAAATTTGACAATGTAATGTGGTACATTGTGAACGAAGGTCAGATATTATATTACATACAACTCTAGTCTAGAAATAGTATAGCAAACTGTGCTTTAAAAAAAGAAGAAGTAAAAATCGAGAATTGAGTCGAATCGTGACCTCAGAATCGAAAATGTAATCAAATCGAGGATTTGGAGAATCGTGACACCCCTAGCGAGGAAACACAAGAGCAGCCTTCCTGGAAGCTGTGAAGCTGAAAGGGTTGCTAACTCAGCCCATACAGCTGACAAATTCATGATGCTTCAGAGTAAAGGACGTCTCCCCCTTAACACATTTGATCAACTCCTCTCTCCTCCCATGATTTCCTCGCGTCTCTCCCGTGCTTCTGCATCGGGACAGTGTCTGCACTGAGCAGCAGCGCTACAGTTACAGTCCATCCTTTGTACATAACTGCACAAATCAGAGCGCACATTTCAACTGCATCTTTGCGTAGAACTTTGTATGTATTTATTCCTAAATGTTTTTTTTCTAAATAGGGCCACTACAACTCAGCAGACGTGCAATGGCTCAGCTGTTTGCTGTTGTTATAGGTCACAATTTTTTTATTTATGTGTTTTTCCTCTACAACCCCAATCAGAAAAAGTTGGGACAGTATGAAAAACACAAATAAAAAAAGAAATAGTGATTTCTAAATGTACTTTGACTTGTATTTCATTGCAGACAATGTGAACACAAAATATTTCATGTTTTGTCTGGTCAACTTAATTTCATTTGTAAATATACATCCTTTCAGACCTGCAACACATTCCAAAAAAGGTTGGGACAGGAGCAATTAAGGGCTAGTAATCAGGTAAATTGGTTAAATAATGATGTGATTTGAAACAGGTGATGTCAACAGGTGATTGTAATTATGATTTGGTACAAAAGCAGCATCCAAGAAAGGTCTAGTCCTTTAGGAGCAAAGATGGGCCGAGGATCGCTAGTTTGCCAACAAATGTGAGAAAATTATTGAAATGTTTAAAAACAATGTTCCTCAAAGAAAGACAGGAAGACATCTGCTTATTTCACCTTCAACAGTGCATAACATAATTAAAAGATTCAAGGAATGTGGAGGAATTTCAGTGCGTAAAGGACAATCGGCGCAATCCTAAGCTGAACAACCGTGATCTCCGATCCTTCAGGCGGCACTGCATCAAGAATCATCATTCATCTATAAGCGATATCACCACATGGGCTCAGGACTACTTTGGCAAACCTTTTTCAAGTACCACAATACATAGTTACAGCCACAAATGCCAGTTAAAACTGTACTGTGCCAAAAGGAAGCCCTATGTTAACAGTGTCCAGAAGCGCCGTCGACTTCTCTGGGCTCGGAGGCATCTGGGATGGACCATCACACAGTGGAAACGTGTACTGTGGTCAGATGAATCAGTATTTCTGGTATTTTTTGGGAGAAATGGACGCCGTGTGCTCCGGACCAAAGAAGAAAAGGATCATCCAGACTGTTACCAGCAACAAGTCCAAAAGCCAGGGTCTGTCATGGTATGGGGTTGTGTCAGTGCCCATGGCAAAGGTAACTTGCACTTCTGTGATGGCACCATTAATGCTGAAAAGTACATAGAGATTTTGGAGCACAATATGCTGCCTTCAAGAAGACATCTTTTCCAGGGACGTCCATGCATATTTCAACAATATAATGCAAAACCACATTCTGCACACATCACAAAGTCCTGGCTGCGGAGGAAGAGGATACGGGTACTTGACTGGCCTGCCTGCAGTCCCGACCTGTCTCCAA